>JABSTQ010009403.1:972500-1410000 GCA_013358835.2 Ixodes persulcatus
ATACTACTTGAACTTTAATATGAAATATGAGGTAGGAAATAATCATGGTAATCAGTTCGAAAGAAAACTACAAGACAGACGTACATACGCCCGTTCATTCAACATTATAATAAGGTCGACAACAAGTTGAATTTGACATTGTCTATAAAATTATTTCTGTTTTTAAAACTGTTATCCTATAGACATTATATGGTCCTCGTTCGGCATTTTACAGACGTGTTTACTTGCAGTGTCTCTAATGTTCCTTGGGACAAAGCATATGTACCGTCTTTTCTAAATTTCCCGAAAGAGATTTCGAGCCGAAAATTCCAAGCTAAAGATAGCCCCACATTAATAAAGTGTATTTCTTGGTTTACTGATCTAGTAACCTGTTAAATGTTTTCTTATGTGTTATTATATCTAATGTTGCCAAAAAGGGTGGCATGGCCTCGTCAGGCACTTCAAAGTGCCTTTAGCCATGTCCCCCGTGACATTTCTGTAAGTTTTGTCTCAAATAAACTTATACAAACAAACAAACAAACGTATACGTGACGACTATGTCTTATTTCTTCATTAACAAACCAGTTACAAATTTTTGTAACTCCTGCCGAGTAAAAAAAAAGGCCACATTTTAATAGGGCCAACTTTACTCCTACACACCCTTAATTGTGGTTTTGCACCCTATTTGGACATCCAGCCGTTTATCTCAAACGATAATATGTCTCGAACACCGCGCATCTCTAGACTTGCGAAGGTGTTCGCTCGCTCACTTGCACGTGTCAGTATAACCGCGTCACCTAACGTCACGAGACATCAAGGTGTCAAGCCCTGAGGTGGCAATTTTGTCACTACCCCTAGTATCCAAACAACTGGCGAGAGTGGCTATTGACATAAAAAAAATTACAGGGCCGGCGGAGCCTAAAATTAAACCTGTGTGATTTATTATTAAAGACGACAAGTATATGAAAAACAAATCATTAAACGAAACGTAACTGAAACAAAGACATCCGCTCGAAAATGATGAAGCTTGCAGCAATCGAATTCATCAATGCATTCTCGAATTCGTAGGTACACCGCAGCTTTGTCACGACAGATTATTTATAATTCAATTCATCAATTTGCCATGTCGCAGTGTCACTATAACCGCGGGGCAAGACGTCTGGAGCTTGTCGCCTGCTATAATATTGACAGTAAATGTTTGATGTTCTATCGAATCCCTTTTATGTTTACAACGAAGGTGCAAACAAGATAGTACAAGTTATTTCAAGAACCTCTATACCAGCGGAAAGAAAACCGATTTGAGTAACATAAATTCAAAAAGAGCGCCTATTTGGGCTAGTTGGTTGGTCATTTCATAAAACCTGTACGTCGGGCAGACAGGGCGCTGCATAAATGAGCGGCTTCGCGAACACTGTAACAACGTGCGAAAACACAACAGCGGCCGTTTTGACATACACTTCAGGGCTTGGGATTGTGCCCTACTTTTCAATAGATGCGTTCGAATAGGGGAAAAAAAAAGCTATCTACGATAACACGGGAAATTGTAGAAGCTGATTTCATGGTTACTTAGGCGATACGTGTACCGCTATGCCTTCGATAGCGCTATCTGAAAAAAAGAACTGGCTTTACTGAGAGCGAGATAATGCTTTACCCTGCGCATGCTCTGTGATGGTTGTTCTGTGTTCTGTTTTGTGACAAGGGTTGATTACAAATACCGGAACAAGTTTCAATAAAAATGAGTTGGAAGTTGCGCCTCATTTCTGTACTGTCTTCCCTTCGTCCTTGTCATTGCTGCACACGTACAACTTTTATATATTGAAAGATTTTATTTTTTGCTTTATAATAGAATCCTAGAAATTTACCCGCCCGTGCGTCCGTGCGTCCGGGCATGGTCCACGGCAGGACATCGACGTGTCAGTACAACCGCGTGACCCGACGTCATGTAACCTCACGGTGTCAAGTGATGGTGTCGCATCATGTCACGACAGGTGACGCGATGTCCCGCAGAGGTCATCTCAAGTGCGTGATGCTTATCTGCTAAACACGGCGAAAAATTAAGCACAAGGCCTCCAGGGCAGAGCAGAAGAACCCGCATGTCACACAAATCTATGTCCCTGTGCTTTGTCCTTCTTTGCGCCGTTTTTTACCGTGTTCAGCGGCTACCAACTCTCCACCTTATTAAAATTTAGCCATGACAGTCGTCACGACTTCTGGAGCATACGTCGCCTGACGATAAAATGGTCATTGTGTAATTATATCGTATTTAGTTTAGGTTAGGTTCCTTCGTGAAATGCAGCAGTGCTCTCCTGTCTAAAGATAAAAAAGAAAGAAAACGCTTAGAGTGATTATTTGGGTTGTGAGTGTTGATAGTGACCTCTTTGACAAGGATATTTTGTGTCCAATCGCGAGAAGGGAGACGGTGAGCGTGTATGCAAGCGGACGAAAAGTTCACACTGTGCTTTCATTTTCTATGTTTCTTTTTCCTCTCCCTTTCTTCATGTTAAGTCATGCCGACCTGCCATATTAATGTTTTTTTTTAAATGATACGGATATGCGTTACCTGGGAGTCTCATTCAAATTTCTGTTTTTTGTTTTATACTTAACGTCAGTTAATTCATAAATCCAATCACTCTAACAGTCTAGAAGAAAACCCTGCCGTCGCTTGTTTAGACATTTTACTACCAGGTCGAACGGAAGGCAGCAGCCGCCTGCGCTGTCTTTTAGAAAAGAAAAGCTACCCGCAAGATGATCATTGGTTTGGGGGTGCAGTCGAAGTCACGGCACAAGCCGTAGAGCCTTCTTCGTCACTTGAAAACAAGCAGAAGGGAAGCAGTCACCGGGGAAAAGTGGCGAAAATTCACGACGATTTCGGGGAAAGGGGTCGAAGGCCGGTTACAGACACGAGGTGGGCCCGGGTTGCCCCATTTTACGACCGTAGACTGCATCAAACGGCCGCCTTAAAGCCAACCAGAGAAAGAAAAAAAGTGGGAAGGGTGTACATTTGGATGCATTCGAAAGGAGGAAAAAGAAGGCGTGAAGACAAAGAGCACAAAACCAATTGAAGTAAGCAGACAGCAAGATGGCTGCGGGAAGAGACTGGAAAAAAAACATTACAAGAAACAAATTTAATGTAAAGATAGAAAGTGTTAGAGGGAGAGAGAGAGAGAGAGAGACAAAGAAAGCAGGGCTATTTGCCGTGAAGCAGTTCTGTCTGCCCTCTGGGAGTCGCCAAGTGGAAGGGAGGAGTGGAAGGGAGGCGTCGTAAAAGTTGGGAAGTTGCCGCGTGCGGCACAAGCTGGCAAAGGGAGGACAGCTGCTTGGACGGAAAATAGTATAGAGCGGAGTTCGCAGCGGCGCCGGCCGCCGGTCTCGGTGCCCCAAGCGATCGGCAGTCAAGAAGGGGGATCGGAGTGGCCTTTCACCGCATAAACCACGACGGTTCACCTGAATCCTAGTCCTCGAGGAGCAGTTGGGTGGAAGATGGAGTGACGGCCGTGCAGGATGCGTTTGGACCGGAATGGACGTGAACACCGCCACGGGTGGGCCGGAGTCTAGCCCTGGTTGGGTTGCTTTACTTGAACGCGCTCTGCAGTTATTTATCGATATATTGGATCGAGCCTTTATCTTCTCGGACTGATATTACAGAGGGAGTAGTAGAGATAGGCGTTGACGTTGCGCACTGATCTACTGATTTTGTATACCTTCTTCTGGAGAGGCTGGAAATCGCATAGCAGGTTCAGGAATTTTTCGAGGTTGGTGAGGCTAGAGAGCGACAAGTCAGTCAGCTGTAGCGCGAAGCACTTTTGGGTGTAAGTGAAGTTGCTAACATTTAGAGAATTACATGTTTTAAGCTGAACTTTAAAATTCAGACGCATCCGAAGTCTCGTTTGTGTACACACAGACAGACTATATTCCGAAAGAAAAGTCGCTACACCGTCTATTTTTATTGTATTTTCAGAGATTAGTATTGAAATATAACATGTACACCTCACCCGGGATAATTTCTGGTTTCGCAAGGTTACCCGTGGAATTGATATTGAGTATTGTGCCTATACTACCGGGAGCGCGGGTACAACGCAGTCAGAGGATAATCATACATGTGGCGTCGCCGAATGGAGCTCCTGGATTGCGTTGCATATTGCAACGTCTCGCGTCTCGAATTTCCTCGTCTCTCCTTCGCAGGCACAGACAATAACTGTATATGTGGTCTTTCGCAAGAACAGCACGCCCGTAGCAAGAGCTTTTCGCTTTCATGACGTGGGTCGCGTCTGATGAAATTCACCGTCGCCGACCGCTGGTACTGCAACCCGGCAGTGGTCATTTTGAATTTGTGATTTTTTTTAGTTAATTCATTCCAAGCTAAACAAACAAACAAAAAGCTCGGAACTGAGCATTTTTAAGAATTATGTGGTTCGCGTTCAAGCACTGCGATGCAGTTAACATTAATACGGGTTCAGCATTTGCTCACATACTCTTTGCTGAAAAAAGCGTTCAGCGCCAATATTTATTGCCTGAGCTTATGTCGACCAAAGGCATGTTACACAAGACAATCTTAGACTGTAGCATATAGCTGAGAATAAAAGTGAGAGCCACAAGGTCATTTGCCTAAAAGGCAGTACTATTGCTACATCCCTCGTGTCGGTCAACAACACAATGAAACGCTCTAGATTACATCGTCAAACGTCATTAACCTTTTTCTGAACAGCACTAAAATACGTCGTAACGACGTATAGACGCTTTTGAGCAGCTGTGCATGCGAGCCACTATAACCGACCTTCTGTTTTTTTTTACTTTATCATTACCATAGATGCCAGGTTATTGCCGCCATTTTAGATTATACTGCGTCCTTTTACCCAGCATTGGCCTTTGTGGAGGCTCGTCAAAGCCCGTTTCAGTGGCCCGCTATCTCGATAAGATAAGAGAAGGTGAGCAATGGTGGCTGTAGTCTGGCGCGAGTGCAAAGCGTCTTTACGGTAAAGACGGCACGTTTCATTTCCTTAAAGCTGCTACGCAAGCGCAAAGGATGTCATTAAGTGTCGTCTGGTTCAGTAGGAAAGCTTTAGTTACTGACGACCTAAGAAACCCGGGGTCTGGCACATTACGCACGCGTTTCTGGCTTCATGATTCGTTCCTCGGTGTTCTTATCGGATAACACCTCGAGCTCATTGGCTGAGGAGCAATCATAAGATGTCTGGGACTTGCCACGTCCAGTGTTGCCTGGGATGTCAGTGACCACGGTATAACACAGCCACGTCTTGATCAAACTGGCTGACAACAACGCTTTTTTTTTAATAAATGATGTTTAATGAAGTACGACAGAGACAGAAAACGAGGTAAAATTACAGAAAACACACCCGACGCAGGTGGTACAGTTCTTTGGGGAAATTTTTTGTATGTGAGTTTAGGTTCTTAGGAAGCCGAAAAGAAGCCAAGGTACAGCGAAACTTGACCTTCTATGGCGAGAGTCTGTGTACCTTGGCCCTAATTCGACAAACAAGTAAGGAAGTTATAAGCTTCACTATTGGTAGTTTGGCTGTCACTCGGCATCTTTGGCCTAATTTGCTAAACAAGTGCCTGAGTTAGGCTTCACTTCTGTTTTTTTTTTTTCAGTTTTCATGTGGAAACTTTGGGCCTAAATTCCCAAAGAACGTGCACGAGTCAGGCTTCACTACTGCTGCCTTCGTTGCCATTTCGCATGGAGGTAGGAAGCTTCTGGAGGGGACACGACGCCACCAGATGTGAAGCCAGAAGTGTGAAAGGACACGGTGCCGGCAATGACCAAATCAGCTGTGGTGGTGGTCCATCTTAAGGACGTCTCCCTCCACACTTCTTGCTTTACATATGATTGCGTCATGTCACCTACAGAAGCTTCACCTCTATGCCATCTGGCATTTTTTGCTCCAGTCTGGCATATCATCAATTATCTGGCGAGCCACAGACAATCCAAGGAAATGCCAAAGAGAATGACTCTGGCACTAACTAACGCCTTGAAGCAAAACCGAATTTGGCCCATGTTAGGCCCATAGGAGTTCCAAGCGTAGGCCAAGCTAGGCGTTGCTCTGGCGTGATGCCTGAGCCGGTTCGTTGGCACTTTTGTGTTTTCTGTTCCGTTTGCTAGTTTCCTTAGGCTCGCTTGTCCATCGTGAATTTGCACCAGCTCGCCCGCGTTGTTAGTTTAACTTTGAAATGTAATAAAAAAACTGTTTTATTATTATTTAAGGAGATTAAACTTGCCTGCAAAGTCGTCATTCACATGAACCACCATTAACAGCGATTCACCAACAAGCATCGGCAAAGCACCGCCGTTTAATTCAACTCTCTGCCAAGTTGGTGGAAACACAAATACTGGTTGTTCTTGATTATTACCTTTGTCTCCCAAATTTAGTACACTTATATAGCACACTTCGTTCAGAAACAGGACTTTAGGTTGAAGCCGAGGCTGAGGTTTACGAGTTATGCATTCCCTAAATTGTTTTTGATTAAACACAAATTGCTGTAGAAATAGCATTGATACCCCGAGGAATAAACTTCCATTGTCGCATCGGCAAAAAAAAAAAAAAGAAAATAAGTTTTTTTTTTTACAATATTTGTGTGTAACTGTCAGCGCCATAATGTTTTAAGTGAACGTTGTTTCGGAAGCTCGTAGCACTGAAATTCGCGTGTCTTATTCTTTTAAAAGTGAGTAGGAAAAAATGCTAGTGCTGATGTGATTGTATAGTGCTTTTTTTAATCCTAATCATTTGGTCTGGTTAATGAATTCACAGTAAAGTTTTCAGGAATCATTTACGGGTCGTGTCTTGTAGAAATGAGAGTTAATGAGAACGCGAGCTGGTGGTCGGTCATACTGAAGAAACCCTGAGACGAGAAAAAACCAACAAGACGATATACGAAACAACGTCTCAATTTTAAAAATCTGTTGTATATTCCCCTCTTTTACACTTGCCTAGAGACTTCTTTTTAGCATGACATCTGTGGTTTTAGTTTCTACAGGCTTTTAATGCATTCTTGGTATGTGTGGGCCAAACAATACTGAAGCACGATTGCTAACACTCAACATTTATAGCACCCGATCGCTGAACTGGGCAAGATCTGTAAGAAAGTTGATTCTTGCACCGATTCGCGTTCAAACAAAAAATGAGGTAAGTCAGGAGAACCAATTGATGGAAGAAATGCTGCTACAGAAAGAGCTTCAAGCTTGAACCAAGCGTAGGCCATGGCTATTGCGCAAGCCACATAAACCAGGACTGAGTAAAAACTTGATTTCAAACGACTGCACTATCATTTAGGTAACGCCTTATAGTTTCGTGAAGAGCACATTATTTTTACGGTTGCAACACAATGAACAAATCGTGGCCGGCGTCATACATATGAAACTTTGCCTCACTACTTGTTTCTGTCAGATGTAGGCTTTGTTTGTTGTTGTGATTTTGGGGATAAACTTCTACTTAAGTTTTTCTTTATATCGGCCATACATTTAAATAGGTATAACCATAAAGGTAGTTATTAAATATGTCAGTTGAGAAAAGTAGAATGCTTATAAACACAGACCGAAATCCGGATAATTACGAAAAGTGACTCCAAACAGTTCCATAACTAGCAGCATTTATTTTTTTTTTATTTAATATCTGCACCGTAACGTCTTTAAAGAGCGAAAGTGCACTCTCACCCTGCTAAAAAAAAAAAAAAAGAACCAGTCATCTGATATGTTAGTTTTTTTTTCTGATTATGCCAACTCTTTCTCAAAGTTTCGGCTGTTTCATTTATTTATTCCTTATTTATAATACAGGTTTTGAAGTTTATAAGCGATTTGCGGACGTTTCATGAAAAATGAGAAATTGATAGAACATATTTTTCTTGCTACGATCACTGAATGTTTTTTGTTAATATTTTTGTCCGACGTGGCGAATGGGAAGATGCTTGAACATTCATTTTATTTCTTAACTTAAATGAAGATACCTGCCATTCTGCAGTATGGTTATTTTGTGGATATCTTATAAAAACTATCGCTCTAAAACACAAGGAAACTAAATAAAAAAAATTTATATTTAACAAAAAAGCTTGACCTTCACGTTTTTTATTAAATAAATTATTACCACTAAAGATTTTTTTAGACTTATGATCAGTATGTGACTGTAGAGAACACACCATAAATTGAGGGAATTTTCGATAGAATAAGCCTAATGCATTGTAGTGCCCTTGTATAAAAGAACGCTTCAAACAAAGATACACTTGGAGCCTATTAAAACAAAAGCGACTTATAAGAAAAAAGAAAAAAAAAACAATATCTGCATAAAGTTGGGGGCAACTTTCCGAAGACGTGAAGTCGAAACTATGACTCACGCAGTCGGAACGCCGTCAAATCCACAGAAAGACGTTTTTCAGTACAGGTTTCATTTTAGTTATTTTTCCTACTTTACTCGTGATGAGCAAAGACACAATCGGGAAACATTCGGAGTATTTTCACATCAATACAAGGGAAAGTTAGTCGCTTCGAGAAACCCAACAAGCAATGACAGCTGGAAAACTAATTGAGTTACGAGGGGGGGAAGAGAGCACTAGCCCTTCGCAGGGCACGCGGGCACTTTCCTTTGATTCACGTCCGGGCCGCATTAGCGGCGCCGCGGAAAGGCACACGGGCGGAAGGCCGACGATGTATGCCTCCACTCATGCCCCGACGTCGGACGCCATCGCCGCTAAGTCCATGGCCCGAAAGCCCCGCGATCCGTCAGCGGCCAAAAGAGCGGCCCCGCCCGCAGTGAGCGCGGCCGGAGTGGAGGCCGCGTACAGATTGCTCCAGGCCGAGAGTATGACGCCGCCAAACAGGCCGACGGGCTCAGGGTTTGTCTCCCTGGAGCGGTCGCGGCAGACGACGCGAGCAGGGGATGTCGGGTACTTTGGTCCTGAAACTTTGGTGCTCGGACTGCCGTATAAAATTGGTGGCGGAGTATATGTTAGTAGAAGAAGCGTGGACGTGTGTTTCAGCTACCGACTTCTATGCGGATGTTCTGAGGGCACAGGCGTAGATGCAGAACTCAGCTTCCTCCCCCCCCCCCCCCCCTTAAAATCAAAAATGTATGTACGATCACCCAAGCAAAGGCAGACTTACTCGCAATCTTCTTAGTTTATATAAGTAGACCGGAGATTACAGGTAGCGATGGTATTTTAAGAATCGTGTGCCAACTTGAGAAGCTTACCTGCCCTAAAGTCACATGATTAAGTACTGAAGCCTGTCGCCGCACTTAAAAAAATTTTAAAACAAATCGACATTAAGGCTAAAACACGCTTGTATAATCCTAATAGCCTTTGTGGTCGCGTTATCTCCGCAGAAGATGCCACTGCCTGCGGCTCTTCCTCTCATTGTTATTATATCCACCATCTTGTGAACCATTTGGCCAAATCAGATTGTTATGCGGCTGGATTTATACGTACATGTCTGTAGTCGTGGAAAGCCCGGTAGTTTAAAGAAGTTTCAAAGTTTAAGTCTACAATTTATTTTTATAAACTAATATTAAGATGAAGAATGCAGGTAGCTTGCTGCGTAATTAATGATGATTAAACATCAACAGGGACATCACCATTAACATATTTATTACATATAACCAATCGCCTTCTCGGCATTTTGTTCTGAAAGCCGAGGAGGTGAGAATTAGAATATTAGCTCACGAAACTTTTGTAGACCTGAAATCGGTGCAAAAAAGACGGTAAAATTCATTACATCAGAGCTGGAGAGCAGTAGCAACGATCTCGGGAAATTTCCGAAGACAACGGCACTGTTCTCATTACAGAAATTAAGATAGCAGAGTGATATATATATATATAAAAAAGACAGTTGCATACAGAACATTCATAATCATACTGCGCGTGCGCTAGCTACGGCGTTTTTTTGTTTTTTTTTTTTCTTGACGTAGCGTGTGCACAGCGATGGCAGGTTACTTGAAATAGTTGATACGACTGCCCTGGGATGTCGCCAGCTCCTTGACTAAATGCAATCTAACAAGTTAGCTTCGAACTCTGTCCTAGCACATCATGAGGACCTCGTCTGCATATAATGTGTGCAAGTAGATGTAGAGACGGAGCGGGAAAAAGGGAAACGTGGGAAGAGATGAATAAGAAGGAGCGTGGCGGCTGTTGTACTCGATTATTTTCGCTCAATATAATTCGGCGATAGAGTAAACATCGTCACCTTCGCGCGCCGAGTTAAAGCCAAGAAATAATTAACAGGTCACATCAGGCCTTGAGAATAGAGTGTCCGTGGGCAGAGGGTATATTTGAGCGACTAGAAAAAAAAAAAAAAAGTAACAGCTCCTAGTGCTCACTTCGTTTATTAATATTGTTTATTTATTATTCAGCTTAATACAAGAATAAAGATTTTTTGCTTTGTGGTTTCGGCGTCTAATAGTCAAATATATTTTTTCTTACTTGGGTTGTGATCTGCTGAGTACTTATAATATATATTTAGGAGTAGGTAAGGGGAAGAGCGGATTTTTCGTAGCATTACTGCCATCTAGTTGGGTTTTAGTGATTAAATCATTAATAGAGTTTAAGAAGACTCGGCCTTATAAGAACCATCCTTTACCACTTTCGGTGCAAGGGTAAGTCAGAAGATATACTCAGGGTATGTGTTTTGTGTTTTTTTATACGAAGAAAAATATAAAAAAAAATGTACTCGTTTTAAATTATATGTTATGGACTAGATTATTTTTTATAAAATAATATTTACGCGAACGTTGGGCAGTGGCTTTTATCTGAGACACTGCTGTTCATTCCCTTTCTAACGCACCACACGGACACGCTATTATTACGAGTGACAGGAGGGCACCTACAAATGAGGAGGAAGAGATAACGAGAGCAGTCCCGACAGCGACCGGCGTAGGATTACTTACTCTGACGTCGATGCGTGCTCGGATTCCCCGGGTAAATCGCAGTCCCTGCTGCAAACGTGGCCTCTTTTATGCCCTGAAGTCCATCCGGGAATTTTAATGATTGGCTCTGAGACCTTCGTGCGGTGAAGCGCATGCGCGGGGGGGTTGTTTGTAAAAAAGACGCCTTGTGTTAGGTGAAATTCCGCACCGAATGGATCTTTTTCGAATTTTAGTGCCACCTGGTGGCTAAAATAGTAGTTTAATCTTTGGCGTACACGTGACAGTAATAAAAGTGTAGTATTTACTTGAAAACCGTCACTCTTGAAAGGTAACAGCAGACGAAAATATGTTCTTGACTGTAATTCTTTCTCCATCTCTTTCAATTTCACTGGAAGCGAAATAAAACCTCATTGGGACGAAACGCCCATCCACATTAAACCTCTTAATAAAATTATCTGCACCAAGAGCCTTTCCCTACCGAAAAAAAACAGTTTAAGGTGGATTATGAAACAGGAAAATCTAACTGGGTATCTAGCTGGAAACCTGAAATCCAGTTTGAAGACAATGGTCTGCAAGCTGGAATTCAGGTTTCCAGCAAGAAATCAAGTTAAATTTTCCTGTTTCATAATCCACCTTAAACTGTTTTTTAGGTAGGGTTACTAGTTTATTGCGTCTCAAGAGATTGACTAGATCCCAGTAAGAAATGAACGCTTACCTAGCCCTACTATTCAATGCGTTCTTCACATTATACTGAAGTCTCATATGCATAAATATCATATAAACCACACGGTTAGCTAGCTGGGACACTGTCAACATATTTCTAAATCAGTGACCAAAAGGCCGTAATTGTACGTAATAGATTCAATATATCAGATGATGATAGTAATTAAAATGGAAAGACTGATTTTCAAAAAGCGTCTATTCTCAAGAAGAACTGGGCCATGTTTAATTTGCAATCAAATAAAGTAATGCAAAAAAAAAAGAACACTGAAACACCGTTTTTAGTTTAGCAATCTTCGAGGTAAAATTTAGATGAAGGGATTAGTGCTGCGCACGCGCCTTTATATAGCGTATTCTGACCGTTATTGCGTGCATTGCAATTAGAACGTAAAACTACGAAAGTTCAACCTTTGCGTGCAGCTAAGCTCTATGCGAGTGCCTAAAATAAAAGGATAAGGAGATAACAGGGCGTTGCGAGTTCTCAATGCTCCCCAGGGGATCCCGCTAAGAATTTTTTTTTTTTTATAATTGGATTCACATCAGCGCTTACAAAGTCTCCAGTGCCTCTTAAATTGCTTTTTCTTCATGCACGCGCATGAACACCAAATGCCAAATTGAAAATAAAGTATACTCAGGCCTGATACAGAGGACACATGTTGGTAAAAAAAAAAAATAAGTAAGTGAGCGCCTAATCCGCGAGCATTTATTTTCTTAAATTTTGCGGCAAAAACGTTTACCACCGTTCTCCAAAAATCTCCAGGAACCTAGTTTCGAAGTTCTGTTGCTGAATTGGTTTTTAATCATTTTTGAAATTGAAACAGTGATGTCAAATATGAACCCCTCTTTCGGGAACAGTTCTACAGACGTCCTGTTGACGACCAGTTTTATAAATTTACACTGAGTTGTTTTCTTCGCTACATTTTGATAGATACCTAATTCGCCTTTCATTCCGAAGTTCTTCACGATAAAAAAATAAGTTACAAGAGTTTTATAGCTACGTTTATATTGGGAATATACCAAATTATCACTGACCTCCACCATGCCGGTGGAGGTCAGTACAAAAGAGCTGAGAATTGGAAAGCAGTATTAAAAAAGAAATATCTAATGATGCATACAATTTTATGCCAATTAGAAACAGAGAAATGAATTTCCAGCGCGGTTTTAAACAATTTAACATAAATACTTGGTTTGTTTGGATTACAGGGATGAATATAAGTAATTTTCTCGGATTATCACAGATTTTGGACAGTTATTGCAAGTGCACAATAGTATGCTCTACCAGAAAATAGCTTCTACTTAGAATAATATATTTTTAATAACCAGTCAGTCAACAGCATTAACTCAATATAAATGGGTACAGGCTAATAACCAAGCAATCATCAAGATTCTTATCACTTGCACCTTACTGAAATAGCATATACTCACGCATAATATGTATTTGTTTATATAATCATCAATTCTTAATAAATATAGTAGCGATGAATACAATTTATCTTATAACTAATACCGGTGCCGCACGGTCAACTCGAATGCCATTTACAACAAGTGACATTCGTGTGATCGACGAATCGGCTCGCGATCTGTCGCGCGTGGAACGCCTCACGCTCGGAGTGCCGCGCGCTAATTGGCCGATCGTTCAAATGTAATTCATTGTAAGTGGCCTTCGAGTTGCCCGTGTGGCACGGGTATTATTCCGATCAAGCACAACATTAAAATGCCTAAAACAGTCGAGTGTTTCTTTTGTGAAGAGTTGCTTCCGGTAAGATTTGGTTCACTTAAATCAACTAAAAACAGGTAATTATAAAATGAAACTTACATGTTTCGTCAAGAAAGAGTTAGCGAGCAGGTTAGCTGGTGAATAATGATACATAGAATTGAACCCGGGAGATGAGGGAACAAAAGAAGGGAAGAAACACAACACCGTCTCAAATGCTTTTTCCCTCTTTTGCACCCTCGACTCTGAGATCTTTACTTATTATATTTCGTGACTATAGATATTACAACATCCGTGGACAGGTAATAATGCAATTCTGTTAAAAGCGAGGTTATTTTAATATGGATATTGTCCAGATCATTTCGCTTAAAAGGTTGATATTTTCTTTCCACACTCAAGATATTACTGGAATTTAAAAACAGGGGAATAAAAGTTTCCTATACTCTTTTGGTGGTAAGATTGTAAAAAACAACAAAAAAACATTAGGCTGAGTTTTTCTGCACTGCACAAGACAGGAGTAAACTTGTGCGGGTTGAATCTTCGAGATTATACATTCCGCTACTCCTTGTTTAAGCAAATATACACTCTCGGGACGACCTAGACAAAAACTAGTATCGAAACTAACATTGTATGTGGAACTTGGACTGTATCTGCGCCAAGTTTGGAAATGAACTGCCATAATTAAAACACTAAAAATGAATTAGTGAATACATCGAATGGGTCGAGAATTACTGAATTGTTCATCGCTCGAGCCTGCATTGCATCACCACACAAATATGAAGAAACGCTTTAATGATAAAAAATATTTTTGAACTAAGTGATTAAGGATAAAATTTAATCTTTGCCATTAGAGAGCATACTTAAGAATTCTTTTTTTTGGATCCGGTTTTTTTAAGTGTGTCCCGTTTAAGACAAACCCCTTTTACTAAAGTCCTATATGAAAAGTAATGTGAGAGAGAAATGGGCAATATAACTCTTAATATTTGCCGTATTTTATTTTATAAACACAACATTTAGTGGCAAGCGTTACAGCGCTAACTTCATCGGTAAAATAATAATTGGTGTTTAACTATACTCAAACTCAATTGCCCTACTTGATTTAGTGGGGAAGTTACGTGTTACACTTTGGCGATTATTTACTTGGAATATTTTTTCATGGAACCCGAACTTTAGACACATTTTGTGTACGATATATTTGGTACAATTTAAGCTGAACATTTTCACACTAGAATGGTATAGAAGCAATATATTATGTTTGCTCGAATAGCGAGGAGTGTGTTACCGTTGCGAGGTGTCCCAATCTCTGGAGTTGTGCGTTTGGCTCTTACCACTAGCCCGCTGTTAGCAATACAAGTGTGTGTATCACACAACAAATCTAAATTTCTGCGGATAAACAGCCAAACGTTTTATGCGTTAAATGGCTCCGTTCGATTGTGCAGTCATAATCCTTGCAGCAAAATAGCGACTTGAAGGCTTGAAGCATGCCATATATTTAAGTAAGCTGACATGATCAATGGATTAAATTGTGTCATTAAAGATTATGATTTCTTAGAATGGTTGTCGGAAGCTGTACATTACTATATGTTTGTGATTTGAGCTTGCTCCATTAACATTTGCCCCATTGTAAAAATGCACACAAATTTGGGTTCAGTATTGCACTCAATATTGCTGCGATTTTTATGTCGTGTGTGTGTAACAAATCTGTTGTTTGGTACCGAGCCGCATCAGCCAGCTTTGATTACAATAATAAAAAAATGACATTGGAGCAAGGCATGCTTAACATTTTGTGTTCCCCAAAGGCTGATCTATTCTGTTCATCATTACCGAGCTTCCTCGTGGCCTGGTGGCCTCCTCCCGTTTCTACCTCTCCACCGTCTTCAAAGGTTCATGCACAACCGCTTATGCATAACCTGACATAGTTACTAAGCCTGTCAGTCATTCCCAAGAGTCACCAGAAAAAGATAATCTCATCGCCAAGGCGGTTCTGGTAAAAGAGGCCACGAGTATACAAAAAGTATGGAACTTTTTTGCCACAGTGAGGGCTGAAGTGAGAGCGATAGCTGGTATTGCGTGTTGTAACGCACTGATATGTATGTACATCCACTCTTTATTTACTCGATCACACACAACACAACCTTGTGGTCAGTGAAGTATCTAGGAAAGCGAACACACTGTACACATGAGGCAACGCCCCTGCCTGAGACGAAATCGGGACAGGTACCGTTCAACTGTCGCCTTAACCATCGCTGTAATAGCGTCATGCTTCGCTCCAGCCCGAGGCAGGCGCCGGTCATGCGCCACCACCGAACGCGCGGGCGCTGTCGTCATCTCTCGGTCGAGGAATGAACTACTCCTCTTATTTGTATATTCACGCAATTTGATGACGTCGCAAACGTTTCTGCCTAGCACAACGCCGCCGCGAATGCAGCTGGGAAGTCCTTATAGCAGCTAAAGCTGTAGAGGACGGACGAACTAAGGTCCCTATATTATAGAGGAACCTTAAGACGGACGCCGTTGGTTCTCTCATTTGGGACGGTCTCAACTCTCTGAGGAAGGGGGTGACTCGGGACTTCGCCATGAGTGACGTGCAAAGAGACTCTTTGGCGACGTCAGAATCGCTGAACGTCTGTGGGGACCCGGGACCCCACAGAAGCACAATGTGTGTCGCAAATAAACAATCGCATCTAGACCCATGCCGAATGTATTCGAGAAAGGAAAAATTGCCTGAAAGGGGACACTCGCAACAATGGGAATTTGAATTAGCTCACATTATTTGAAATATATAAGGCACGAACGGGCTTGGGGCACACTGAGAACGCTGGTGTTTTAGACGGTGGGTGTTCTGTGCAATCTTGTCGTAGACTGAACTTAGAAATATATATCCAAATTGAGAAAATATTTAAGCAGCGGTACCGGAACCCCTGGGATTTGCTTCTCTCCCCACTCTTCCTCCGTAGCAACAAAGCGCGTCAAGGATCCTAAATAGAGCAGCAAAAAAGAACACGGACCTCTTGCGCAAGAGAGATTGCTTCACAATTTCCCGAGAAAGTAGAAACGCTCCGAAGACTGATAGAGAAGTAAGGCGAGACGGTCTCGCCGCTCCGAGGTGAACTTCAATCCGTTGGTCGTTCGTAGGTTAATTAGCCCTCTTGGAAGCAGGCCAAGATTTGGTTCGCCTTGTTTTGAAAGAAGCTAGACAAATCTCCCGCGATAACTTACGAGGACGGTGAACCTTTTTGCCGCATTATTAAAAAGGAATGTTATCATTGAAGAATAAGGTGGAGCAGAAGAGAAAGGCCTAGAATTCGGAGTATGCACTGCTTTATCAGAAAGCCGCTGTTCGCTAGTCGGGGGAGCAAGCGACCGGCGTGCTTGACCCTGTCCCGTGAATATAAAACAAAAAATGGTGTTTACTTTAAAAAAATACAATAGAAAATTTTGTGTTTGCTTTGAATGACAGTAGCATAACATGGAGCGACTGTTGCGGCACCACTCATACTACAAAAAAATAATTTTCGGTTCCTACGATATTAACAATTACACAGGAGGACGAATGCCTATTAGCCCCGAGCGGGACAGATGAGAGCGCTGCGATCGCTCGATGGTGACGTGGAGACGAGGATCACGTGACGAGACCAGTCATTTTCTCCGCTTTGCTTTGCTTTGATTGTATGCTTTAACGTGTCGCAGCATTTAACTGTTCCCCAAGTATATTTTGTTCTTGCTATGACGCAACACGTGTTTATGACAAAACCTAGTAACATATCCGAATTCGCCAAGCAAAGCGAACGGAAATTTTGTGTAGGTTACGATGGAATCCTACAACAGCTTCATGAGTGCCAACACCCCTCAGATATTTTGCCGTGGAGACCAAGAAGCATACTTCTACTCTTCATGCTTTTCGAGAGCTTCCCGATTTCAAGCATCGTCAGAAAGCAAATACATTCTCGAAACCACAATGCACGGTGATGGCCGTTCGCTACAATGATTCCGGAAGCAACCGGCAACAATCCCATCAACTTGAGTGGCCATAGCTGTACTCAAGAATGAAGGCCTACAAGGCGCTCGTCACTCGCTGCCTACCACCGGCTGCCTTGTTGAATAAAAGACAATTGAAAAGTTGGGACAGTTGGTGATCTATAATATTTAAAAAGCTCTACGAGACACGGACACGGAAAATAGACAGGGAAACGAGGCTTTATTTTCGTGGTCACCTATTATATATTATCCGTGTCAACAAAAAACAGGCCAATAAAGAACACACAGACACACTGTTAAAAGGCTAGATATCGTTACATCACTTATCGGCAGCAGCAAAATATGCTCTCTTTGGGTCGAGAAACCGTAGTTCTTTATCTGACAATGACACAGAGGGAGTGCCTGACACACTGCAGTCCCAGTCTACCCATTTCTCGGGCCTCAAGTATCTCCCGCGTAATCTTGTTTCTGTTTTAAAGGAACGTTCGTTTTCACGCAAACCCGCTGGTGTCAGTCCGTGCGCCTGTTTGTCAGCTGCCATGCACGAGGTCGCGAGGAGAGTGGGGTGGTGAGTAGGTATTTGTTTAGAGATGCAATGTCTCACCACGGCGGTGGGGAGAGAGGGAAAGGGTGACGCGGGCTGTCGTTAGCGCTTCGGAACAATACGCGCGTCGCACAACTGGCGCGAAGCAAGAGTCGAGCAAGTGCCGCGCCGCTTTGGAATGCGGCCCAGCTCAGTTGCCGCTCTGGCCATGGATATGGCTTTTAGGGGCGAAGCTCCTTAGGGTCTAGCCTTGTCCATCCGTCCGGCGTCCGTGCTCACATCGATTGCCATCCCATCTGTCTTCTTAAAAAAAGAAAAAAAAAATGTTTGCGCAGTCGACGGGATTCGAACCTGTGCGGGGAGTAGGAGCTCTGAGATGTGGTAGTTCTTTTTCTGTTATGGACCGTTGACTTAAGCGGTGGAGATGCGTTCCCACGGCTTCTAGCGGATCCAAGCTGATCCGCTAGAAGAACCACTGGCTCTGCATTTCACCGATCATAAAGCAGTAATAATGAAGTCGAAACGCAACCCGGAACTCAGCACTACCTATGAGCAATAAAAAAAAAATCAGCACCATCAGCACTACCTATGAACAATAAAATCAGTATCATCAGCACCACCAGAGCTTCGCCCCAATCAATATCATTCACAACTATGTTTTGCTATTGTCTGGCAATATATGCCTGTAATGTAAGATGAACATAAATCAATTCTTATTCTAGTTTTGGCTAGATGTATGATGACTACAGCATCGCGATTTCTACAACGGAGAATCTTAGTAGATCGGTCCGACGACTCCGATAACGATACCCGATACTCCGCCGCCACCTTTGCGCATTCATCATATCGTTATCAAGTATCGTTATCGGGGGTATCGGAGCTATCGGAACGATCTACTAAAACTCTCGAATATCAGGCAACGGCTGCAAGGAGGAAGCTTTGCTCTATCTTCGAGGTAAATACTACTTCCATTGCTTCGCTGAAGAAGCTCAATGCAGAGCATAAAACATTCGTGAGGCACAATATGAAACTCCCATTCAGTGCCTCAGTTCAATGGGTGTTCAGCGTAGCAGTCGACGTATTGAGTACTAAGAAATAACGCAAAATGTCTGACGAAACTTTCGAGAGCCAGGTGTTGCTCAAAATACTTAAGGTCATTAAATGAAACAGGTTGCAACATTAAGAACTTGAATAACCCTCTTCCCTTTGTTTCTTAATTGAAGGCAATATTGCTGAAAGTAACGCCACGAAAGTAACGCATTACTTTTTGGGGTAACGGTCACTTACTTTTATGGGAGGGTAATTGTAAATGTAATCCCTTAATATTTTTCAGTAGCGTGTACAAGTCTGTTTGTATAAATATATATATATATATATATATATATATATATATATATATATATATATATATATATATATATATATATATATATATATTTTTTTTTTTTTATTTTGAGTAGATTTATTGTGTTAGAGATTTGAGTGTCTGATTGTCTCTTTTTGATGCTTTCACTGTTTCTACTGACTTTTTATTTGATGTCTCTAGTGTTGAGTTTCTTCTCTTTTTTGCTTTTCTTTTTATGCGAGTTGGCGCACGTAACAGAAAGTCGTATACCTTTTCAAGAAACAAAAAAGTTATAAAGAATAATTATATACATTTTACTAAACATTTTACACTGTCTTGCATAATAAAGCAATAATTAAATACAAATACTCGTGGTCATGCATACTTTTCATACTACAAAACATGAAAAATAGGCTAGGCATGAAGCATTTGCAAATAACTCTTGTCGTATAAGCCCTCGCGCGACAAGCGTCTTTCAAGCTGCTCCTCTAGCCCCTGACGTTCATAGAACGTGGAACAGCCTGTGGTTATTTTTTTAATTAAATATTTATTAGCATTCATCAGAACTGGCATGATAAATTTAAAGGCGAGTATGTCATAAAACGAGATTAATTTGCCTTTATCAAACTTCGGCAGATCATACAAATGTCTCAAATAGAGAGCTGGACGTATCTTGCAATATTCCGAAGTGCGCTGATTTCGTCACGCTTTCAAATACTAGTGCCAAGAAACAGCCGCAATCAAGTGGAATTCGAGGCGGAAGGTCGCTTTGTTGTTTTAGCTGAAAGAAAAATAAATGGGAGCAATAAATAGCTCAGGAAAGAAGTAGAAAAAAAGACAAGTAAAGGAAGGGCACATTTTTGTTCTCGAGCCTACAAAAAAAAAAAAAAAAACGAAATAAAAAATATCATGCCGATATTTTTTCTGGCTTGGACGTATCTTTGGCCTATGCAAGTTTTTCTATTTATCCTTAGCAGTTACCTCAATATCCAACCATAAACATTAATAAAATTTGGAGTAGTGTCCTTAAAAAAATTTACTTCGAAGTCCGTATCCGCAAGTGCGGGCACAGCGCTTACTTCCTCCCTATACGGGGGAATGCAGATCGCTAGAGAATTCCTCTGGGGCCTTTTGCTTTCGGCTTTGAGTTTGAAATACCGAACTTGACATGTAATTGTTATATTTTCTTATGTCAAAAAAGATATTCAGTGCATATACATATGTACGATTTAGTAACTGACGCTTAGGAAGTATGGTTTATTTTGTGCGCGTACGGACTCTTTCGTAAAATAACAAGCATTTCGTAGCGTGTAAGGCTTCAAACGTGTTAGTCATGTGTTTAGGTTTCATTTATATTTTCAGTGATTCATGCCGGGTTACTTAGACTTCTTCTTCTTGACTTAAGTTTTCCGGGAGTCTAGATGTTACGTATCTTCGCCGTCAATACATAGGGCGAAGCTCTCACACCTTGCAGATCACGCCAATGCCAAGCAAATAAATATTGTTAGGATGATATTGTTGCTACACTGGCGTTTACGCTCAGATATTGAGGTAAGTACTAACATTAAATAGAAAACCTTACATAGGTCAAATTTCTGCTCAGCTGAGCGTCTATGCGAAGTCCCGTTCAAAACTCTCACAGCACGAGATTCGAGTCCTAATAGCGGCCGTACAAACAATATATTACAATTTCTGTTGGTAGGTTGTGACAGATTACTATATTACCTAACTGTAAATAAAAAATGAAAGAAATAAAAGGTGTTTTTTTTTAGAAAATCAACTTCAAACTTGCAAGCCTTTCTTTAGAAAAACTTGCAAGTTTGAAGTCGATTTTCTAAAAAAAAAAACACCTTTTATTGATTTTATTTTTTATTTACATTTAGGTAATATACTAGTCTGCCAGGACCTACCAACAGAAATTCTAATATACTGTTTGTACGGCCGCTACTAGGACTCGAATCTCGTGCTGTGAGAGTTTTGAACGGGACTTCGCATAGACGCTTAGCTGAACAGAATTTTGACCTATGTAAGGTTGTCTAATGTTAGTACTTACCTCAATATCTCAGAATAAAAGCCAGTAAGCAACAATATTTATCCTAACAATATTTATTTACTTGGCACTGGCGTGATTTGCAAGGTGTGTGAGCTTCGCCCTATGTATTGACGGAGAAGATAGTAACATCTAGACTCCCGGACCAACTTAAGTCAAGAGGAAAAAGTCTAAGTAACCCGGCATGAATCACTGAAAATAAAAATGAAACCTAAACACATGACTAACACGTTTGAAGCAGCGCCTTACACGCTACGAAATGCTTGTTATTTTAAGAAAGAGTCCGTACGCGCACAAAACAAACATTACTTCCTAAGCGTCAGTTACTAAATCGTACATATGTATATGCACTGGATATCATTTTTGACATTAGAAAATATAACAATTACATGTCAAGTTCGGTATTTCAAACTCAAAGCCGAAAGCAAAGGCCCCAGAGGAATTCTCCAACGATCTGCATTCCTCCGTATTGAGAGGACGTAAGCGCTGTGCCCGCACTTGTGGATACAAGTAAATTTGTTTTAAGGACACTACTCCAAATTTTATTAATGTTTATGGTTGGATATTGAGGTAACTGCTAAGGATAAATAGAAAAACTTGCATAGGCCAAATTTCTGCTCAGCAGAGCGCCTGTGCGAAGTCCCGTTCAAAACGCTCATAGCACGAGATTCAAGTATTAATAGCGGCCATACAAAGAATATATTACAATTTCTGTTGGTAGTTTCTGATAGACTACTATATCAACTAACGGTGAATAAAAAATAAAATAAATAAAAAGTGGGGTTTTGTTAGAAAATCGACTCCAAACTTGCAAGTTTGTCGAAATTTTCGTTTTTCAGGCAGATGTAGCGCATTATATACTTATTGCAAAATATTGAAAATATATTCAAACACAATATGAAACTCCCATTCAGTGCCTCAGTTCAATGGGTGTTTAGCGTAGCAGTCGACGTATTGAGTACTAAGAAATAACGCAAAATGTCTGACGAAACTTTCGAGAGCCAGGTGTTGCTCAAAATACTTAAGGTCATTAAATGAAACAGGTTGCAACATTAAGAACTTGAATAACCCTCTTCCCTTTGTTTCTTAATTGAAGGCAATATTGCTGAAAGTAACGTCACGAAAGTAACGCATTACTTTTTGGGGTAACGGTCACTTACTTTTATGGGAGGGTAATTGTAAATGTAATCCCTTCATATTTTTCAGTAGCGTGTACAAGTCTGTTTGTATAAATATATATATATATATATATAATATATATATATATATATATATATATAATATATATATATATATATATATATATATATATTTTTTTTTTTTTATTTTGAGTAGATTTATTGTGTTAGTAGATTTGAGTGTCTGATTGTCTCTTTTTGATGCTTTCACTGTTTCTACTGACTTTTTATTTGATGTCTCTAGTGTTGAGTTTCTTCTCTTTTTTTGCTTTTCTTTTTATGCGAGTTGGCGCACGTAACAGAAAGTCGTATACCTTTTCAAGAAACAAAAAAGTTATAAAGAATAATTATATACATTTTACTAAACATTTTACACTGTCTTGCATAATAAAGCAATAATTAAATACAAATACTCGTGGTCATGCATACTTTTCATACTACAAAACATGAAAAATAGGCTAGGCATGAAGCATTTGCAAATAACTCTTGTCGTATAAGCCCTCGCGCGACAAGCGTCTTTCAAGCTGCTCCTCTAGCCCCTGACGTTCATAGAACGTGGAACAGCCTGTGGTTATTTTTTTTAATTAAATATTTTATTAGCATTCATCAGAACTGGCATGATAAATTTAAAGGCGAGTATGTCATAAAACGAGATTAATTTGCCTTTATCAAACTTCGGCAGATCATACAAATGTCTCAAATAGAGAGCTGGACGTATCTTGCAATATTCCGAAGTGCGCTGATTTCGTCAACGCTTTCAAATACTAGTACCAAGAAACAGCCGCAATCAAGTGGAATTCGAGGCGGAAGGTCGCTTTGTTGTTTTAGCTGAAAGAAAAATAAATCGGAGCAATAAATAGCTGAGGAAAGAAGTAGAAAAAAAGACAAGTAAAGGAAGGGCACATTTTTGTTCTCGAGCCTACAAAAAAAAAAAAAAAACGAAATAAAAAATATCATGCCGATATTTTTTTCTGGCTTGGACGTATCTTTGGAGAATCATCTGTTTTATCCTTTAGAGAGGTACAGGTGCCATTAACGGCCCTAATACTGATGAACTTGTGAAGTTTTATCGATTACCTTGCAGTATAGTATCCCTAGATATCTAGTCCATGCCAGCACTACATTTTCTGGTTGGTGTATAAACAATTCCTTAGTAGAATGGCACAACAATTTCTGGTACAACAGCCTCGAAGCGCTACGTTGAGTGTTTGTTAGCTTTAAACTCTTCTAAACGTAGTTACACCAATTTCGGGCGTCCTAAGCCTAGTTATAAGTAGGAATATGTTTTGTTTTGTTTTGCTAGTAAAAAATATTAAAATTAATTCCGCGTGTTTGGGCTCTTCCCTGTGAGTCAAGGTTTACCCAGATCCCATCAAAACACAGATGACTGCGACCAGTCTTCCAATGGGGACGAAAGGCCCCCTTTGTCGAGTGTTCCCACAACGAATTTACCAGAATCCAGAAGGCCGGTGTGACCAGTTGTCTTTTGACAAGACTTCCGGTGACGAGTGGGAATATGACGAATAGGCCGGTTCCCGGGTAAAAATGTGTTTATTTGAGCTGTACGTACATTCTAATCGAAAGATTTAGGCCAAGATTAAAGCTATTCATGCGGAAAGGGTGTACTTTAAAAAAAGAGGCGCACGGACTTATTTTAGTCTATTTAATAAAGCGCAACGAGACACGGCGTCGCGCGTACTCATCGGGAAGCGACCTCGGCAGTCGCAGCTCGACTTCAGTGGTACACCGGTTGGTAATGCAAGGTTGACGTGCCTGCTTGGGCTACCATATTGGCGGAAGCGCGGAAGCAGCGGGAGCGACGACGGGGCTCTGCTGCTCTCCCTACGCTCACTCAAAAGTGACCGCGCACGGCGCTGTTCGCTGGGCGATCAGTAGAGGCTCCTAGCGGACGCAGTGTTCCCATATATTATCGGTGTCAACAAAGCACAATCCAATAAAAAATACAAATGAATACCGTTGAATGTCTAAAATATTGTTACATCACTCATCGGCAGCAACACAGACAGCTTTCCTTTGGTCGAGAACGGTAGTTCTCTATCTGACACTGACACAGTGGGAGTGCTGACACGCTGCAGTCCCAATCTACCAATTTCTCGGGCCTCAAGTATAACCCGTTGAATCCTGTGTCTGTTTTTGTTTAGTACGTTATAGTCCGTGAAGATGGGAGCACAACCGCAATCCCTGCGGTGCACACCCAGATGCCTTGATATGACCGCATTTACGTTGTATCGATGTTTCCTCGAACGTTCGTTCAGGTAGCGGGCTGTCTGCTCTACATATTGACACCCACACGACAATGGGACGGAGTTTACGATATTTTCCACACACTCTACGAAGCAAGCATTATGCTTTTTTGTGCAGCCGCTTGTCCTTATCGTGTCCGAATAAGAATTAACTTTTTTACACAGAATAGTAGCTAACTTTAACGGGGCTGAGAAAGATGCGTTAACTCGTACGTGCAAGCCGACACTCTTAAGATTGCGGCAGATTGTATGCAGGTAGAGAATGACCACCACTCTGTCCTTTTTCTTCCTCCGTGGTTCCATTCCCTCACTATTCTTACTTTTTACCTTCTTGAGCGCGCTCTCGGCCACAACTGACAGAAGGGTGGTTTCAATATTCAGGCATTAGGACTTCAGTCAGCGGGGTATCCGATCACTCTTCTGTCAGCGGTGGACGCGAGCACGCTCACAAAAACAAAAAAAAATAAAATAGGTGAGGGAACGGTACCAGAGGGGAAGAAAAAGGACAGAGTGGTGGTCATACCATACCTGCATGAAGTACCCCACAAACGTAAGAGTGTGGCATTGCACGCTGGAGTTAACGTAGTTTTCTCAGCCCCGGAAAAGTTAACTAGTCTGTGCAAGAAAGTTAATGCTAATTCGGGCACGTTAAAGGGACACTGACACCCGCCAAAAACTTTTTTTCATTTACTGCCAGGCGCTTCATTATGGTGTCGGAGGACTACCCAATTAATATTTTGCAACAGAGTAGCGTATTTTTTTAATTAAGCCAAAAGACGCAACTGCTCGAAACCTAAACCGAAACCCGCGCACGGAGGTCGGAGAAGTGGAGAGCAGAGAGTGAGTGGCGGAAGTCACGTGGCTACACCCGACCGTGCGCTGTTTCTTTTTTTTTTTTTTTTTTTTTCCCCCTCTGCGTAGCAGACGATATGCGAGGCGGCGTTAGCGGGAACTGCTTGCCGTGCGATTCTTTTGCAGCTATGTTTGTTCCGCTCGCTGTTCTGTACTCCAAGATGAGTTGTTTTGTACATTGAGGAGTTGGAGATGAGTAGTGAGTGCTTGTGGTGAATTTCCATGATCGGCTCCGAAAAGAATACACCCAAGATGTTGCGTGAAGAGCTGGCTCACATGTCCTGCTCCGAAAAAAAGTGGCATTGTGCGACAGAGTTTCCGAAAGATCAACGTGATCGGGACCAATGGCTGGCTGCAATTACTGTAGAACATTAACGGGCACCTCGAAAAGCGGACGCTACCGGATTTATATGCTCCTTGCATTTTGTGCAAAGTGATTACATTGAGTTCGCAGGTGTCAAAAAAGAAATACCATACCATTTAATTCAGCGACGTTTCGTCCACAACATTTGATTGTTATTTTTGTTTGTTTGTTTGTTTCTTCAGTGATAATTGTAAAAAGAAAAGAAATGTAAACATCGCAAAATGTTTGAAAAAAACAACAAAAAAACAACTACAGCTTTACTGGGGATCGAACCTGGTCCTGCCGCGAGTGAAGCGGACGTCTTTCCCACTGAGCAGCTGGGGCATCTCCTTCCATCGCAATAATACAGCTGATAAACTGTAAGTTGGAAAGTTTGCTGCCGATTTTCCTCCCGCAAAAGCATTCCCGGGTCGAAGTCGGGAAGCACCACGCATTGGCGACATTCGCACCTAGTAAAGAAATCAGTACGCGTGCATATTCAACTCGAAGTAGACACGTCGTGCTTGACATTTGCGCGAGCGGTGTCTTCAGCCACGAGAAGGGAGCGACGGCTCGGCGACGTCTTCGTGCAAATCGGCTTGGTGGTCGGGCGTGTCGTACGGGATGAATACAAATTCTTTTGATCAGTCCCAAATTTCTCTTTTAAAGGCAGACAGAATTCGCCGGTACCGCGAACGACAGTTCTCAAGTAGAGGTCCCGCGCCCGTCGTCCGCTGCCATCGCCGTCCCCGCGAGTACCACGATACGCGAAACGACGCACGCACAGAATGCTTCCGGTTCGCTGTGGAACTTTTTTTTTTCCAATCAACGTATTTGCAGCTTTTTAGAAGCCACAAAAAAATGGGTTTCATATTTTTTTTTCTATTTTTAATATTGAGTGTGCGCCTTCAGTGACCAACGACTTTGATTAAATTTGGTGGTCGCGTCAAAACCTTAGAAAACAGCCCGTGACCACGGAAAAGAGAGTGAGCGAGACTCGAACCGGCCGCGGAAAGAAACCGAATTTCGAGCCGCAGATTGTGTTCTGGGTAGCTGGGCTCTCATATGTCATGTACAACTAGAACCCTCGGCGAGCATAAATACCCTGTCAGTGTCCCTTTAAGGACAAGCGGCTGCACAAGGGAGCATAAAACTTGCTTTGTGGAGTGTGCGCAAGAGGTCGCGTATTCCGTCCCATTGTCGTGCGGGTGTCAGTGTGTAGGGCAGACAGCCCGCTGCCTGAATGAACCTTCAAGCGAACATCGATAAAACGTAGATACGGTCATATCAGGTCATCTCGGTGTACACCGCAAGTATTCTGGTTGTGTTCCCTCCCATCTTCACTGACGTTAACGTACTACAGAAAAAATTGGTACGACGATCAATAGGATTCATCCGATGAAAATGCGCTAGCATTTCCATAAGATTCAATACAATTAACGCTTGGTTTCGGCTTTCTTCCGTCGTCGTTCTTGGGGCTTACCCTCCCCTCCTTACCCTCCCTTCCTCCTCCTTAAGCGCTGCACTCTAATTCGGCAATACAGATAATTGTAAACGTCTTTCATTTTTAGTTTTCGTTTTATTCAGTTGAAAACACGTGTTCTAGCATTATCTTACGAAATATTGGCGTTGGCGAAGTTCTATTTCCACCCGCTTCATGTTCAAGCAAAGTGACGGGCTAGAGTTTGGTTTCCGTACCCCTCTAAACTTGGCGCCCGCAAGGTCGCTTTCTTGCAGGAATGTTGGATCCAGCTCGGCACACGTGATCGCTTCTTCACCAATGAGAAGTTGGCTGCGAAAGGGTAAGGACGTGATAGAGCCTCGCGAGTCCTACAGACTATAGGTGGCGTCAGTGGTTTTCTAAAATGAGGAGTATACTAAGGGTCGAAGCAACTCCTCCGAGATAAGAAGGCCCAAGTACAGACTTTTCCTGCGTCACTCAAAAATATTGGACACGAGCGCTGCATCAGCCTTTAGCCGGAACACGTGTCCACTCGGTGAGAGCCCGAGTCCCAGCTGAACGCTAACGCCGTAGTCATGTCCAATTCCTGGCTTGCCTTCTTCGTTGACGGAGGAAAATTCAGCATTTAGGCTTTCTTACCTAGGAGGGTATGCCAGTTGCTAAGTATGTTTAGTGTGATGGCTTCACTGAGCGACGAAAATGATTCCTAAAATAATAATTTTAACGATATGTTTAGCCTAATGTTTACGTCAGGAGGAACCGTTTTAATTCTGTATCAAAACCGAAACTAACTTGTATTTTACAGTAATTGTTTTATATAAATGTTGATATCTGTTTCACTCCTAACTAAAGGTGGGTGTCAAATGGTAATTACTGAGCTAAACAAATTGTTTGGGAAAAATTTATTTCATGACACACGTGTACAACTAAGGTGCTTCAAAATATTTTTTTAAGAGTTCAGTGTCCCCTTAAAGACAGGGTCTTTCATACACCTAAGAGGTGGCAGACTTTTTTAACTGTCGAAAAAAATTATCGCTGATGTAAATGCCTCTTGTGTGTTCTTGGCTGGTTTTTCTAATTGCCACGTTAAATTATAAACCGTGGGCCCTTTAATTGATTTTCGGGTATTTAGGTTATCAATTGCTGTAACATTATTTCCAGCACTATAATAACAAAATCAATCTAAATTTTACAAAATATCGCCAAGGGTGATGAGTTTAGAATGTTAACAAAACATATGAATTAAAAAGTAATATTTTCACTACAAAAACCCTCAAACAGAATCTAAGACAGACAACAGAAGTGTTTTCTTAAGGCAACGCGTGACTAATATGCCTGAGTATTATTACATCCAGCGTTTATGAATATCTTTATACCGATGTCAAGGTTTTTCATACGCTAAAAAGGAAACAAAATGACATATTTCTGTAAGGACTCTTATGGTTAAATGACCTCTTTTTGTAATCGTGGCGTTTTTTGGGATCGTAGATTGCCGCAAATTGTATGAATACTATTAGGATATTTTGATACGACGTTTTTCGAGTTCTAATTATTTTTGCTTATGACCGATTTCAAACGCACAAAAAGAAATGGCAAACCAAAGTTGACAAATTATCATCACTGGTGCCAATTACATTTTTAATTCACAAGTTACAAAATAAATAGTGTCTAAAATCAATGAAAGCTTTCTAGCTAGTATGAGAAATTAATCCGTGTACCCAAATGTACCCAAAAGTCAAAAAGCGGATTCCGTTTTGTTTAATTACAAAACTTCCCAGAATATTTATTTTGTTTAGTTTTTATGCGCCGCCGTTGTTTTGCAAATTTCAGCCTTCCTCGGTCATTGGAACGCCTACCCAGTTGCACGTCTGTTCACTGAAGCGCGTTTCGCAGGCATCGGAAAACCGGTCAAACAGTAGGGTTCAATCCCATACCGGCTGGAGTACTACATTGTAGCACTCAAGAGTGTAGTTGTCATTTAGAAATGACTGTTTGCGAGCCACTGATCGCAAGTAGTTCCGCCGTGTCCGCTGAGCAGGAGAGTCGAAGGACCCTCACTAGAGCGCTTCCCATTTCCGCCGCGAGGGGGCGAGCAACGAGCTAAAGACGCAAACCGACGAGCCCCACGCGACCTTGAAAACCGGTGCGCGAAAGAGGGCAGTTTCTCGAGCACCTATCACGCCGCGGCATCTGATGGTGTTTGTCAGAAATGAAGAGCGAATCTTCGACGCACTTGCTTCGTGGCTCGGTGCCGCGCCCGTTCAGAGACCTCTCTCTCCTTCCACCGTGACCCGGACACAGAAGATAACGGAAGTTCGTTTGCGTTGAGCAGCTACTCCGTCTGCTTTACATGGGCGATTCCGTGACGTCAACATTCGTTCGAACGCAAGTCACCGGTCAAGCGCTCCTCAAGAGAAAAGAAGAAAAAAACTACAAAGGCACTTAAGACTGCTAACGTGTAAGAATTCGAAAGCATTCGTATACGTAGCGTATTCCTCCAAGCTGTGCGCCGCGCTGAGCCCGGCCGGGCGACCTATGAGGATAGGCTGCCCGGGTGGGCTCTGCTACCAGCCGCTCTGCAGAGCCCGGCTACCCTCTCCCTCTTACCGGCGGCCGGGCCGCTGCGCCATGGCAGTGGGGTGGCGTTCCTTGGAACTATGCCGCGCGCCATCTAATGGAACTCTATCCATTAATTCGCTGCTACAGACTACAGGCTTCGCTCCATCGGACAGGGGAATTTAGGTGCCGTTTGGCGCGGCCTTAAAAGCTGATAACGCCGGCTCGCTCCATGGGACAGATAATGCTTTCACATTAACAGAAAAACCGCCTGGTCGCGTGGAGTCATTAACTTCTTACCTAACTGTACCTAATTGTTCAGATAAGTAAAGGTTTCTCACAAAATACCCACTTGCCTCGGAGACAAGTGCCTTTGTCTCTGAGGCTACTTCCCCATAGGACACTCAATCGCCAGAACGTCAAACACAAAGCAACACCATGAGATCCTGCCGAAAGTACATCGACACCATAGTATATGTTAGAAATCAATCAGCGTTCTTTATTCTCTCTACCTCTTTTGTCGCGATTACGTTTCATTAATGAAATCTAATATTAGGCTTTCTGATTTACTTAATTAAATGAATATTTTGCGTCTTTCTCTTTTTTTATTAAACATTCTTTCGTGCCCATCATTGCAACGCGAATTCCTTTGAGAGAGAGAGAGAGAGGAGGATTACGAAAGAGGGAATAGTAACCTGTATGTCATAGCCAGCGGCCAGACGGTTACTATTAGTTAGGCTGAACTCCCTTTAGAGTGCCGACACCTTTCCTTCAACATTGAACACCATTATAAAGTTGCCATTATTTAATGTAACACATGTATGTTTTTCGATTCCCTAAACATGCTCAAAGTGGAGTCGCCTTTTCCCCCCCATCGCCTCCGCTGAAGTTACTTAACCCTTCAAGACTGCCATAGCGGAGTACCTTCGTTACTTTCCTTTGAGCATTCTACTTTTGATTATAAATGTTATAACATCACGCACATTCCACCCTCCCCGCCTCCCCCCACGTCCTACCCCCCTGTCCTTCGAATGTTAAGGCTAAAATAAAACCTTGCAGTAGGGCCAACTTTCTAAACTACTGTTTTGCCGTTTTGGGTGCGTGTATGTTTGTTTAAGCACCTTTAAAAAATTACAACTAAAAAGCTGGAATTTCGGTATTGCGCACAGAAATTTAGCATCCATGGAAACAACTTAACTTTTTGTAAATAAATAAACGTTACACGTTTTCATAACGCGGGCTCAAGTTATGACTAAATTATAATAAAAATATTAAAAATATCTAAATTATTTTGTAGAAATAAATTTTAAAAAATCGGTACCAGTCGACAGCACATGCATAGATAGCCATGTTGAATAAACCTGAGACTGGGGCAGAAATGAACATATAAGTCGAAGGCTTACGAGCAAATATAGTATTTAATAAGCAAGCTGTATGATGAATCCAGAAGAAAAGGGGTCCAGATATGTCACCGAACTTTCTACCATTAAATATGCCAAAGCAGTTTAATTTAAAGGAAAAATAGGCCATGCGTCATATATTTACAAGAAAAATAACCGTGGCCGTTTTCGCTTTGACCTACTTATAACAACAGACAGGACTGGGTACAAAAATTAAGAAGCCTAAACGTAGTACTGCACTTGCTCTAGTTCAGATTTTTTTGTGGAGCAAAAGATTATTTCTGCAAAAATTTTAAAGCTGGTCTTGGTTAATGCATACCTGGTGTTATAATGGAAATTGAAAATTAGAAACGATGTTTACAGCTTTACATCCAGAAAAAAAAATATAAGCCGAAATTCCTACTACATTAACCATGTAAGTACCCAGCACTGACCGTTTTCTTCTGTCTAGATGTTATCTATTTCAGGTTATTCTTTTGGTGTTCGGGAATACGAATCAATAAACTCGTCGCTTAAGAAGCAGAAAATGTCTCTGTTGATAAACTTTTGCCCCACTTTGAATTAAATGCGGTGTTGTGGGGTAACTTGCTATTAGCACCTTCTTTGAAGATGGTTATATTTCAAAAGCTAAACAAGTTTATACACAATAGTAATTTATAAATACAGTATAGAAATAATAATTGCATAATGTTCGAGCATAACACTGTATAATGTTCAATAGAGTCGTGTCAAAACTGATCAAAGAATAGTCACCCTTTTGCCGTGCTAGCATGGAAAACACAGTGTTAAGGTAACGCAGAATGTGATGTCTTAGTGTGGACGTTAGTTTGAAGTGCTGGCAGAAGTAGCGCGTTCGTTTCACGAAGCAGAGCGCCGCTGTATGTCTGAGCACGTGATGTTTTACGCCCGCCGGGATGGAGGCACTCGAGGAAGAGGTTGGGCTGACACATGGTATCCAGTCAGTGAGAAGAGCGGTGCGTCGCCGTTTTTCAGTCGGGCTGTTTACTTCCGTTGCTGGCACCCAACCGGATGTGGTTATGTGCCAGCCGCATAACACATTCTGTGCTAACATAATGCCGCAACATATATCCGCACCACGAGACGTGCAGCAGATTTTTTTTAGTGTCGACGTTAATTTAGCTTTCAGGTAGGAAATATGGTAAACTTTTTTCATTAACTTCGAGCATTTGAAACCCAGCTGATCGTCTTCATAAATATCTTTCTTTCATTAATCTTCAAACTATTTTATAAAACAAACAACTCTGTGGAGATGAATGCGGAGCAGTAAACATAAAGTATATAAGCGAAGGAACGCCCGAAGAACCAATGATTTCCTAGAAATTTCGATATAGCGCGGCGTAAACAAAAGATCGAGAAATATTTTCGCGATCGCACGGAACATTATTTTCCGGAAATAGATTTGAACGCACGTCGAGTATATATCAAACGAGTTAAACGTGACAGCGATGGAGAACAAAACAAAATCTATTAAAAAAAAAGACATATAAAAAACGTGACTCTGCTACGGCGCTTACTTCGCTCCAGTTGGCTGAAGCCGCAGTTTTTCATTATTTTGTTCCGCCTGCTGCCCTGGGTGGAGTCTAGGGTGGCGAAGAGGAACGCGACCGCGCGCCGCTCGCAGCAACCAGCGCGTTTTTCTGAAGCTCCCGTTTCAGTCCTCCGTTCGTACGGGCACGCGCAATAGCTCCGGAATTCAATCCTCTCCAGTTCCAATTTGGCGTTTGCCCATCTTTCTGCATACTTCTTTCCGGGGTAGTCGGCAGTGGCGACGTGCATCACATTCCCGAAATTGCTTCCCAAACCCTTTTTCCTCCCGCTGCTCCGTCCCCATGCACGCCGAAGGGAAGACTCAACTGCATCTTAAGGAAGCATCGCTGATCGCGATGAGAACATACACTTCCTGTGCAAGCAATGGGGCCCAACGTGGCACGCGGTGATCGCTGCTAGACACGAGAAACAGACAGCGGTTTCTGAAGTAAATCTTGTCTACCGCCACCGACATACAACGTGTACCCAAACAAAATTAACTTGGTTTTTGTTTTGTTTTTTCACTGAAAAAATGAACAACGTATTGCCGAACGCTCAGTCTCAATCCATATGTAGCGCTTGCGGTCCGGATCAGATGTCAAAGTGCCAAAACTAACCGCTACAATAGTAAAAAGTTAGAAGCGATTTTCTGAAAACTTCATGGGGAACTGGGGTCTGTTTTCGATAGCTAACGCCATTCAGCTCCATGTATTGGTGGGCCTTGTCGGCGACCATTTTATCACTGGAAGTTTTTGAAAATCATTTATAAATTTTGAACTAAAAAAACAGCAACCTACTAAACTTGGGCATCTGGCAAAGCTGTACTGCTACAACGGCAAAGCTGTCTGCTATAACGGCATCTGGCAAAGCTGTCTGCTATAACGGAATTGAACGCTCGGTCCAGCTTTTGTCTGACCAGTACGATGTCCTGCTTACCCAAGTACAACAGAAAAACAAAGAAATAATCGAACTGAAGAAACGTGTCGATAAAGTGGAATCAGGTGGCGACACCGAAGTGCAACAACTCAGGCGTGAACTAAACGATCTACAACACTACAGTAGACGTCAAAACATCAAAGTACACGGTCTGGCACCCTGAGAAATTGAGAACTTGCTGAATCAGCTAAATATACTCGCGGAACAACTCCAACTACCAAACCTGACCGAGCAAGATCTTGAGGCAGCACACAGACTCTCGCCTAAGTCCGACAGAGTCCCTGTTATCGTAGTACGGTTTACATCCCGGGTAACCAGAAACAAGTGGCTGAAAAAAAAAATGCCCAGCTAAAGCAAATGAAATCCACAGTACGCATCTACGAAAATCTGACAGCAAGAAACAAAAAAATATTTTGGCAGATAAGAACTAGAACGGCCGAAAAAGGCTATCAATTTGCATTGCATAAAGAAGGCAAGATGTTCGCGAGGAAAGCGGCAGGTGACCGTGTTATCAGGATAGATCGCGAAGAAGACCTGGAATTGATACGATTAACAGAACTGTACTCAAGTTTTTCCTTTCTTTTTTCCTCTTCCTTGTTGATGGAAAGTTCTACGGAACACGGATACTATACCAGAACGTCCTTCAGAAATCTTGTTCAAGAAGACATTTCGCGTAGCCACAGTATGTTATCTTTATTTCATTTAAATACAAAAAAGTATTGGAAACAAATGTGACGACATTGAAGAATTTCTTGACTGCCTAGACCACAGCTTTGATATTTTGGCATTCACTGAAACGTGGCTTACCTCTGATTATCATATTCCTGAATTTAATGGTTACAACCATGTAGGCATGTTACGTAGTGAAAAGAAAGGCGGGGGAGTATTCCTTTATTAAAAAAGTAACCTGGTATGCAGTGTTATTAGCGAATATACTTGTGTCTGTTCAAATGTTGAGTGTCTTCTTATGAAGTGTCGTAATTACATTATAGCTATTGTATACCGACCTCCATCTGGGTCCCCTAGTGTATTTCTTGAATTCCTGGAAGGTATTTTTCAGTATTCTTCTGATAGTAAATTGTCTGTGATACTTGTTGGTAATTTTAATATCAATCCTATGCTATCTGACTCATGGCAGTTGGAATTTCTAGATCTTGTGCAATCAAACGGGTTTGAAAATATTATAGATCTGCCTACTCGCGTTACGCCTGATACTGATACTTTAATTGATTTGTGGATAACCAATTTAATGACCAACGACATTGTATCCGGTGTAATGACAGTTGATTTAAGTGATCACTTACCCCTGTTTTGTTTTGTTTCATGTGAAAACATTAGCTGCAATGAAACGAATATCAGTAGCTCTTACTGTCCAGATATAAACGACTACAGTATCGAACGCTTTGTTGCGCTTGTATCGAACATAAGCTGGGATGATATATACAGTGAGCCAGGCTCCAGTAAATCCTATGATAAGATTTTGGAGAAAATAAAAGGTGCCTATGAAGAAGCATTCCCGTTTAAAAAAGCCAAAAGACATAAGAGGTCACGGAAACCTTGGATTACGGAATCTCTTTTCAAACGAATAAATAAACGAAACAAGCTTTACGATGCATTTATAAAAACTAAAGACATCAATAAATTGATCGAATATAAAAAGATACAAAACAAGTTATGCTCCGACATAAAGAAGTCTAAAGCAAACTATTACAAAAATAAATTTAATGTAATTCAACATAATCCAATGAAAGTATGGAAGGCAGCAAAATAACGATGTCTAAGTTGAGTAGCACTATCCCCAGTGTCCTTAGAATAGATGGTTTTGATTATTCAGGCAGAACACTTGCAACTTTGTTTAATTCAAATTTTTTACATTCAGGCGCTCCAACGTCATCCTCGCTTCATGAAAAAAACTTTGAATTTTATATGTCAACACGCCCACCAGAATCTATGTTTTTTATCACCAACAACGGAGATCGAAGTTTTTAAAGAGATAAATTCATTAAAAAACAGCGGCGCCTGTGGCAATGATGAATCAAAAGTTAAACCTATAAAAGCAATTGACAATATAATTAGTCTTCCTTTCTCTGCAATCTGTGATTAGATATTAGGCACAGGGGTATTTCCTCCGAAACTAAAGATCGCCCGAGTATCAATGATACACAAAGGTGGACCAATTAATACTTAAAACAACTACAGACCCATATCAGTTTTAACCAATATTCTCAAAAGTAATAGAAAAGATGATAAACTCCAGACTTACGGATCATTTTAGCAAACACAATTTCCTTGTAAAGCAGCAATATGGTTTTCAGAAAGGGAAATCTACTGACGAAGCTTTACTGAATATTGAGAATAAAAGTTTAACTAATTTTGAAACCATGCTTTAGATATTAGTGTTTTTTTTAGATTTAAAAAAAAATCGTTGATTCAATCAAGCACGAAATAATTCTTAAAGAGATTTATAATTATGGTATAAGAGGTCTTGCCCTAACATTCATTCAAAGTTATTTATCAGAACGTGTCCAATACACCAGTCGTGGTTGCGAAAAATCAGAAACCTGGTAAAGTACATTTTGGGGTTCCCCAAGGATCAATCCTCGGACCACTTCTATTTCTGATGTACATTAATTATATTGTTAACATACCACATACTCCTGATATTTTGCTCTTGCAGACGGCACAAATGTATTTTTTTCAGGTACGAACACAGATCAGCTTGAAACATTAGCGAACAACTGGATGATAGAGTTAAGTACGTGATTGGCATGTAATGAATTGGAATTAAACGTTGAAAAAACGAAATATATGATATTTAGAGCAAAAAATAGAAATAAATATCGAAACCTAAGCATTCGACTTAGGAACACTGAAATCGGTTGCGTAAAAAACCCACAAGTGTTTAGGAGTTTTTTTGTTTTTTTTTAAATTTAAATTGGTCTTACCATATTGATCGGATTCGACCCGACATATCACGGGCAATCGGAATTATAAGTAGGCGAAAATATATTCTTCCGGTTTGGTGAAAACGCCAGCTCTATTATACTCATGTTCATTATCGTTTAAGCTATTTCAGTTTAGTATGGGGTACATGCTCAAAAACCTGTGTATCTCAGTTACTTCTATTGCAAAAAAGAGCAGTGCGCTCAATCGCCAATGTATCATATCGGGACCACTCCCGCCCATATTTCATAAAATACTCCCTTCTTACAATAAAACAATCACTCACTCAGAAATTGGCAATATGCATGTTCCACAAAATTAAACTACACCCTGAGTTCGTGCAAGAGAATTATATCAACTGGGCATCCACATACACCTTCCGTCATACGCACTACCTAAAGATGAAAATACGCACCAATTATGGTAGTCAAAAAATACTTAATCAGATCGCACAATTATTAAATAATCATCCTGAAATACTGCCCATTATTAATAGCTATAATACAATACACACATTTAAAACCACCATAAAAAGTTTTATTCTAGGTCTAACATATTCTGTGTTGACATTTTTATGTGTATCTGTTTTATTATGTCACAATTTGTGTAAGTCTTTGTGTAATGGCATAATTGTTTTGATTCGTTTTTTTTTTATCTCGCTGCTGGACTGTACAGGGGGACGGGCCCTTGTCAGGCGACCATAGTCACCTTTTGCCCTATCCTCCGAGACGTTTGTCTGAATAAGGTATATTCAATTCAAAATACCCCTCGCGCTACATTTTGGGTGGAGGTTGAGCTTTCGTTCATGCTTAGTTTATTCTAGTGGTAAAAAGAAAAAATAGAATTTTAATAGGAGGACACACCATAAATTTCGTTTCATATTATGCGGGAGCAAAATGGAAGCCAAAACAGGGAGAGCCACACTTTCATCGTGCATGTTGTGAGCGTGCTCTCGTGCAGCAAAAGCACAGCTTAGTTTAACATACTCGCGCTTGCAGCATCCGTTTTCTCTCGTACTTCTACTACAAAGTATACATTTTTTTATTTATACATTATAGATTCATTATATATATATACATTATATATATATACAGGGTGTTTCACGAAAGGTGGACAAATTCGATATTGCGAAAACTACGCGTCGCAACAAAAAAAGGCTTGTGTAGTTTTGGTCTTGGGCCAGGGACCTATTTAGGAAAATTATTAAAGTCCGGGATAATTACAGGGTGATACAAGGAGACGCCAGGCTTTTTAAATCGACCGGAAAATTCGGTTTCTTAACCTATCGCGCAACGACTTTGTGCAGCGTTGCCCACAGATGGTGCATTTTTTTTTTTTGTAAAATTTGCAAACAGCGAACTTACCTGAGGAAAAAGTAAAGAAAGAAAAAGGCTTAGCTCCTATGGAAACGCAGCGACGCCACCGGTCTGCAAACAACACGGCGCCGTTTCGCACGGGAGACAAGAGATGGCGCAAGCGGTCGCGACGCCAACTGCCGCCAACGAACGAGCATACGACGCCGAGAGCCGGCGTCTTTAGCAGACAATCTTTTCGAATCAAAAGCGGTTCCATCAAGGACTGACCGCGGTCCCTTCCCTAACATCCTGTCTGTTTGACGAGGGATCCGAAAATACTTCGACCTCTCAATAAATTCTAGTCACCCTAAATCCCATCAAAACGTCACCACGCCCCTGTCCAATAAGGACCTCCCTGCCAACATTGACCACATGACGTCACGGTAGAATGAACTGGTATTCTTTATCTGTAGGTGTGGCCTTGGACATGAAACTTTACCACGCTGCTGTATGAAAGTACAATAGGTAATTTCGTTGTAGGTTACCTCGTTGAAGACCGTGCAGGCAGTGTCATTTGGAATTTTCGAGAATAGTGGACCACCTGAAGCATCCTGGAACACGTGCCTCATCTTTTGTTACGGTTGAAAAAACGATACGATGGCATCCCTGTTGTGAAGGTCATCCCTGCAGACCCTCCGCCACCGACGCATGGATTGCAGGTAATCAAGTTTTGCCTAGCATTACCCAAACAGAGACCTTGTGGATTGCGCCCCGATATTGCCGGCACGGGTGCGAGCTCTCCGAGATACAGCGCGCTCGAGACGAGTGGCAGGTGTACGAAGTCTGGGTCGGCACAGCGAGGCCACGTCTGGCCTCCTTCCTGGGTTTCGGATCCCCAGAGCAGCGGGTCACGTTCACGTCGGCTGATGACTTTCCCGTGAGCCATGCAATATTACGGGCGCAGCCGCAGTCGCATTCGAATATGTGTTGAACTTCACTGCGTGAGTCGTCCTGCTATTTCAAGTCAACCACCGCCAGGCCCGTGCTGCAACGGACCGTGTGTGACTCAGCTTTGCCGGCTGGGTGTACTGTGTCTACTATGGCAAGAGATACATTTATAAGCGGACATTGGATGCCAGCAAACAATGACTCAAGAAATTCCCTACCTAAGGACCGCGGCAGAAGATGCTCTGACTCCAATCCTGGCACGCTACCTGGTTCGAGTCCCCGACTACGCAACACTTCTCAAAACAGAGAAGAGGACGCATAGAAAAAATAGGATGGAGAATCGGAAGGAACATTGGTCAGCATAGTAACAATGCCCCAGCATCTCCTTGACCCTGCTGTCCTCAGAAGTAAAAAAAAAAAAAAAGGTTTTCGGACTTGTATCTTTTTTTTTTTTTTGGGGGGGGGGGGGGGGGGGGGGGCGAATATTCCTCATTAATTGTAACGAAATAAATTTCATCCTGATTGTATCGCGATACCAAGAAACATTCCAAAAATGTATTTCGATACAGCAATACAGATACTGGCGAAACAAATGTATCGCGATACAGAAATACAGATACGAAATGTATTTCTGAAATACTATACCGATACATTTGTATCGCGATACTGCCCAACCCTGCCCTGGACCAAGACCAAAACGACACAAGCCTTTTTTTGTTGCGACGCGTAGTTTTTCGCAATATCGAATTTGTCCACCTTTCGTGACACGCACTGTATATATAACCGCTGAAGCAAATAAAATACAGGCAAAGGCGGCAATATCTTGAAATGTATGCCTCAAGAACAACTGTGGGCTCGCTCTTTTGTTTGAAATACCACTATGTGTTGCTTTCTACAGCGCACTCAGAGCATTAGCAGACCACTGTTTTTACTAAACTTCATTAGGCATAGAACTGACGCGCCTTTGGAAGTATGGCCCTATCTCACCAGGGGACAATAATAGTAATCGTCGAGCGATGTTGCGGAGTCCTGGCAGTGTTAAATGCGGGAGCGCTTTGTTGCCAGTTCAGGAACAATAAGTGAATAATGTTTTGCGTGCCTTTCATTCTCGCTCAATTTGCGTAAGCGCAAGGATATCAACAGCCTTGACTACATTTTCACAAAACATTTTCCCCAAGTACAAGATCGTGGTGGTGACATTCATTAGTCTTGACGAGGTCTTTTATTTTTTTTGTGGCAGCGTCGAAAAATAAAGCACTTCGTTGGAACTCAGAGAAAAAAAAAAAAGAAAGTGAATTATGTGTCGCGTGGCTTTTATCGGCGCTCCGCTTGCTTAAGCACAAGGGCAGTCATATATCATTCACTACATTTTCACGAAATAATTTACCCTATGGCAATATCATACTGGTGACAATCATTAGCATTTACATTCGTTTTAGACATTTTATTCGAATGCAATTTATAGTTCGCAGATTTTTTGTATATCACCATGCACGTAAACTACTTCGTTTTAAAAGTGAGCCGCGTAAAATAATTATCGACATTCCAAACAAAAGAAACGTCCTTTTACTCAAATAACAATCTTTCTGAATCGAGTGAAAGTAAAGCGAGTACCCTCTGAAAATAACATCAGCTTCGCAAAGCAGCTTCTTCTAACACGCTCTTCTTACTTAAAACAGAACACAGCCGAGCACCCTTTCTCTTCCAGCACTCTGCAATCTCGTCACCTCTTTCTTTATTACCCTCTGTCGGGCTGCATTTTTCGCCACCAGCCAGCACGGCAGTCCCCCATTAACCAAAAATCCGGCTTTATCAGAGAAAGGCCTCCATTACTTCGCTTTCGGGGACCGCAATTAGACGTCGCGCTTTAACTAACGCCCATTCCTCTTCAAACCGGAGCCACAGCGAGAACTGCCGCCTACGCCGCGCAGCTGGCAGCATGCGGGGCCGCCTGCGAGGCCCTCTACTCCGTTCACCCCTAGGATGACAGCACGCTGGGAGCTGAGCAGCACCAGTCAACCGCTTCCCTTTCGTCACCCCACCCCGCTCTTTTCGAGTGGGGTTGGGTGTGAGCCAGGTCACGTGACGGAAGACAGACGCATGACCGGTCTAGCCAGCACGTAGCTTCCACCGCACTGTCAGCCAAGCGCTGAACGGAGCATAGCTTGGAGTCGAGAACAGCGTGTCCTTGGGTCAAGAGTGGACGGCGTGACGACGGGTCGCGGCTAATTTGGGGTCCCGATGTTCCTCGAGGCCCCCAGGGCTCGACCCCGGGGTGGGTCGATGGCTACGGCCAACCCTTTGCGTCTAATTGGCGGGCCCAGGACCCTGAACGAGGGCTCGGGCCCTGCGCGTCGCGGCCGCCATGGGAGGCTGCTGTCGTCGGTGGCGTTGGTGCAGCGGACACGCCTCGTTTCGGGGCCAAATGTTTCGATAGGAGGCGGACGCGGCGTTCCTGATATGTCTCCGGGTGGCGTCTTGACCTGTCCGGGCTGGTTTTCGTGCAAGGGAAACCTACAGTGTGATGGTGCGATTTTATTTTTCTTGCAGAGATGGACGCTGATTTACAGCTCTGAGGTCTTGCGCGGGCAAACTAGTTTCGGTGTGATGGCAGTTAAAGCAGGAGACTGAAGAAAGAGGCGAGACACCGGCCCTCCCCTAGTTCCGTCTCTCCTTCAGTTTTGCGTCTTCTTTATATTAGAATCTGGACGCGTGTCATATGTATAGGTTCTTGTGACAATATTGCAGAGACTGATATATTCGTATTGTGACTGCTAGTTCTATCTTATGAAATTGTAGGGTGGGATCTTGTGAGAATTATCTTATGATTAAAACAACAAATGAGCGCTGACCGGTCGCCCATTTTTCAACTTGTCGAAGAAAAAACAATTTTCCGGCTTCAGTTTGCAGCCTCACCAGATGTCATAGGAAGGAAGATACATTGCAAAGAATTTAAATGTTAGCAATTTAAAAGTTAACTTATCTTCCATGGGATGTCGAAAAAGAAAAACACTTCGCTTGCCAGCTCCTTCCGCAAATATTCAGCACCATGTTTCTGCAACAGCTTGTTTTTCTTAGAACTAACCTACAAATAATTTCGCCTCACTAAACCTTTTCAATGGTTTTTTTTTTCGTGCTTGTGGATACCTTTCATACGTGAAGTACAACACTGAACAAGTAGCGCATTACAGATTTGAGCACGACGTGCTCCTACCGTCTTCACCAGATATTACACTACGGGGTAGAAACTCAAGGCGAGTAGATTCTCTCAAAGCCATTCTGGGAATGTCCAGCATCGCTCACCCCTGCGAAATACTGCTGAAACCACACGCAGTTCGGTGACGTGCCCAATGGCCTCAATGCTACTAAAACGGGAAGCCAAAGTAATATTATAGAAGCTCTTCTTTTCTGGTGCTATTTATTTTGAAACCGCACCTTACCTATGTGTGTAGATACTTCTTCACCGCAGATTGAAATCCTCCCCTAGCGCACGTAGACTCTGACTACCTTTCCCGCGTATGTATCCGTCTGTCTGAACCACTTGGATATAAGTTCCGAAACCGCTTAGGCTTCTTTTTGGATTACATGAAATTCTGTAAAGTTCGTGCTGTCGTCCAATAACCCGGCCATATAGGACCACCAGATCCAATCGCTGTGTGGTTCGTATGAGTGCCTCCAAGTTTGTTACTAATTTATTTCAGCCTATTATTTTTACTGCAAGCCAGTTGGACTATATTGAGATGATACTTTGGAAATCAGCGATGGATCAAGAGATATTGTATTTGTCTTGTTGTACTGTTGTATTGTATTTCCTGAACGGAATGAAACGACGTTCTCTGTGTTCAAAGTTTACTGATCACGTTGAGAGACATTTTATTATGCCTAGCACAAGGTTGAGCCTAAGAATACACAAAGTCTAAAGCCCGATACAACATTCAAGCAAGCCTATATGCTTGCATGCATATAGTTACATACAACATAAGAACTAGCATACTTAATTTTATGTATGCATAGAGCGGTCTGACCTGGATCGAATATATATGTAAACGTGTCTGTGCGTGTGTGGTGGAGAGATATATAATAGGCGTCATTAAAACTTAGACGCCCTGCATATAGCACGGACTCGTATAATAAAATATCCTAAGAAGCAAGTGTTATGTCAGAGTGGCGCATCTTTCTGTCATTAATACTGGTGGAAAGTATTAAGCTTCGCTCTAAAATTTATTTTGTCTTACTCCCCTCGTGACGTCATGCATGGCGCTGACACACGGACCGACGCCGGCGTTCTAATGCTGACGCATTAAAAACCGTTTGACCAGAAAATGCAATCTGCGTATAGACCACGAGCCAGCGAAACATTGTAATCATTTTCCCCATACAAATATCTTTCGAGCAAAACTGTTTTTCGAGTTTCCTCATTCGCCGTTCGCACTTAGTATATCACAGTGATTTCCCTTGCTGGAGCTCTGCAGGAATGTAGACGGGAAAGCATGCTTGAAGTCTAAGCATCGGCTAACATTCTGACGCATGAGTACTTCTAACATTGTAGCAAAAACGTTTACTTATTTCAGTCAAGTAGTGAAGCTTTTAGGTTCAAGCTACAGCTATCGAGAAGGCAGTGAGTGTGCGGGCGAGCTGGTGATACTTAATCATAATGTTTAAGACCCGAGACTTTGGTGAGAGAATGAATAGGGAACTTCAAGGTTGACAAAAAAAAGCACAGGAGACGACGTCTCAAACGCAGCTAAATCGTTTATTTTTTCTCGCTGCTTTTATACCCCCGATAGACACCAACAATGCCTCTCCCGGACATATACCCTGTTCACAATGCATCGATTAGACTCTTGTCACTCTCGATGAAATCATGACCCAGACGCATCCTTTGTACAAAACAATGCTATTTCACTTTGAAACACAATAAGCATTGAAACCCTTCGTTCCCATCGCACGAAAGAGAAAAGTATTCAACACATGCAATCACTAGCCCCCCAATTTGTTTTCTAGTTTTCCCCCTTTTTTTGTCACTCTCTCTTTACAATGCACGTAAAAACAAAACAACAAAGTCCGAGGACACCTAAGCACTTCTTATGAATTGTGAACGCGAAAACATGAATATTGTTCTTCCACTCCCTTAGCTCGTCTCGGGCGTACTGGCGTGGACGGCCACGTTTTGCTACTGCCCAGGCAGCGGCCAACGGCTGAGCGCGCGTCCTCGTGAAGTGGCCGCGCCGCGCTGAGCTCGGCCGTGCAGCCCCTCCGGAGTTTACCCAAGCGGGCTGTGCGGCGGCCGGGCCGCTGTGTGCCCTGCGCCGCCATGGAGAGGGCTTCTCTGGTGGCGTTTTTTGGAACTACACCACGCGAGACCCAATGGGAGCCTCGTTCCTTAATAACGCCTGCCAGCCAATGGGAGCCTAGCCATCAATCGCGGCTTCACTTCGCTCCATTGGGACAGGAAAGTTTAAGTGCCGTTGGCGCGGCTTCAAAGCTGATGACGTCGGTTCGCTTCATGAGACAGTTAATGCATTCGCATTAAAAAATTACAACAGAATGGACAAGGTTATATTCCAAGGTACTTTTGACTTACTGTTAAGTGGCTTCGAGGCCTGGTAAATGCAATTTTTTATTGCTCGTACAACAGCCTACAGGCTGTTGGCCGAACAGTCCTACAGACTGTAGGCTGTGGGACTGTTCGTCGAAAGACAATTCTTAGCCGGTAAATTGGTGGCAGGGAAGTTCGTCAGATGGGGCCATTTGTCATAGTGCAATTCGTCGAGGCGACAGTTCGTCAAACTATTGAGAGAAATATGTTTTTCCGTGCCATCTTGCTGGTGCCGAGCAGATTGCTCCTAAATGAAAAACCCCGGGTGAGGCCCTATTGAAACAAATTTCATTTATTTTCATTAATTTACTTCAAAGGTGTGTTTGAAAAACGCATTACATGAGGGTGATTGGTGGTAAAGCACATTCATAACAACATGATCACACCATATGTTAATTAACAAAACAAAGTTGCGAAATCAGGTTAACACGTTACACAGAACTTATTTTTAACTGAACAGAAAAAGAAAATAAGGAGATTAAAGCATAGTAAATTGTACACGTTCAACGCGGGATACAGGCGCTTGCACATTTCTTTAAATGACTAATGACTTGTGCTAGTCTGATTGTGTGAGTTGTGATCTGGTCTGGCAAGTCATTCCATTTTGCTTTTGACAGTATGAGGGGAGCAAAAAAACATGTTTAGTGTGAGAGCGGAATTGCTGAACTTTACATGAATTGTCGGTTCGAGGAGAAATGTAATGGGCAGAATGGCAATAAGTGTTTCTGGAGTAGCAGTTGTTCTAGTGCATCGCATAGGAGAAAAAAAAATATTCGGTTGCTTTTTCCGCCTGTTAGATTATAAAGGAAGACCAAGATTGAATTTTAAAGCGGAGAAACTTGTTTCAGGCGAGGTATTGTTTAATATAAACTGGGAAGCCTTGTTTTGAACAAACTCTAATTTAGAAGTTATACAATTTTGATGTGGATTCAATATAATGCTTGCATATTCTAGTTCGATTCGAATTATTGTTTTATAAGCCAGTAATTTAATTGCTATGGGGGCCAGATATAGGTTCCGCCCTAAAAAAACCTACTCATTTAAGTGAGCTGTTGATTATGCTGCCGATGTGTTGATTCCATGAAATGTTTCAGAAAAATGAACTCCAAGGTATTTGTATAATGGTACCGATCCTAGTTGCTACGTTAGTATTATATATTGGATGAAGGAATTGTTTGAGATTGTGGCAATGTTCATTAGCTTACGTTTTGTGGGGTTAATATGCATCAGCCATTGTGAGCACGATGCTCTTATAGCGTCGAGGTCATTTTGAATGGTGTGATGGCCTATGGGACTAAAAATGTTTCTATAAAACACACAATCGTCTGGAAATAATCAAATAGTTAACTTAATTGAAGAAGGAAGGTCGTTTATATATATATTTTAGGAAGTGGACCGAGAACGCTGCCTTGGGGCACATCTGAAGTTACAGGGACTTATAGTGATGAAGAATTGTTAACCGAGACCGACTACTGTCTGTTTTTTTCAAAATAAGTTTAACCAGCTGACGACTAACATGTTTATTTATTTATTTATTTATCCTGAAGAAGACATAGTATTAAAAGCAGTCATTGATGAAAAAGGGTGTCGAATACCTTAGCGAGGCTTATAAATATGACGTCTCTTTGTGGCGATGATTGACAATTGAAATGAAGATCTGTGACAAACTCTAAAAATTGGCTGTTGCATGAAAAGTTTTTTTCTAAAATGTTTCGAGACTCTTTTGGAAGCAGGTTGAATTGCTGTTACTTTCGTAATAGCCGCTATCTGATTTCCCGGGAGTCCAACACAATCTGGGTACGAGTCGTCCCGGTAACTATTCGGAAGACAGCGGAAAATATGCAAGTTTGTCAAAATGAATTGCTTTAGAAATGATCACTCTACTCAATAGATGCATCTACTCATATTGAAATGTTCCAGGCGCACGTCTCGAACACGTATGTGCTGTCGCTTCAGTCGTAGCGTGGAAGAATTCATTAAAAGTGCTTGATCCCGAGCTTCTTGCTCCCTCGACACTCTCGTCAAGACGACTCGGTTAGCTGCATGTCTTAACTTCATTTCCGCCGGTGCCTGCTCTTGTTACAGCGCCTTCAGGAACATCCAGATATTTGGTGATTCACAACGTACGCCCGAAACATTTCACTATAAATAAATATGTATCCGTAGGGCAGATTGACTTTTTCTAAATAAATTAGTTTTGATAAATTTGCATATTTTCTGCGATCTTCGATTAGTTAACGGGAAGACTCTCTTGGAAGTACCCTCTGCGCACCATATTTACATTTAAAAGGACGCTCGAGATGAAACAAAAATAGTCATACAATTTTTGCTTTCTTACCTGAGACATTCAAAGTCTAAGACAGCACAATTTGGCCTTTTTTAAAACGTCGGATTTATTTCTCAACTCGGAAATAGTGCAGCCAAATTCCTTAGACATAAGCATTCGCATATGCGGAGCGCAAGTTTGTCCGCTTCCTTCTTAAACAGGCGTTGCGGTGTCGACAGAACGCCGAGTGTTGACTGGTTCCGATCGGAAGGATAGCGGGTAGACCTCACTGTAGCTGGCATTGAGGTCTACCTACTATTCCTCCATCTGAGTCAATCAGAGCTCGGCGTTCTGACGTCAGTGTAACCCCTTCCCAAGAAGCTGACTACTTGCTCTTCGCATTCGAGTACCTTCCACCCCACAGATCCTCGCTAATTACTGACCTTGGTATCTTAATCCCTCCATTCGCCTTTACGCTCGAGGTGTGTTCGCGTATAACAGTATATCTCAAGAACACTGGGAAACGCCCCTCACTCTCTCGCGTCCCCCCATTTTGGTGGAGGAAATGAATGCAAGTGGTTATGTCCCACCTGACCACGAGTCTATTTCTGCTCACTTAAAATAACATGACTTCTAGAACTCTCTATTTGATGCAATGACTTTCTGATATTTTTTACATTATAATTAATCATTTTGCCTAAAGCGCTTACACGTATTTAAATTTAAAAGCAAAAACAAAACAAAACAATTTTACGCCAAAGTACACTTGTAAAAGCACGATTTAGGATCGAAAAAAAAAACTGTTCAAGCTATGATTTATACTAACTTTATTAACAAAGTAGCACATTAAGAAAACTGGATGGAACGGCGTGGAATCTAGTTGTTCAGATGCCACACTTTTGCACGGCGCTAGAACTATAAAGATGACAATAAAATAGCAACACGAAAAATCTAGACCTCTAAAAGTTTAAAAAAATAATGCAAGTTTTTAAAATTACTTTAATAATAAAACAGTCAACAACGAAATTATAAAAAAAAAACACGCAATGAATTACGAACGGTTGTAAATAACTTCTGATATCTGTATTTTTTTTTCTGTTTTCATATTCCGTGGCTTAGGGTTGCCCTATTTTTTTTTAATCACCCCTTAAAACGAGCTTATGTATACGAAAGTGCTTTGAACCTCAAAGCAGCCTATTTGCAGTCTTTACGCGAACTTCTGGCCTTGTTCTTGTGTGACCAAACTTCCCGGTTCAGCCCGGTATTGACTGGACGAGAGCGTGGACCAGGCTCGAAGCTGTTTTATATGAAGCAGCGAATAAGGAGCCGTGGAGATGGTTCTGTGGACGCGGAGCAATTAAGAACGTTGCGAGAGAACCTGAGGTGAGCTTCGCGCGAGACATCTTGATAAATGGTGCTTTCTGGTCGGTGGCCGATGAGTGGTGCATCCGGTACGGCCTCCCGACCGACTACTATCAATAAAAGGCCCTTCACACTGGATCAAAGCTGAAGACAGAACGATCAATGGTTTTTCGCCTCGGGTGAAATCTAACCGGCGGTATTACCGCGGCCAGCACCTATTAAATCTTTCGAGCGCTGCCTCATACAGGTATTTGTTTTTATGCTATACGATAATATGCTGAATGATCATAATTAATGTTGAATATAACATCACGTACCATGAATGTACATTTATAAAAGAAAAGAATACTCTCGTTTTTTTTTCAACCTTGCGATGTACCGACAGGTCAACTGAAGACACAAAACTGAACTTGAGAGATCCTAAAAAAACGTTCCTGAAACGTATTGTAAATATACGCGTGAAAAAATAAAATCAAAGAACAAAAAAGAAAGTATATTTATCTGCAACGTTGTGATTGATAGTATTTCGGCTAAAGGTAATTTTGGTACTAGATATATAAATATGACTGTCAAAACTGCGACTACAATTTGCAGATACACGATCGTGGGAATCACTTGGGTAACCTATCTTTCCAGGGTAGTTATCACTAGAATAATTCAAGAAGCCATGAAAAGTATAAGATATCTCTGTGGTGCTTTTTCTTTGTTAAATATGATTTAATATGTTAAGAAACGTAAGGAGCGAACGTTCTAAACGGACAAACCGTCATGTCATGTCGCCAAGTGACCCGACATGACGGGGATTATTATGTCGGGTTGCTTAGCGGCGGGTGTCTCCTGCTGGTGTGGTGTCTAGGTTGCAGATCAGTCTGTCCGTCCGAGTTCCATCAAATGTTTGCGACGGCATGTCTGTTGTCTCCTCCCTCCTGTCCTTGAGGAAAGCAAAGGGGATGCCCTATATACACTGAATGCCCAAAATAACTTGCACCAAACTTTAAAAAAGAAAACGAAAAACGAACTTTTTACTGGAGTGAAACCAACTATATTTTGTTAGCAAGCGTCTTACGAAACTGTGTGATTTTTTAGCGCGCCTAGTTATGGGAATAATTAAGATTAATTAGCTAACTTTTTAATTATTGTTTAAAGGGCCGAGTTGTGAATGGGAAAGTTGTAGAACGCATTGAGAGGCACCCAGTTAAGGGGTTTACTACATGATATGCTTTCCGTGTTTCTTTTAATCAGCCTAAAAAGAACGCGAAATATTGAAAAAAAAACATCACGTGACAACGGGCTCGTGTGCCGCGCCTACAGCGCTCTCAGGCGTGGTATGAATGAACGAAGGTCACCTTATCACTAGCTCGCTGTCCGAGAAAGGGCTTAGAAGCAGCAGGTGCTCGCGCACTACCACGAAGCCATGTCTCGGACAGTGCACCAAAGATAAGGGGGATTTTGTTCATTCAGTGCACGTCTGAGAGACCCGCAAGCGCCACGCGCGGGCGCGTTATCACGTTTTTTTGTTTTTTTTTCAGTATGTTGCGGTCTTTTTTTTTAGGCTGATTAAAAGAAGCGCGCAAAAGGTATCGTAAACCAAACACCTTAATTGGGAGTCTCTCAATGCGCTTTACAACTTTCCAGTTCACTCCTCGGCCTTTTAACGAATTATTAAGTAGTTATACTTCGTTTCAGCTTCCGTCTGAGCGCAGCCAAAGCTACATGTGGCCGGAGCCAATCACACGCCGGCAATAGGTCACGCGATCTCGCCTGCACTTTTGTATCACTCCGCTGCGCCGCTGGACGTCCGCGCCAACCGCGCTCGCCGGGTATTTCGTCTGCTATGGGTGTATCAAAGGTATCGTCTTCTACAGGTTTAAAAAGTGCCCTTTCACGTTCTGAAATTTAGTCACGGGGGATGTCAGTACGTAGGCTGGCCGCTGGTGTCTGTGTCCGAGTTTTCCACATGTTCGGTATTTCGGCATAGTTTCGAGATGTAAGTACACGTTGCAAGGTGCCCGATGACCCGGTCGTTAATGTTTCCTTGTAATGTCTGGATATACCAGGACTCGAGGCGCCGTCCTCTCCACCAGCCTCTCGGCAGGTAAAGGGGTGCCCTGATTTCGCCGTGTATCAGTGAATTGTAGTGGCCCGGACGCTTTTCTTGTTTACAACGTATTCGCGGTACGACGCGGCCGGAGTCTCCTGCCGAATTTGAAAGTAGACATTCATCACGACGCGCCTGACGCCCAAACGTGCCTTTGCAAAAGGACGTTTTGAAGCGACTCGGTGAGGAAAGCAGCGAAGCACATAATTCGGCCATTACGGGATCGAAATCACACACAAAAACCGAGCGCTGCAGCCGTGTTGCCAGCGGATGTACGTGTTTTCACCAAACCACATTCATTTACATGTATTAATAAAACATAAACTTCAGATATTTAGTTCTTTTAGTTGCAAATCATTCTCAGAAGTACACATCCGGAATATTGTGCAAGGTTTACGCACAAACCAGTTATTTTGAAAAAATTACTTTTTGCGGGCTACTTTGTGGTGCGTAGGAATGCTCTTTTCGAAGTTGCGAACCGTCCCTCAGCCTTTGGCTGCGCTCGGACGGAAGCTGAAACGAAGTATAGCGAATTAGTCCTATTTAATGAAGTAGCTAGGTGCACTAAAAGAATGCGTGTACTTTCCCAAGACGCCTTCTAACAAAACACAGTTGATTTTGCTCCCGCAGAGTTGTCAGTTTCTTTCCAAAGTTTGGTGCAAGTTATCTGGGACACGTTATATATTGCTGTTCCCCTGCCGAAAAACCCAGCTGCGTCTGACATTTTGTGTCGCCTTCTCCGTTATTTTATTGCCTCCGTGTCTCAGGGTTTGGGTAATGATTATGTTGTGTTGCCATTGCGTTGACATATGGCACTACTTTTCCAGATGCATTACATGGGGCTCATCGATAGTCCTTCATGTCTCTCTATAGAGATATTTTGGCATGTTAAAATATACGATTCGTGGTAAATAATATATTTCATTTAATGTTACGAGTAACAGATTTACAAAAGCAAGATGATGTATTTTTTAATATTCATGTGTGCGTAGGAAGAAACAAATAAATAAACCACGGAGTACACCCAGTAATCGCACGCACAACAGGAAGGTGGCCGTCTTAAATTGTACAGTGCACATTGAAACTGAAGCAAACTAATAAAGGCTGGCATGAACGCTTTCAATTTGTCTACGAGAGAAACACATAGGGAAGTTTTCAATATGTACTTACCATAATGATATGTAAAAAGATACTACCAAGGTGAAATAATCAAAGATTTACAAAGGACACATACAAAAGCGGGAGAGGATACCAGTACAAATAACAACGAGAGTTTTTGTGTTAAATATTTAATTAAATATGTTTACTGATGTCTTGTTGTTTGTGTTTCTTCAAAAACGAATAGTGTATTGAGGTGAATATGGCGGAATTTGTTTAGAGGTTATACTAGAATTGAAGACGTTTAGCGTGGAACAGCTGAGTGGATTCCAGCATGTTTAAAACTTTTCACATGATATAAAGAAACAACAGCCCTCGGCTCTATATTAAGGAATTGTGTATCATGGTATGAGTTCTCCATATAGTATATTGAGCTTATCAACCTATGTTCTTGTGCATTTTCGATATCTGTATTATGCTTAAGAGCTGTACAAAAACTTGGTATTACTACGATTAAAATGTATGTGTTTAGCGCGTCTTGAAAACTTATCTATCCGAATGTTTTCTTAAACAAACGAATTTGAAGATTGGCATTGAAACAACAGAAGTTCTTAAATTTCAACATCCTTTAGTGTGAATTTCGTTAATACATTTATTATTTTATTATCAACTTAGATTCATGTTGAAGCTTGTAATGTAGCAATGCGCCAGCTTTCTAGGAAATGACTACCAAGTTTAAATTCGTAAATATTATATAAAAGATTTCTTCTCCTTTCACTCTTAGGTTGCGTGCTATTTCGCTGCATTTGTAGTTTATCCTAATATGTCGTCTATTAGTTTTGCTACTATAGCAACTCTAGACAGATGAGATTAAGTGACTTAAATTTATTAGTAGGGATATGAAGTGAAAGATAAGTACCAAAGTGGTGTGCTGTGTGTTGTGTAAAGCGTCACATAAACTATGTAATTTCTTTTGTTTTTGCTCAACATATTACTAAGTTGACCAGGTGATTTCCAAATCTATGTAAAATCAAGACTAAGGCACGTGCTAAATACTTCAAATTAAAGAAGAAAAGAAAAGCATTTTAACTTTACTAAAGAAATGCCACGAGTGCTGATAAGCAATTGAACGCATTTCTTTGCGTTAGATTACTTTGCAACATCTGCTTCCTTGAGAGGCCCTCAATGAGGAAACCATCTGTTCGAGAAAACGTTCTGGCTTAAGGAGGAAGAACACCAAGTGTAGATTCGACGTTGCGAAAAGGAGAAAAAGAGAAACCAAGTCTGAAAGATAACGAAGTTACTTGCGGCACGTTTGCTCTCTCTTCGGCCCTTTTTGTAAGGTCGGGAAAAACCTTGGACTGCACTAAAAGTGATACAACACACATCTATTTTCATGAAGTTGCGATCTCTTTTCGTCGCCTAGGCGTGCAAACAAGAGAGCGGAAGCTTCTTACACCCTCGCGCGCAAACCCGGGGAAAACAAACACAAAACTAATTCACATGCAAATGTTCCCTACTTCGGCACTCTACACAAGTGAGACCTTTCCGACGCAAAGAAAATACGAGCAGTGAACACAAAAAAAGAAAAAAGAAGGAAAGTACGGGATAACAGCGACCGAAACCAGCGTCTAAAGCTCGATAAGCTGATAAACATCGACCGCTTCAGCACACAGGGTTCTCAGCGCCTCGCCTACTCGAGGCCGCAGCCGCCCACTGGAGGGTGCTCGTTTCGCTATTCCGGGTATACCCCCAGCTGCGGAAAGGGTGTCTTGCCACCGAAGATTTCAGCACTTGGTTCGAGCGACTCGCTTGAATATGATACCGGCACCGTAATACTTTGCGAGCTTTCTTGCTATTAGTTTGTTCAAATGCACCGTAGTTCTTATCGGGCGTAACTTTGTTCTGTGATATTTCGGATAGATCAACAACAAATAGGGGCACATTTTTCTCGCGATGAGTATACGGAGCGGATTTAACACATTAGTTTGGTAGAAATTTATTGCTGTAAGTATTTTAGAGGCGCCGAGGAGTATTAGATGTTGCAATTTCAGTAGACAAGAATCTGCAGAACGATCCCTGCGCGTGATTATATATATTTATAACCTTCAACGAGGTGGAATTGCCAATTATTGAATTGCATTTTTAAATCCGCAGCGATTTGGTACACTTTTCGAAATTATATATATTATAACAGACTACGAAACGAAAGAAAAATAATAAAGAAAAGAGGTCGTGTGTTTAACAAGGGACTGAATTCTAGGGTGTCCGTTTTGCCAATGAGCTCTGAGACACCCGAAACATTTGGAGGCAGCGGTGGGATTACTAAATGGCACTCTAAACGGAGGCAAGTGACATGATATTAACATCTGTGGCGATGCAAAGCACGGAACGGTTAGCTAATCTGCTCACCGCAAGGAGTGCTACGGACATCGTGAACCTGCTTGGAATCTTCGACAATTGACTGACAACCCGTCTTTCTCTGTTGGAAACAGCAGTCGAACGTCAGGTTGCCGATGTCGGGCAACGCCTCAAAGAAAGCCTTTCGTCCGTGGAATCGCGAGTTCGACTAGCTGAGCACCATGAATTGGAACTCAAACTGCCGACATTCGATGGGCATTCGTCCTGGCAAGCATTCATGATCTAATTTGAAATAGTTGCAGACTTTTTCGGGTTCGATGCAACGACAAGAGCTCGAGCAATGGTGGCCCAGTTTGAGGGCAACGCTGCTGAGTGTTTGGAGAGCATGTATGCAACAAGTCGTTCGTCATATCAGATATTCGTAGAAGCCCTAAAGTTCCGCTTTTGTGAGGAACATCTACAAAAATTTCACCTGACTGCTTTGGATCACCACCGCCAAAGCACAGACACGATCCAGGAGCTAGCTGACGTAATCCAGCGGATGGCGAGAAGAGCGCTCGTTGGATGTACGGAAGTCAACGTGGGGCAGATAGCAACAGCCGTTTTCATCGACGCAATCAAAGACATCAACATTCTGCTTTTTGTGCGACTCGCCCACCCAACCACGACTCGTGCAAGGCTGGCAACGCGCACTCGAAGTTCAAGCAGCCAACAAAGCAAACGACATGGTGTCGACATCTCAAATCCAGCTTCTATGTCTGGCTCAACGATCTTCTCCGGTTTGCTCAAGTACACGTTGTTGCTTCACGTGTGGGGACATAGGGAACTTAGCTCGATCCTGACAAAATGCTTGGACCCGCACAAGACCCAACCTATACAAACGCCAAAAATTCCCAGTGACAGTGAGCCTGGTGAGGTTGAATCTCATAGCGTATCATGTCCCTCTAGTGACAACGTCAACACGCACCTCACAAACGCCATGTCTTTCAGTTCATCTTCATGGGTTGTGAAAACATGTGAATGCTATCGTGAATGGTATGATACGTCAAATTGATTCTGCACAGCTGTAATCAACAAAGTATACAATGCCCAAAACACTACCTGATACCATCTGTCTTATATCTGCCGACAGATCTACAATCAAACAAGATGAACAGATATCGTTGACTGTGGAAACCTTAGGAAAAACAGTCAACCTCCCCTGTGTAATTGTGCGCAAGTTACAAGGGTCAATGATACTTGGCCGCGGCTGGTGTTCAAAAGTCCAGCTATCTGTATTGTTTCGAGGAGGTTAACATTATTTGAGAGCCCTACCAACTTTGAGTATTGGCGATCAGTCTAGTTGGTCTGCGACAGAGTTGCCCCATGAAGATAGCTACGGAACAAAGAAGCAACTTTATGGAAATTTGAAACCTTAGTGAATGAATTCGCCCTATCATGTTTCAACTTGACAAACCTGACGAAGATTGCAGTGGCCCACGTATGTTCGACCGTCACAACTGCTACTACATTTGTGTTTACACTAATGGCACCAATAGTCAATCGCAAACTACAGTGTGTGTTCCGTACTGTCGCAGCATCGGACATTGTTGTATCTAAGTTATCTGCACTTTGGGCTACAGCAATAATTACAGGTTCATAATGACGTCAAAGGATATCCTAGCTGAATCACTGATAGAATCTCGTCCTGGGAGGGAATATACTATACCTCACTGCCTTGTTTCCTGCGAAAAGGAGAGTTTGATGCTTCCAGTTTTAAACCTGACGAATGGCGACCTGCTTCTAAAATCCGGTGAAGACTTCGGACCTGTGACATTTGACCCCTCACATGCCACTGCCTCGCCAATTAGTGCGGCACCAACGATGCCTTCCCTCAAGACTACCTTAAAAAGAGTAGTGATCTTCCGTGGTCGGAATTTAATTGTGGCCACAACTTAACACAACACCAAAACACACAGATACAAGATCTACTCTTGGACTTTCAACGATGAATTGTTATTGCGCATGAAGAGCTAGGGTGCACACCACTGGTGCGTCGCACCATCAGTACTGGTGATCACGCTCCAGTACATCACAATACAAGACGAATTTCGACGAGAGAACATGAGGAGATAAAGCATTAGGTGGACGACATGATTCAAAGGGACGTTATAGCAAGCTCTAACAGTGTTTGGTCGTCGCCAGTTGTCCTCGTGAGGGAAAAAGACGGCTCTACAAGATTCTGCGTGGACTACGGAAAACTTAACAGCATACCAAAACCGGACGATATGCCTTGCCACGACTTGACGATGCCCATGGTCGCCTCCATTGTGTCAGCTACTTCACTACTCTGGATCTCATGTCCAGATATTGGCAAGTGGAGCCGGAGCCGAAAGATTCGGAAAAAAGCCGCCTTAGTGACTCCTGACGGATTAGTCCAGTTTAACCGCCTTCCATTCGGACAGTGCAATGCACCTGCGACCTTCCAACACCTCATGGATAGGGTGCTTGGACACCTGACGTGGACGATGGCGTTAGTTTATCTTGATGACGTCATTGTAGACGCTGACACCTTTGAAGAACACTAGCCCCGCCTGCGTCTGGTGCTGTACGGCCTCACCAAGGCGGATCTCCGTCTGAAAGCATCGAAATGTTTCTTTGAATGCGACGAAGTCATTTACTTTGGGCATGTTGTTAACAAAGAGGGTATTCGGTCGGATCCAATCAAGCTGGCAGCGCTGACCAATACTTGTGAGCGCGCCACCGCGAAGCAGTTAAAGAACTTTCTAGGACGTTGAGTCGTATTTTCCTCGGTTTCTAAGAAACTTTTCTCTCAGATCTGCTCTAATAACCGCGCTTCTTAAAAAAAGATACCGCGTGGCGGTGTGCGCAAGAAAACAAGCTTCTTTTACTGATATCAAAAGAGCACTGAACCACCAACTCTGGCTCATTGTTCAAAAGAAGCACAGGCATTCATTAACACTTTTGGTAGTGGCGAAGGGCTTGGCGCTGTTCCTCGCCAGAGGGACAGTGCAGGAGTAGAACATTTCTTCAGATACGCGAGCCGCAAAATCAGCGAACCAAAAAGTCGATGTCACTCTTCAGGACTCGAGTGCCTCGCTGTCGTTTGAGCAGTGGAAACGTTCCGTCCATACATCTACGGAAAGCATTTTACAGTCGTGACAGGGGTAACTCTGCTTTCCGTTGGCTTCAGTCAAAAAATGATCTTACTCCGAAATTTACTCGGTGGGCAATGAAACTTCAAGAATTGGACTTTTCGATCGTTCATAGAAGTGGGAAACAGCACCAAGACGCAGAATTGCTTTCACGGCACCCCATCGAAGACGCCAGGGATGCTCCTGTACTCGCACTCTTAGATTTGCAGTCGGCGCAAGCAGAGAAACGTGACACATTCGGCATAATTCAGTTGCTTTCTGACGAAGTGAACGGAAGACCACGACTTTCAGAACGGCGCTTACGGATGTCTTCGAGCGTACTACCAGCTTCGGGACGGTCTGCTGTGCCATCGAGCACATCCCTCAGGACCGTGGCTCCCCGTAGTTCCCCCGAAAATCTGTCGGAACGTTCTTGAGATGTGCCATGATGCTCCAACTGCGGGTCATCTAGGGCAACACCGGACGCTGGACAAAGTCACCAAGAGATTTTGCTGGCCGCACCTCAGGACGGATGTCCGACAGTGTGTCGCGTCTTGCGCAATATGCCAACTGCGGAAAACACCACCGCACCCGGTGAAGACCGAGCTACAGCAAATACCACCTCCAGGCAGCCCGTTCGAGGTTGTTGGAATTGATCACTTGGGGCCGTTTTTGAAATTTGATGACGGAAACAAGTACGTCATTGTCGCAACGGACTACCTGACGAAGTGGGCCAAAGTGGAGGCGGTCCCCGATAGTTCAGCTGTGCATCTCGTCGCCTTCGTCAATAAACACATTGTATTGAGGCATGGTACATCCCGCGTGATAATATCTGACAGAGGAATGTCATTTTGGCCCCGTACTTTCGGCTGTGCTTTGCAAGATTACGCGATTGAACAAGCGGCCGTTTTACCCTACCATCCTCAAACGAATGGTCTCGTCGAGCGTACCAACAGCAGCGTTGGAGATATATTAGTTGCGTTCGTTAATAGATTTCACAAGAACTGCGACATGTTCACTGGTACAGCGGCGTTCGCGTTGAATACTTCACAACAGGGAGTGACCGCCAAATCTTCATTTGAGCTAGTTTACGGCAGACTCCCGACACTTCCGCAGGAATCATCTATGGGCGCTTCGTAAACCGGCCCGGCGCTAGAATATGAACAGAACTTCGCTGAACGACTAAGTGAAGCAAGAAAACTGCTGGGCTGGCAATTCTAAATAAGCAATCAAAGTTTGCCGAACGTCACAACGCAGACACTTCATTGCCATCGTTTTCACCAGGTAAGATTTTGCTTTTTCGTAGGCACCTAAGACGTCCACAGCACTCGGAAAATCTTTGTCCCAGATAGTGCGTACATTTCAAGATCAGCAGGTAACTTGGACCCGTGACGTATCGTTTCGAAAATCTTGACACCCTGCCTCAGCGAGGGCGACGCCGCACCTTGACAACCCATCCGAGCCATCTGAAACTTTATGTCACACGTGGTGACTATCTCGGCATCGTTCGGGAGGGACTTCCAAACGGGGAGGGGCGAGTGTAACGGACATCAAAAAGGAAGAAAAAGAAGGAAGAAGAAAAGGTCGTCTGTGGAACTGAAGACTGAATTCTGTATTCTGCGGTGCCCGTTTTTCCCATGAGCCGTGAAACCCGCAACATTTATAAATATCTATATATATAGGAGGAAGGAGTAGAAAATTGAACGCAGAAAAAAACTTAGGTAAATAAAAACGTCGCCAGAAAACAACTTGGAAATATGTACACAGGGTGTCCCAAATAGCGTCCAGGCTCTTTAAATCGACCGCAAAAATCGCTTTCTTAACCTATCGCGTTACGATTTTATGCAGCGATGCCCAGCGGTGGTGCATTTTTTCCATGAAATGTGCAAAAAGCAAAGTTACATGAGGAAACAGTAAAAAAAAGAAAAAAGGATTAACTGCTATGGAAACACAGCGAAGCCACCGGTCTGTAAACAATAGGGAGCCGTTTGGCACGGGAGACAAGAGATGGCGCGAGCGGTCGCGACGCCAACTGCCGCCAACGAACGAGCATCCGGTGCCGAGAACTGGCGTCAAATGGCAGACACTATTTTCGACTCGCTGCCACGTTAAGCCAGAACAATCTGTGCTCAACGTGGCAGCGAAAGCACCCGTTAATGGTGCAAAGTTCTTGAGTACGATCTATGAAACTTTTATTCTTTCCAGAAAGTAGGAGAGAACTGCTCGCGGAGCGTTGTATCGAGCCAAGATCGAGCGTTATAGTAAATCTGCCCGCTCAGCGAGGCGGGTTTCAGTGATTTCTTCGTCACTCTTTTCATGCGCCCGTCTATATAAGGCTGTTCGACAACTGGTGAAAGTACGCTTGTCCCTCCTCCTCGTCCGGTAGCGCTTGTCCCGTACTCTCCTCGTCCGTGATGCGCTGTCCGCCTCTTCGTCCGTTTTTTTATTGTTCGACAGTAGGAGGACACCTATCGGTTCACTGCAAAGAGTGCCTGTGTGAGCCGTTTCTTAGTGCCACCACCATCTTGGGACGACACAGGGACAAAGTGACACGCGAGGTGCTGGAGGCCTTCCACATCCACAGCAGCGGAAAAAAGTGCATCAGCGCAGCATCAGTGGCGTTGTCAGGCAAGGAGCTGGAATTCCTGAAGTTGACAATGAGGGTCCAGCGCGTGCCGTAGTCAGCTACCATGGGTGAAAGGTGCGCGTGCGATTGCGTATAATAATGTGAATTTTCTTCCTCTTTTTCTTTATTTTTGGTGCCTTTTTCTTTCCCTTTGTTTTTCTCTTTTTCGTTCAGTAAAGAAGATTTAGTTGCGAGTCAGCGCTCTGTCCTTTCCGGTTTGTCTCTTCCTTTTTGTATCTGTGCGCTGTTTTATTCCAATATGTACAACGATTACCAACTAGCCCAACTATCAACCTTATTACAAGAAACATGAGACTTTTCTCCAAGCACTTCCAAAATAGAGGATACGCGTAACCGCTTTCAGTTAATTACAAAGTCAAATAAAGAAATGCTTTTAGCATTTTTAAGCGCGTCTGTGTGCTGATCGTGAGGAATGCTAAGAACCGGGCAGTTTTGGTGGTGCGGGTCTCGATGATGCGAATAAAACGGCACACAGGTGTAGTATACTGTATATTTGAATATTCATTTTGACAAAGCAATAAATAAATACCGTAAATACGCCGATGTCATTCTTATGCAGTTACCGCAGGCTACCGTAGACATGGCAACGCTTGTGGCGCGCGCTGAAAATCATGCTCCAGCGAGAACTTCTGGTCGCAGTGCCTCACCATACGGTATCCTGCGGCCACGCTAGGCTAAATCTGATTACTAGTAACCATGGCGCAGGTTGATCCCGTATAACAATGCAGTAAAATCCCTAAAACCGCGACGGTGTGCAGTGAGCTCTGAACCTCTGACACAGAGCCATTGATACGGTGTACGCTGCTCTACCGGTGCTTTGCAGTGATGCGTGTCTCGTGTTTTAGAGCGCTGGTGGTCAGGCACAGTGCAAGAAAATAAGATATTTTCACCACTCACAAAAACAAAATTTGCCACACACAATGACGTGACCGGCACCCAAAACACGCTCGCCTTCCACAAAACGTCACAATTTCTGTAATGTTTCCGCCACTACGAAAAGAAAAACGAAAATGCATACTGGTTTTTCTAACCTACGTTAACATCTTGGTCACCTGTGATACGCTCCTCTCCTCACCGTTTCGCGTTTGTGGCAAAACGAACTAATTTAATCACACTGACCACCATCAGCAAGCAGGAGCACGGAAAATCTATATATCCCGTCTCTTCCACCATCTTGGAACTACCGCCCCGCCATTTATAGGGCATCGAAGTTGCGAATACCAGGAGCACTATGTTCATATGTCTCGAATAATGCTTTGCTTTTGAGAATATTGCAACAAGAATGATAAACCCTGATAACTGAAGTAACCAGCGAGAGATGGCGCCACCTCTCTCTCTGGGATGCCGCGGTTTGAACACGACCGCGGAGCGCGCGACATTATAATGATCATTCGTTCGAATCTCCTTGCTGGCTGATGCGTGTTGCTTCCTACATGGTGGCAGCAGTGGGATTGTCGCTAATCAGTTTTTGCTGTAACCGTCGGTCTTTAGTTCCGAGTATTATTCGGCTCCTTAGCATACGTTCCTCTACGTCGCCGTATTCGCAGTTGCGCACAAGCACCCTCAGTTCCGTCAACCACTCGTCAAATTTCTCACCTCCTTTTTGGTCTCTTTTCGCAAATATAAATTCGTGGTACGTGAGGTTGATTGCTGGCTTCATGTGCGCCGCGAACTTATTCTTCAGGACTTCTAGTTTCTCTCCTGTCTTCCTCGTTATCGAATGTGAAGGTAGTGTAAATTCGCCTACCTTCTTCTCCAATGCAGACGAGAAGTGTTGCTGCATGCGCCTTGTCAGGTTGGTCCATAAGGTGCGTTGCTTCCGCAAACAGCTCGAATTCCATTAGCCACTTCTTCCATGCGTTCCAGAGTTCGCTTGCCATGTCTAGCGGTTTCGGCGGCGGCAGCAGGCTCGTCATGGTGGTCGCTGTTCGCTCACTTCGGCGTTCTTCGCGGTTGCCACCTTCTCCAGGCCTACTGTCCAGCGTTGCTTCGTTTCCTTGAACCGCTACAACCTAATTGGGCTTAAATCGCTGCCACCATGTAGGTGTTTGTTTGCACACGCGATACGCTAGAAACCTTTAAAATTTCAAGCTTTCTATCAAGAACTAGAAAAAGCATTTCGGATGACTCAGTCAATAGTGCGATTAATTTCTTTAGGCCTCAAGCGGATATTTAGCATGTCATCCAAAATATCCACCACAATGCGCCTGTAACACAATATAGGTGTGTTCGTGGGGTTTAGGGCTCCTAGTCAAGACTTAAAAGGGGAATTCGTAGAAATAAGTTTTCTGTCAAAGCCACGTGTTAGAGCGTAGTCTAGATTACGTACAATGCCGGAAATTACTAAATGCAATTTTCGTCATTTAGTTTGCGTTAAACCCATTAATTAAAAATATTTTTGCCGAACTAGAAGGATGATGCCACAGATTTTTTTAGGGACTCGTGTTTAGTCAGCGGCGTTTACATGAAGTCCACATCTATTATTTGATTTGATGTTTTAAATTGTGTTGAAGGATAACTTCATTTGACCCGCTTTTCGCTTCCAATAGGTATTTGTCAGAAATTGGGATGTTATATATATTTGCGGTTTAGTGAAACGTACATGATGAAGTATGAAATTAATGTTATAACTAAAGTTTTGCTGTTAATCATAGCGATGAGTGAGGCGGCTCGATTCATACCTGTGAAAATGTATTGATAATAAAACAGTCATAGAATTTTTGGTTTAGTTTCTGAGACTCCAAAAATATTATTACTAAAAACGAACATATTCAACCGAAAATCCCGGATGTGACGAGAAGTGAAGCGCAGAAAACTGAAAAGAACGCGCAATTGTTTTGATAGTTATTTAACGACAAACCCATGATGCTCTAAGGTTTGTATATCGGTCAAGCGCTGCAACATCGGACTGACCCTGTTATTATAAATGTATTTTTTGCAAAAAACGTAAGGGCAAAATACCTTCGCTCTGATACCAGTAATTGCTATGTATAATATTTCACACAGCCACGAGTAGCCTGAATGATGGTTACGGTAGAAGTGGCGTCTGTAAATAGAAGACCCTCTAAATGTGCATACATATTCGACTGCAGAACATTGAATGCCCTTAAAAATGATAGAATTCACAAGTTTCTTCTTAATATAACAAATATTCGGCATCCCAGAAAAACTTACAATAAAAGTAAATAAAAAACATCACGTTTTGTAAATTTAGGTTATCATCCAATGTCGCCGCTTATCATTCAATACAAAGGAATCGAAAAGCTGCTGCTTAGTCTCGACACGTCGAAATCAACCGGACCTGACGGCATTTCTGCTGTCGTGCTTAAAAACTGCGCATCTATCTTGTCGTGCTATCTGCAGATTATTTTTACAAAAAGCTTAACTGAGCGCAAACTTCCCGATGATTGGAAAACCGCAAATGTTGTGCCGATCCACAAAAGCGGTAGCAGAAATGTTGTTAGTAATTATCGGCCTATCTCGTTGACGTCGATCATATGTAAAATTCTTGAGCATGTCGTCTATAGCAGCCTAATCACGCATTTGGAAGATCATAATCACTTTACAAAAGAACATTACGGTTTCCAGTCCGGTGCATCATGTGTAACGTTGTTAGCTGAATTTCATCGTGACATCGCACTTGCAATTGAGTCCGGAAAAGAGGTTGATTGTGTTTTCCTAGATATGTCTAAGGCATTTGACAAAGTAGATCATTCTCTGTTATTGAGAAAGTTAGAGTGTTTGAATATCCATTCCGATGTTTTAGCCTGGATTGGTAACTACTTGGATGACAGAAAACAATATGTACTATTGAAGGGCTGTTCATCCAATAACGTTACTGTAACATCTGGTGTTCCCCAAGGTTCGGTGTTGGGACCTCTGCTCTTTCTGACACATATTAATGACATCTGTTCAAACATTTCTTCGCGCTTTAAGCTTTTTGCTGACGATTGCGTCATATTAGAGTAATTGAGGAAGACGAAGATTATCTCAAACTTCAATTAGACTTGGACCGAGTGTCAAACTGGTGTAGCGATTGGCGAATGGAGCTTAATGCAAAAAAATGCAAAATTGTTAGATTTTCGAGGAAAAAGCAAGTCAGAGAAAATATGGGCTATACGATTAACACTCAACAACTCGAAAGAACAGAAAATATTCGTTATCTTGGTGTTATTTTCTCAAGCGACTTACTATGGAATAGTCATATTAATTTCATTAGTAATAAGGCGAACAGCATGTTAGGATTTCTACGTCGCAATTTTTGTCATTGCCCAAAGGAATTGAAGGAAACTTTATATTTCTCTTTTGTACGTTCAGTTCTAGAATATGCATGCATAGTTTGGGAGCCCCAGACTAAAAATTTATCGGATAAATTAGAACAAGTGAAAAATCGCTGCGCTAGATTTGTCTGAAATAATTATAGGTTCAAAGCGAGCGTCACAGCCATAAAGCAACAGTTACACTGGCAACCGCTGTCGTACAGACGAAAAAATCTAAGACTAAAAGTTTTCTACTGTCTTTATAATGATAAAACTTGCATTACTAAAGAAAATTACATTTGATGTCCTTTCTACGTGTCGGAAAGAGTGGACCACCAATACAAAGTTGCAACCATTAGCTCTTGTTGTAAATCATATTTTGTCCGAACTGCATTAGAATGGAACATGCTTAACGAAAATGTGTTCCCATCTGTATTTTCAGCTGAAATGTTCTTTGTAAACCTCTCCCTGCAATACTGCCTCCAAGGCGATGCAGGTAACCTCAATAAATAAATAAATAAATAACAAACTGGTCTGCTTGAAGAAGATTTTGAAGCGCCCTCGAGATGCCAGATGTATTCTGCTCAAAACTATAGAGGGGACCTGTAGGTTTCTGGCTACTTGCTAACAGGAATAAAGTCGAAACTGTCTACCATCCCTAAATGCGAAATGTTTTATGGGGAAGGGTTGAAAGGTTGGCCCGTGATGTATAAAAAACCGCGTAATAGACAAAGAGAAAAAAATTTAACACAGACACGACATACAAACGTTCATTCGACGTGCCTGTTCTCTATGTCTTCTCGTTTGTTTGAGCTGTTTTTAAAAGATCATTAATGTTTTATGGGTTGCTTTAGTATCATCAAGGAAAGTGTAGGACTTTTTTATCTTTCAAACCATGATTCATAACATCACTTCCCATGGCATTTTTCATTCATACTTCCGTATAGAAATCATAGACCTCAAGAGAAATATCACATAAATGTTTTAAAATGTAACGAGTATTTGGCGAAGTTGTGCCAAAGCACCCATTATTACGTAACATAAAAAATGAAAGACGTTTACAATTCTCTGTAAGGCCGAATTAATGCGCAGATCTTGAGGAGGAGGACGGAAGGGTGTGCCCGTCCTCCCTCTCCTCCCCTCCCTTTCTCCTCTCCTGCTTCCTCCCATTTAGTGGAAAATTGTTGCCAAACTTCCTGCTAAATATAGCGAAACAAATTCCCCGCTAAATGTAGAGGGAAAAGGTTTTTGCGCTAAATGTAGCGGGGCAATTTTTCCGGTAAATTTAGCGGGAATTAATCCCTCTAAATATAACGTAGAAATTTTCCCGCTAAATTTAATTTTTTCCGCTAAATTTACTGGTGAGATTTTCCAGCTAAATTTAGCGGGTGAAATTTATCCGCTAAATTTAGCGGGGAACGTTTCCAGCTAATTTTGGAGGGTAAATTTTTCAGCGAAATTTAGCATGGGACATTTTTCTACTAAATTTAACGCGGAGTTATTCCGCTAGATTTCGATGCCGTGTGACATCACGAGGGTGACGTCACACGTAACGTCACTCGTGACCTTTGTGGCGTCACACGTGATGTCACGTGTGACGTCAATATGGGAAACGTGCCGTAATGCAACGCTGCTCAACCCGGAGACGGGCGCCTAAGAGCTGCGCTCTAAAAAATCGATTTGGTTTGGGTAATTGGTGCATCTTCCACTTACCTATTGCAGAGCAGCTAGCATTTGATCTGCTCGTTTCAAATGGTGCAAGTCTCTAAGTGACAATCAATTTTATCCACTGTTAATCTTCACAAGAAAATATACTATTAGAAGTAAAGTAAGTTTTCCTTTGAAGATATTGAAGCGAAACGCGAGAAGCTGGTCACACATAAACTAAGTTGATTCTATTTAACACACTTCTTAATTATCTCCAACATAGGTGTACTTATACCGATATACCAACACTAGATATCCCGATCATGTGGCATTAGTAGTAATAAACACCTTTCGCCCCCCTCCCCCGCTCCGTCCTTGACGCCGCATTCCATCTAAAGTTCCCTGCAAACACTAAGTATGTTCATGTCGAAATTTTTCTTTGTAATTTGCAATGCTTAAATATGCCTGAACTTAGTCTGACCGAGTTAGAATCTATGACGTCCCCAGGGGAAAAAGGCAATGTGAAATCACAGTGGAGTTAATAAACAAACAAAATGTGAAACTTTTTTAGCCAGGGCGCTTTTTTTCACCGATGTACTTATTTCCGTAGTGTCTGGCGCCTGCGTTCGTTTTATTCAGTACCATAACAAATATTGTTACCATATGTGTCAGTTTCATTCATTCTATTCATTCAGGCCCTTTAGAATATCGTTACCGAAACTAATGAGTTCAGTTCCGCAGGGAGAAAAATTACACTGGAAAGGATTCTTTACTGAATTTCGGGAACATGTTAGTAACATGCATAACGACGAGTCTTTTTTTGTGTGTTTTTTTCTTTTAATTTAGAGCGCTGTACCCTGAACAAAGATGCTTAATGAGCCAAGTTGAAGGTGCGTCCGCCTTAGTTCAAAAATCGTTTCGAAACAGCCTCAAAGTGTGCCGATGGATTTGTCTTTTTAGTATTTCTCTGTTTAAACATCGTCCGTGTTTTTTGAATAAATACGTTCAGTGTGCATCCAAGGATACTTAAACCTAACAGTCAAAGGACAGAGCCGCATGCATCAACTTCATTTCTCTAGCTCGCGGTAGCATATGAACATCTTCCAAAAATATATCATAAAGTAGGGAGTTTTTGATAAGTTCGAACGACCACGTCCGGTAGACACTTCTACTTATTGAAAATAAATGTGCTGTTTCAGCACTCGCAAAAACGATTCCGAACATTTTGGGGAAAAAATTAAAGCCGTTTACAACTACTCCCTGTAACGCCGAATTAGAGCGCACATCTCGAAGAGGAGGAGGAAAGGTACTGAGGGGAAGGTATACCCCTCCTCCCTCCTCCTCACCTCCTCATCCTGTCTGCTACTCCCTCCGAGCGGCGTCGCCGTCGCCTCACGAGTGTCGCTTGACCTGACGGGAGTGATGTGACGTCACCGCGGTCACGCGACCTCACGGGGCTCATATGACCCCTGTGAGGTCACGTGACGATGATGATAACGTCATCACAATGACGTCACGTGTGACGTCATCGTGTTGACGTCATCGTCATCGTCCCCGATGACGTCATCAGTGGCTATGACGATGACGATGAGAATGCCGATGACGATGACAATGACTGCAAAAATATTCCAAAAGCCGGGAATCATGATTACAAACAAATATCTCCGACTTGCATAACAATACCAATAATTTATAGGTAGACGTTTCGTCTCCTATGCGGGAGACATTACGGCGTTACGTAGATGACACTTTCGTTATTTTAAATGAAGATCACGTCAACGACTTCCATGCAACCCTAAACAGCATTGAACCTTCCATACAGTTCACGCGAGAAGTAGAACAAAATAACACGCTACCTGTTCTGGACGTAAGTGTTTGCCGAAGTGACACTGGTCATATTGAAACCACCGTGTATCGTAAACCTTGTGATACCGGTAACTTTTTGAGTTTCAATTCTCACCACCCTGTCAAACATAAGCGAGCTGCTGTAAGAACTTTAATTAGCCGATCACAACATTTTCCTTCAAATTCAGATTTACGAGCATCGGAAGTTCAGACTATTGTCGGATCCCTTTTGAGGCGCGGGTATTCACAAGGTTTTATTGAAAACACGCGCAAACAGATGCAGCAGGGAAGAACAAAAGCGCCTAATAATTACAAAGCAGGCGTGGTGACTATCCCTAATGTAAAAGGCGTCTCAGAATCTATTCGCCGGTCCCTCCTTCCATTAGGTATACGAACAACCTTCAAACCACGTATAAAATTTAGTGACCTCATTTCGAAGCCAAAAGATCCAACCCCTCCTGAATCGCAAAGCGGTGTTGTATATAAAGTGAACTGTCAGGACTATGACAAGTGTTACATCAGAGAAACCGGCCGCCAAAGGAGTACCCGTCTCAAAGAGCACAGAAGAGACGTGGAGAAGGCAACACATGCCGCAAGATCAAAAAGTGAATCGGTGGACCATTGTTGGACGACTGGTCACACTTTTGACCTCGCGAACGCTGTGACCCTGGCACGGGAACAACGGTGGGGCCCCAGAAGATTTCTGGAATCATGGTGTATTCGCAGTGACCCATCCGCCTGTAATACTAACCGCGGCCCCCTCCCCGACCTCTACACCGACATCCTGAAGTAACTTTTCATTTAACTTCACATCTAAGACGGACGAAAAAGCTGAAACGAGAGCCGACGATGTCTCTCGATGATGTTGATGTCTCCCGTATGCCATGGACGAAGAAGTCGGCAGAACCAGCGGTACAGATGAAGAGAAGGAAGAAGCGAGCCTTTGGTTGCTGGTAGCTAGACGGGTGTTCCTGGCTGCACTGATGTCTCCCGCATAGGAGACGAAACGTCTACCTATAAATTGTTCGTATAGTTATGCAAGTCGGAGGTATTTGTTTTTAATCAGGACAATGACGTCATCAGTGACGATGACAATGCCGATGCCGATGACGTCACTGATGACGTCATCAGTGACGTCACCAGTGACGTCACGCGTCCCATAATGCACCGCGCGATTACGCCAACGCCGACGGCGACACCGACGCCGACGCCGCTCAGGCCGGAAACGGGCGCCTAAGAGCTGCGCTCTGAAATAAAATGTTTCTTCCGGAACAAAAAAGGCCAAGTCGCTGCCTGTCAAATGTGTGTATTTTGCGACTTTCGTGAATACCGCATTATGGGCAGCTATACTACACAAACTGTTGCTACTGCGTACTTAATATTTTTATGTGCTAATACTGCACATAAAATAAAGTAAGTCAGTGATTGATTATTGTTTACAAAATGTCGTTATCCCGTAATACAAAATATCCGACATGACGCATATTGCAATATGGTCAAAATTAAGAGATTACAAAATCCGAGCCCTAAAATGCTGGATTTTTATTAAAAAAAAATATTACTGGGACGCGTGTGCTTAATATTCTTGTAAGTTCTTATTCACATTAAAATCGCGCATCCTTCCCGAATAGTTAGTCAAAGTTCTTCATTAATGTGCTACCTTAAAAATAATAAAAAATAATTGCCCTATTCAACTTTGCTTTACTTTTTACAAATCAAGATTCATAGTGTGACTTTGAAACATCATGTAACATTTTTTTTTAAATTTTTCAATTTAGACAGCGTCAAATATGACCAAACTAGAAAAAGTTTCGTTATTGAAGTCAAGAAAGAAACGAAGTTGCCGATTTGAAGCAAGGGAAAGCAAGTGTTTGAAAGACATACGTTTTTGAACAGACTGCACTGTGGCAGGTTCCGTTTAATGTCAACTATTTATCAAAAAGATTACAGTTGAATACAAAATACAAGCGCTTTCCATACAAAAAAAAAAATAAAGATACTCTACACATTTCTCTTCTCTGAGTTCAGACTATGGTGAGAACGAACTTGAGAGACTCCACATACACCCGTCTGTTTGTTGAGCCGGGAGTTGGTCGGCGGTAAATCAACACGCGAGGTAAGGAACGGGATTGCCGGCGCGAAGAACACCGCAATCAAACTGCTCCTGGGAATGGCCGTCAAATAAAATGCGCAAAGAAGCTGGGATGTTGAAAGCTGTAAGTGCAGCTGGGGCCTTCACCTTCACAAGGGTGCACAAGCTGCGCACGGTCTCTTCGTGAGCATCATCTATGACAACTTATGTGGTGTCTACGGGTCCTTAGACTTTTCTCTGACAGGACATTACAAATCAAAGCGCAGTGTTTTACGCTGATTACTTGGAGAGGCACAAGAAATATATGTTTTTCCAAAGAAACTTTCGAAGCGGTATGGATCTGGGTACGGCTTCGTTGAAGGCACGTCTCACTGAAGGAAGTCTTCCCGTTCGAGAAACAATTGCTGTGTGTGAGTGAACTGCTTGAGCCATTTTAAGAAGTTGTGTGCGGAATTCTCGGACTGATGAAACTTTCGTTCCTGGACAAGCAGCCTGTTGCAGAGATGAACAGGTACGTGCAGTTTTCAGGAGTCTCGTTTTTCGAACCATGTTCTACATTGAAAGCCCACCGTCAGAGATCGTACGTGATGCTGAAGCATCGAATGATTGAGCGGGTTTTGAGCGACAAAATAATATCAAGCCTCAGTGCAGCGTATGGCGAATGAAACGAACCTACAACCTCTGCACAAAGCTGAACTACCTGCTCAGAGTCGTTGAGTCACCTCCGGTCGAAACGTTATTTCTTTGGCAGACTGCTATTGCAATCAAAATTGAAAAAGGGAAGGAAAAAGAAACTGCGCAGAAAGATTGCGGGCCAATTTCTGACCCATACACAAAGAGTGCGAGATGGAACTGCAGGCAGTGGTGAACTGCAACCCCAAGGTCATGATATTTGTTCGGGCTCTGCAGTGTACTAGGCGTATCTCTGGCGTAAGAGCCCACTGCTGCTTGCAGTTCCACCTCGCCTCTTCTTCTCTATGAGTCAGAAATTGACCATACCCACGTTATTTTTTTATTTCCGAATAATATAGCGGGTTGTGGGAGGAATAATATTTTGACTAGAAGTTGCTCAACCACTCTGAGAAGATAATGTTGCTTTTTCAGAGGTTGTAGGCTCGTTTCCTGCGCCATACGCTGCAGTGAGGCTTGATCTGATTTTGGTGCTTAGGACTCGCTCAATTTATGTCTGTTTTTGCATGGCGTAAAGCTTCTTTTTTTTTAAGTTCTTTGTTAAAGCAGATTGTGGTTTGAAGGGTGAGATTCCTGAAGACTTCAGTTGCCTGTTCAGCTCTTCGATGGCTGCGTGTTCAAGAACGAAAGTTTCATCATGTCGCGATGTGTCCGACGATTCTTAAGTCAGCTCTTTTAAACGGATAAAGCAATACAAGCACACAGAGACCGTTTCTTGGGCGGAGAGACTTCCTATGAAGAGGCGCGCCTTCAAAGAAAAAGTATCCAGATCTATAACGCTTAAAAACTTAAGCGTTTGGTAAAACATATCTTTTTCCTCTACAAGTAATCAGTATAAGAACGAACGATTCGATCTGTAACTTCTAGTCTTTATGAGTAGGGGCGGTGCTCATGAAAAAGCTGCGCGTAGCCTTAGCGCCCCTGGAAAAGTGAAGGACCCAGGTGCATATCACAGTTCACAACCTCCCAAATTCTTTTCGCCTCGTATTTCAAGGCCACCACTAGGGCAGTCCGATTGCGGTGCCTTTCGCACCAGCAGTCGCTCTCCTAATGTAGCGTGTCAGTTTACCGCCGCCAAACTCACGGCTCAATGAACGGACGAGTGTAAGAGGAGTTTTTTCGAGTTCGTTCACATACCGGTTATTCTAAAGAAGAAGGAAGTTGTGAGAATACAAAAATCGAATAGAGTATAATTATTTATCGTTCACACAAGATGACCCTGTATTTTGTATTCAACTACAACATTTTTTGCAAATAATTTGTTTTAACAAGATCTTGCCACAGCTCTCTCTTCACAGACCTGTTCTATTTTTCTACATTTTTTTTTTTTTGCCTTTCCTCGAAATCAGCCACGTCTTATCTTTCTGTACCCCAATAACGGTAGTTTTGCTAATTCGGTCATATTTGGCGCTCCGAAGACATAAATTATTCCAAAATGTCTCTAAAGAGATTGATAGGGCATATTATGAACCTTGATTTGTAATAATTAAAGCGAAATTAAAAATGGCCTTTTCGTAAATGATTTTTAAATTATTGCAAAAGGAGTAACCGGCCTACATTTGAGTGACGTTATGAGAAAGATGCCAGCTTTCACTTTGAACGAAAGCTTGTAAGAATGGTCGATATTCCAATTGCATAAAAAATTCCCGCTTTTCAAGACGTCTTACGTGCGGATTTTATATATATGAAAATGTGTAATTTAGCAATATGTGTCATATGTTAAACATTTTATATAACGAGATAACAACGCGTTGTAAAAGAAATCTCCGATTCACCTTGTTGTATGTGCAGCCCGGTCTTCACAAACAAATATCAGGGCGCAGGTACAAGATCATTTGTTTTATAGCTATCAAAAATGTCGACTTCGCGCAAGTCGCAAAACACACATGATCGACAGTGACCTTGCGACTTTTGGTTACGAAAGACAAATTTTATATTTTACGAGAAAGAAAAAAAGTTCGGAGAGATATTTTCACGCGTCCAAACAGAAAAAAATATTTTTAGTGCGAAAGAATTAACTGTCCGATAAAGTGAAGCCGGCAAACGGCACCTATATTCCCATTGGCTGCAACGCGTCATGTGGCTCCATAGCAACAGCGTCATCGTTGCTAAGGAGCCAGCCGAACCCCTGGCGGTGCAGCGCAAAGAGTAAAAACACATCCCAAATTTCTCCGCGAGGTTCCTGCAAACAAAGCAAATTAACGGCTTTTAAAAAAAAATTTGGTACATTTCGGTCAGGGTCGGAATCGAATCCGGGCCTCCGGGTTGCGAGACAAGGTCTGCGTCCCCGACGCAACGGCGGCTTCACAGTTTCGGCTGACTAAAGCTGTGCCACGTACTTGCGTCATGCTTCCGCATTCCCACACGTAAGGAGTCTTAAGCGCCTCTGCCGAATTTTTTCTCGTAAGAATTAAAATTGTCGGCCGGACAGGTTTGTTCGATTATATCGGAGAACGCCCAGTATTTATGCCGCCCTTCTTAAAAGTCAGCTGCGTGTTTGGCTAAATTTGATTCGTTTTACGCACGCAGTGTTCTGCAGTTTTGGGGAAAGAAAAACGCGGAGGATATAAACTGTTAAACCCTGTAAGCGATAGTAATGTACTAATTTTCAATTAATTAACGAATAAAATTAGTTCAGAGATGATTTGATCCATAGCATTGTAAACATGCTCTGTTACATCTGACGTCAAGCTAAGGAGCGGGCCCAAATGACAAACATTACTTCGACCATTCTTGCACCGCTTACCTTATCTGTCTGTAGTGACACAGATCTAAGTAGAAACCACAATCAAAATAAATAAAAGAAACTAGGTTCTCGGGGCACACGAAATATGCACATCTCGAGACAGAAAACGCTCGAGAACTCGAACCGGTCGGATGCCTTGGCTCTTTCTTCCCCCCAATCCCCTCATCAACGTCGCTGAAGGCACGTCGTTTTACGAGTAGGAGGGTGCGCTGAGTCCAAGAAGAAAAAAAACATGTTGCAGAAATGACTGCCCTGGATTTTATATAAAAAGTAGGGGGCGGACCTCGTAATTCGATAGGTTTATCTGAAAACTTTAAATCGCGTGTTTCGTTGTGGTCACGTTTCTAGGGATACTATAATAGCTGGCATACCCCCAGCTAGGCAGTAAAGTAAAAAACTTGCGGCATGTGTTCTTTCTTTTAAATATAATTTAAACAACACATAAAAGGAAACAGCAATCGCAGTCCAGAGAAAATCTAACCACAAACCAAATTGTGGTTTCATGTTCATACTGAAAGGAATAAATAAACCGACCACTTTTTACGTGGGGAAAGTGAAAATACCATATAGAAAGGGAGAAGTCAGGATCTAAAAAGTTGGAGGGATTTTGAAAGAGCCGCACAACGACGAGGTTGGGGGGGGGGGGGGGGGATAGAATGTTACATGAGGTACCACACGCTTGACAGTTTGACATGTGACAAGAAATGTCCTTCTACTTGGCTTGTAAACAAAAATAAGTAAATAAAATGTAACAATTTGAGTACTTGAAGTGCTGATACATTTATTTTTTCTCCCAGAATAGGCTGACCGACAGAGATATACGCTCATCAAAAGGACAAAGTCGGGATGGTTGCATATTAAAAACCAACGAGATAAACAGATCGCACGAAGGGGCAAAAGCCGCGAACGCAAGCACGATGCTTCACAAAATCAAGGAGCAGACAAGACTGTGGCGAACCGTGGAGCCGCCTCTCGGACGCTTCTTACGCTATAAAAGGCAGCCGTGCGCTCCGAATGAGCACTACCGCGCTGTGTTATGGATCGGAAGACATTCGGGTCGTATATCCGCTTTTACGACCGCCGATTGGCGTCTCGTATCCTGTCGAGTTTGCGCACGCGTCCAGAAAAGCAAGATTACGTGGAACGGGCTACTTTGTGCGGGCGATCGCCGGCCAACCGGGCAGCAAAGACCAACCAAAAAAGGAACCGCTCCTCCCCAAGTCGTTTCTAAACGGCAAGTCAACAGCATTCCGAATAGCTCCTTTGTTCACTTTGCGTGTTGTTGCAGTGCTGTCGGGTTCTTGACGGCCGATTAGACAGGCCAGTTGGGAGTGTTGTTCCATCTTTTAATATAAACTAGCCCGCCCAAGACGTCAGCTGAAAAGTTTTGACCCGTTATGGACGTCGATATAGATGCACAACCTTGGTCGGGGAAGTGCTGCAATTCTTTAGAAGGCCTTCAGGTGCCGAAACATTGATCAGGCCAAAAGGCCGACCATAATAGGATCCCGAGTTTAATCACGCACGAAAAAACGGTTTCAGAAGAAAGATTAATTTCCAGTATTGCATTTCATCTTCATTTGTGAGTTGGGGGAGGGATAGAGGGGTTCGTGTAACGTCAGGCGCGAAACTCTATTTTTATTAATGCGATAGCACTCTTGAGCTAAATCACCCGGTTTTCGCGATAGGGGATCTGCCCTCGAATGCGCCGTGCAGACGCGCGGCGCTCGCGTATGTGGAGGTGCCGCGCGGCGCCGCGGCGGCTCCCCATACGCAGGGCATCCGCATACGCACAACGTCCTCCTAGAGGTCGTCCTTGAGATCGACTGCAAACACGTCCTAGACGTCGTCTTTGACGTTGTCCTAGACGTCGTTCTTGAGGTCATCCTAGAGGTCGTCCTTGAGATCGCCCTAGAGGTCGTCCTAGCGTTCGTTCTAGAGGTCGTCGTTGGCCTCGTTCTCTAAGACGTCGTCCTCGACGTCTTCCTCGACGTTTTCCTTGAGGTCGTCCTAGATATGTTCTAGAGTTCATCCTAGAGATCGCCCTAGAGGTCATCCCAAAGGTCGTCCCAGACGTCGCCTTTGACATTGTCCCAGCAAGCATATATAGCCGCGCCGAGCATACACGGAGAGGCAGTACTCGCATATTCACATTTGCGCCCAAGCTACGAAGCAATTAACTGTTTGAGTTGGGCTAGTTTGTGCATCTTCAATGATGGTGGTGAAACAGCTTGAGCCTTACACGATTACGCAGAAACAGGACAAGACACAGTGACGAAGCTGCAATGATAGTGTGGAATCAGCTTGCACTTTAAATAATTACACAGACAGAAGATTACACGATTACACAGAAACCGAGCAATCACTCAATTTAGAAGTGGCGCGCTGCAGTCGCGTTGACGTCAAGAATTTCGTCGTAAACGATTCATAAAATAAAGGGTTACTTAAAATTTGCGTCGTCGTATTCACAGTGAGTTTCGTCGTGAGTCTCACGAATGAATGCTATTGCAATTCATAGACAATCAACAGTAGTGGTTTCTGCAACAATTTGTTTTTTTAGCGGTGGGTTAGTGTGTAGCTTAAGATGTGACACTAACGTAAAGTTTGTCTCATATAACGTTTCGCTAGTTCGTCAGTTTCCAGCTTGCTTTTGGTAATCGCTTGCACGTAAGACGACTGCTTCGGAGCGATTGTATAAAACAAAACGTGTAGCTCTCAACTACGCATTTCTCTTTAATTACCTATTTGCCTATTTACCTAAAATAAGACGTGGCTGAGCAAAATCAAAGCCTCCGTCAACCATATGCTCCAGCTAATCTGTCGCACTACAGCAAAGAATCGGGACGCCGACACCCACACTCTACGCATGCTGGTTTGAAGTCTGATCCAGGCCAAGATAATCTACTATGCCCAACACGTGGGTCTCACTAGAAAACAAAAAGAGGCTCTTGGGATTCCAACACGGCGTTTCATGTGCATAGTCACGGGCCTTTCTAATGTTCTGCCGACTGACACGCTAAAGGCTCATGCGGGCCTCCACCCCATTGGCGACCTGCTACACGAGGCACGCCTCACCCCCGCCTCTCACGGTCGAAACCGGGCCGCTCCATTCCCGGGCTGCTCGGCCTACTGCCCGTTGAAGGGGTTCCCCACCCACCACACCTCCGCTACCATGGAGCCTGACTCACCCGGCCTCCTGCATGCTAACGCCTCCCGCGCTGGAGGCCGCCATCCCGGTCTCCGCAGATTCCGAGCGGCGGCACACGAAGACGCTGCTAACGCTGACGGACCTCGAGTCCGTCGATGATATCAGTAATGCCGCTACGTAGTCAGGATTCCGGCTTCACTGCGGCCGCTGCCAGCCCCCTGGCCTTAGGGTGAACCTATTTTATTCGGCTCCCGCCAGGGCTTGACTCCCTTGGGGCTGAGTTCCGGGCACTTCTCCTGGGAGTGTAACCGGCGCTCTGTGACAACGCCACTGGAGAGCTGATGCCATCAGAAGTCCTCCTAGACTCCGACTTGACGGAAGCTGTCAGCGCGTGCCATTCATCGACCTTCTCTCGATCTCCAACAGTTTGCACTATCTGCGCGGCCGTGGAGGGGCCTCGAGTTGATTCTGGGGCCCACTGTAAAAATTCAAGGTTGTCTGGGTTCCGGCCACGCGGGTATCCAGTGCAACGAAGCGGCACACCGGCTGGCAAGCGCGTCCTTGTCTTACCCATCGGCCGGTCAGCCGCTGCTACGCCCCTCAGGGTGACCCAACCTCCGGTTCGGACACAAACACTAGCACCTCACCACCACCGCACCCCACATTGAGGCAAGGCGGCGCCTGTTCATCTGGTACCTGAGTGCGATGTCCCTATTCCACCAGGATACCCGCGGGTGGCCAAGGTCCAACTTCGTTGTATCGCGAACGGCTGCTGCTGGAACACCACGCCGCCTCGCCCGTATTGGAGTACGTTCCCCAGAGCTAGCCGGTTGTGGCCGTTGCAGGTACTAGCCCCACTTCACATCAGGCCGAGCGGACCGTAGGTCTCACACCCGATACAGCCTCTAACGACCATCGTTCAGCGCCTCTCGCCACTGCATCACCTGCTGCTACACTTGACAAGCTCAACATAGCGAGTCGACCCAAGACACTCGAGGCTTGGACGGCACCAACAGGCCCCAACGAAGCAAGGAAGCTTGTCTTCGACTCGCTGTTGGCTTACATCAGAACGGCTGGTGTAGCCGGCAAGATATACCGGGTGGCTCAAGGAGACGGCAGGCTCTTTAAATCGACCGCAAAATTCGGTTTCTTAACCTATCGCGCTACGACTTTGTGCGGCGCTGCCCACAGATGGTGCATTTTTTTTTTTTTTGTAAAATTTACAAAGAGCAAATTTACCTGAGGAAAAAGTAAAGAAAGAAAAAGGCTTAGCTCCTATGGAAACGCAGCGACGCCACCGGTCTTCAAAGAGCACGGCGCCGTTTCGCACGGGACACAAGAGATGGCGCAACGAACGCCGCCAACGAACGAGCATACGGCGTCGAGAGCCAGCGTCTTTAGCAGACAATCTTTTCGCCTCAAAAGCAGCGCGCGTTCCGCAGGCGGCGACAGTCGCAGAAACAATTACAGGCGCGGTAACAACAAGCAACTGCAGTTCCTTGTCTGCTAAATACGCCGGCTCTCGGCGTCGTTTGCCCGTTCGTTGGCAGCAGTTGGCGTCGTGACCGCTTGCGCCCTCTCTTGTCTCCCGTGCGAAACGGCGCCGTGTTGTTTGCAGACCGGTGGCGTCGCTGCGTTTCCATAGGAGCTAAGCCTTTTTCTTTCTTTACTTTTTCCTCAGGTAAGTGTGCTCTTTGCAAATTTTACAAAAAAATGCACCATCTGTGGGCAGCGCTGCACAAAGTCGTAGCGCGATAGGTTAAGAAACCGAATTTTGCGGTCGATTTAAAGAGCCTGCCGTCTCCTTGAGCCACCCGTTAGTTACCCCTCCCCCTCCTCTCTCCCATATCCCCCTCCTTTTTCCTTCACGGCAAAGAATGCAACCGGCCGCGTCGTACCTTCCCTATACCTAAATCAAACATTTTCAGCAACTTTAATTACACCTACAGACGGGATCACCTTTAATATTGTTTGCATGCAATTGATTCAAATAACTTAGAAAAAAAACAGGTATATGATCAGGTTTTGACTACTACGTTAAATAACTTGTAGGTTATTATTTTCAGGATTACAGTTAGTACTACAATGCTCTGTTTCACATTAAATTTAAGCGCTACCAACGCTACGAGCCAATGGGGCCAATCAAGCTTCTTAGAAAGCAAGATATCGCGGCATTTTTTTTTGTGTTTCTAAGCGTGTGTTAAAGGGGTAGGGAAACGAAATTCCAGCGCTCATTTTATAGCTTTAATGTGTTGCATGTTGCAGCATAACCTTAAAAACACCAGGCTTGCGTTGAAAGGCACAAGCAAACTATTTTTAAAGCTAATTAAACGATCTTTCAATGTGCACCTGGTGGACGCATGCCCAGCCTATTTGGGAGGTAATCTAGCAACGTTGGGGAACTTGCTACGTAGTCATGATGTAGCAAGCTCCATTGGAGCAGGGCCGCTCTTTAGAATTTCAACATTTTCCTTCTTAGCTTTCCTCCTCAACTCACAAATCGCGCATTGAACCAAACAGTCCAAGAAGACGGAAAGGAGGGACTCCCCTCTTTCTCGGACCCTCGTTTATGCACCCGGATACAGCCCTTCTCCCCCTAAATGATTAGCCAGTCGCTCGTAATTTGGACAAAAGTTGCTTTTCCCAGCCCCTTCACCCCTAAGCTGACATTGCTGTGGAAGCTACGTGCTCCTTACGCCAACCACATGCTCGTCACCCCACAGGTACTTCAAACGGCTCGGTTGTAACGCGTTGACGCTTTTGACACCACCACAACGCTGACAACGCCACGAACGGCAAAGCTCATAACCACGACAGCCTTGCTACGCCACGAACGCGGGAAGTCTTTTCCTTTTGTTTTTGTTTGCGTCGGATATCCCATGACGCATCGCGCTCTCCGTTCGCTTCTCTTGGAGCGCTTGCTCGAGTGCACCGTTTGGAACAAAAAGTATAGCCAGTCGTTAAAATGCAAACGTGCGATTATCATTTGCAGTTATTATCCGTCATGCTTGACTCATTTCCGAACGAAATTTGAATATTTCAATTTTTGTTCCGTACCCCTTTAAAACCAACTAATTCAACCAAGTGCAGCTACTTAATTGTTACATCGCCTTTTCACTTTTATACGTTTGTCTTTGTGTTGCAACTAGCCTTTGGCCCCACTCGAACTTGATGAAATGAAACGGAGAATAGTAATATCAAAATAGTAATGAGGGTATATGTTCACAAAGCCCGAGGAAACGACTATATCATACCACTCTTCCTAGAAACGTAATGTTGAGAGTATCGAGATAAAGGTCTATTGTTTTTAATGTGTTAGCATTAGAAAGTTTGTTTTCACGAAAACCCGCCGGTGTCAGTCCGTGCGTGTCTTTGTCAGCGCCATGCATGACGTCGCGAGGAAAGTGGGGTGGTGAGGAGGTATACCGTTGGTGGCAGGGAGAGAAGGAGATGGTGACGTTTGTTGACATCAACGCTTTGGACCAATACGAGCTACGCACAGCTGGCGCGGAGCCAGAAGCGAGCAGGTGTCACGCCGCTTTGGAATGCTGCCCAGGGGCTTTAATCTGGACACTTCACGAGAAAGCGAGAAATATGACGACCGTGATTGGCCAACGCCGGACTTGACCTTGGCGCCGTCCAATCATAGCCGCCGGATTTCTCGCCGACTTTTTCGCCAAGTGTCCAGATTAGGGCCCCAGCTCAGTTTCTGCTCCGGCGATGGATGTGGTTCTTTCCACGAGTGATACGGCTGCCCGTGTCCAAGGGCGACGACGGAAGAAAGCCAAGGCCATGCGTCGGCAACGCCAGGCCCAAGCAGAGGAAGAGCGTAAGTGTCGTTTCGCTGCTGCCGCAGGGGCAAAGCGACGGAAGCGTGCAGCGGAAAGCGAAGAGGAAAGGTATTAATGGACGACAGTAACGCGGCGATAAATGAATGGCAGGGAGTCCTAAACGAATGGAAAAGGGTGAGAAAGGGGTGAGAAAGAACCAATGCTGAAGCATTTCCGTCTGATTAATCCCACTGATCGTCGCAGGTTTTTTCCCGCTTAATTTGGAGTCCACAAATGCAGACGATCAGTATATAATGTTTAATATTTTTAATGATAATTATTCAAATGTTAGTACATATTGTATTATCTACCGGTGGTTTCTTGCCGATTTCGTGGGTATCTTGAATTGGATTCGGGGCCTTGTCAAGCTGCTTTCAAGCTTTTTGTTTGCCAGGGAAGCCACACCGTCGTTTATGTCGGAAATAAACTTTGAACTTTGATTTCGCTTTGTACAGCGGAAAATAGCGGCTATCGCACTTTTTGAAAACAAAACTCAGCTGAGAGCAAGCCAAAATTTGGCTCCCACTCGAAGGGATTTTAGGAGCCGAAGGAGGAGCAGATCACGTCGTCTATCTATGCAGAAGCATAACGAAAATACCCATATTCGTTTCATCCTCTCTCCAACCCTCTTCTGTTGGGCTAGACATTGCCATTTTATAGCACATGCGATGGTCAATCTCGAGATTGTGTATCCGTCCACGAGCTACGGTTTGCTGACGAAGTGTGTGCCATCCATACGGCGAGTAGAGAGGGCGGAAATTCTGGTAGTCGAGGGTAAGACGAAAAGAAACGAAAAACAATAATGTTTGTGTTTGAAAACTGTAACAGCATTATCTAGACTTTTTGTTGATATATTTTCTCTTTTTTTCTTTTTTTGGAAGTTAACGATTTGTTTTCTTATGTTGACGATAAATGCGCTCTGCAACAAATATTTCGGTTGCCCCTCAATTCGTAAGCTGGTGCGAATGATCCTCAGCCTTTTGAAAAGGCAGTGCAGCCTTGTCTACCATCCAGGGTTACATGATAACAGACAGTGCTACAACAGTTGCGTCAGATGTCGATCCCGCTGAACATAAAACTGTGAGATTATTATTTTGCGACTATAGGGGACGAGTATAATATCAGCACAACAGGGAGAGCGGCCGCTGTCGTCGCTGGGGCTTTCCCACCGCCACACACTCCTTACAGAGAAGCCAGTTTCTCGTCCTGCCTCGAAAAATGGGACAAGGAACATGGTTCACGGAAAGCAAAATCTAACACTTAAAACTGAACAAAGAAAAGCGACCGGTTTCCAGTTTTTCACGGGGTCGATATGCATGGGCGCAGTTCCGGTGTTCAATAGTAAACTCACCATTGTGCGTTTACTATAGTTTATTTCAACGTAAGACAGGGCGCAGTTGAAAGGCGGAAGACATAAAAATACAGACGTATAATATAAAATCGAATTTCGCGGCCTCTTCGCTGCTCTGTATTAGTTTAGTCGACGAAAACATGTGCAAAACAATGAACTGCAAAAAAAACTATTGTTGGTTGTCCATGAAATGCGATATCATTCGTCATGAGACTCAAGACGCAGCTCACTGTGAATACGACGATGAAACGTTTGATTTTATGAATGGTTTGTGACGCAATCATTGACGTTAGCCCGACTGCAGCGCGCCACTTTCAAATTTGGTGATCGATTCGTCTTTGTGGAATCGTCTAATCCTCTGTTTGTGTGTAATAGTTTAATGTTCAAGCTCTTTTACCACCATCATTGACCATGTACCAACTAACTCAATTCAAACCAATAATTGCTTCGTAGCTTGGCCGCAAATGTGAATGTGTGCATACTGCCGCTCCATGTACGAGCTGAGCGGATTCATCTGCTTGCTAAAACGACGTCAAAGACGACGTCTAGGACGACCTCCAGGACGGCCCCGACGACAATGTTTAGAACGACGTCTAGAACGACTTCTAGGGCGACATAAAAGATGACTTCAAAGACGACCTCAAGGAGGACCTCTAGGACGACGTCTTAGAGGATGACGTCAAATACGACGTTTAGAACGACCTTTAGGGCGATCTCTGGGGCAATCTCAAGGACAACCTCTAGGGCGACCTCAAGAACGACGTCTACGAGGACTTCGAGGACGGCGTCACATCCCAAAGACGACGTCGAGGATGGCGTCACATCGTAAAGACGACGTCTAGGAAGACCTCAAGCACGACGTCTAGGACGACGTCCGCATACGCGTGGCGCCTGCATATGCGGACGTCCTGCGTATGTGGAGGCGCCACGCCGCCACGCATACCCACGCCGTACTCGAAGCCAGATTCCGTATCGCGAACACCGGATGAAATATACTAAAGAATAATGATGTTAAAATCTTGAGACTGGGAGGAAAATTGAAAGAAAAAGTGTAAGAAGACAGAAACAAGGGGCCAGACAAACGACTCAAACTCAGCTAACAAATCGTATTCCGTACACAACTTTTATAACCACCTCCCAAGGTCCCCGCCAATGCACACCGATACGTTTCTCCCTTTCCAGTACAACCGCAAAGAAGACCTTCTATACCCCAAGAGTTCACCATTGTGCTCTGTAAAGTCGTTCTTAACAAAACATAAAAAACGAAAGCAAACGTCCAAAACCTAAAACATATCCGCAAGCTTCATACAATGTTATCTTGAAAAATGCAGAAAGGACATTCCGAACAAAATACACACCCGAAAACAACGAAGAGGTACAACGTGAAAAAATAACACATTCACATTTTGATAAACATTTTGGACTAATGATTGCTATCGCATTAAAATACTTTGTATGCCATGAAGTTACGCATTTGACGCAGCTTGATTGGCCCTCTCGCCTTGTATCGTGGATGCGTTAGGACTTAGAGGAGCCAATGAAACGAATTTTACATTTTCGGTAAATACTACTTAGAATCACACCCCAACGTTCATAACTGAATAAACGTGACTTAGGGTTTCGTTCTAGGCAATGGGAGTCGCCGAAAAAACGAGAAATATGAGCATCGTTCATCCCCTCAACTCGGTGCCAGAACAAGCGGCCTTGTGTCATGGGGCCTGTGCTATGCCGCCGACGCTAATAATAGCCATGCGCTGGGGTTGGCAAAGTAGAAAACGCGTCCTGAGCTCCCGGCATTGTTAGAGTTCGCCTGATTTCATCACCGCAGCAGTTGCACACGAGCTACTACCGAAGCGTTCATTATTACGACTGAAGTCGTGTGCTCACGCAGTTCTCGTGTCAAATCCACGAGCCGCGCTCGACTGTCGTCAGGCGGATGGGTTTGATCACCTAATTACGTCATCGAGCTTTACGGTGCAAGGCTTAAATAAATAGTCCTCTTTTATCCTCGCAATTTCACCGCAACAAAGAAGCTTCTGAATGAGTGGCAATATTTGCGAGTATACTTGGGGCAGACTAGGTCCAGTACTTCCATCGTAAACCGGAGACACGGCAAAATGAAAAAACGGAAAAAAATACAACAAGTCTCAAACACGGCTTCTAGTTTATTTAAACACCACCGCTCTTATATATACACCACGACCTCCTCTCCACAGTCGAAACACCTCCTCTCCACTCCGTCACCGTCATCTCTGAACCAATGACACGTGCTACCTCCCTTCCTTTCACCCCAACCAAAAACTGACCCCGACGACCTCATTATAAATCTATGATAACAGGCGTCTGTAACACAAACCCTGCTAACGTTGAAAAACGCCTCCCTCAAAAAAAAAATATATATTGAAGACACAAGTCATTTTTTAGGAACGACCAGTCACATATGATAACAGGCAAAACAAACAGACACTGTGTTAACGTCAAAATACCCGTAATTTGTCGGAATTGCGGACAATGTGACGTGAAACCAAGATTTCGGTTGCGCGTCGAAAGATCCCCTGGTGATCGAAATGAGTCCTCAGTTCTGGTTTGGGGTACGCCATATATGCCCTTCCTTCGTTGGTTTGGCACGTAAACCACCATAATTTACAGACATTTTAGAAACGTCACAAATGCCCACCACGTATCTTACCTAACAAGTCATCGTATTTAGAAGACGAAATATGTATAAATTAGGCCTGTGGGTCCACTCTCCCGCGGAAAACGCAGATAGCCAATCACAGCGATCGGCATCAAGTTTTCAACAAATTATGCTCCAAAGATGACGCCTTTGCACGCAAATGCTAGCTGCGCAGATCATGTTTCTGTGTTTTTTTATGTTTTTTTTTTTTTTTCTTGAAAGGTTGTGTTCTTGATGTTATTATTCGCTACATTTGCTATGCGGTATACAATAACTGGCTGTATGTGTATTTTTCATGACTGTAGACTCGAGGGCCTTGTTCTTATAAGTAGTAGTGCGCATGTTGCTCGAGTATACTGTACTAAGCATTCATGTAAGCTAAAGTCGGGATGCCAGACGCACGAAAGCCATGCAAAATGTATTGTTCTGCTCGCACAGAAAGGTCACACTCTTAAGAAATACGCTTGCGGCGCTACCTCGTATAATGCTGAGTGCAATACAGTAATGTCTCGCTAATATGGACACCTCCGTTCCCCCCAGAACTCGTTCATAATGTGAGTTTTTCATAATAAAGAGCCAAAAATGCACGTATTTTCCCAGTTTGTGCCCGAAAATGGTGTCCATAAAGCGGGGTATTCATATTAATGGTGTCCATATCAATGAGACATGACTGTATTAAATAATGGTACAATAACACTTTTTTGTGTCTTGGAGTCAATCTCGCGGCGTTGAATGTAATCTCGAGGTGCCGTCGTAAATAAAAACAGAGAACTGAAAGACTAAACAAACAGTCTGTGTTGACGATCTGGGTCACTAATGCAGTGCTTAGCGTTTATTTACGTCCATGTAAGCCCGTACGTTTTATCAATATATAATTAGGAGAACGTTCGTTCAGGAATACGAATACAAACGCGACAGCAGTGGTCCGCTTGAGCGTAGAACGCTCATAAGTCGGAGCAACGAAGTACAATTTCAGGCTTTAAAATTTACTCATGATACACACCATTGGATCCATTGGATGCGCACACCTTCTGGAATTTAAGAAGTGCCGTACATTGTAACACTGGTAGACGCTGTACTTTATGCGGCGAGAAAGTAAGGGAGAAGAGGAAACGAGAGCGCGCGTAGGCGTCCCAATACCTGTCTGTCGTTTGGCTTTCGCATTCGAACGCGTTTGACGAGTGCAGTGGAGACAAAGGCAGCTAGCTTTGTGTCTACCCACTAATCATTCGAGTCAGAGCTCGGCGTTCTGACGACCCCAAGCGCCCTCATCTCCTCCTCCCCCCAGTTTTCTCGGCGCATAGGCAGCGCCGTCAACCGTTTGTGAATGGGGCCAGCTGAACATGAAAAACACACAGAGAAAAAAATATAACATTCGCACCGTTGGACTAGCAGCATTTAATGTTGCCTATTTTTTCTTTTCTGCTAATCCTTGATTCCGGTTTTTTTTTCTTTACACTAACTTAGGTTTTTTTAATTCTTTACACTTGATTCAGGTTTTCGTTTTCTTTACACTTAATTCCTTAGGCGGCCCGAGGGAGCGTTGTGTAACGGGGATGTCTTTCGTGTTCCCGCAAATATGTAGCCGCGTATTCACAGCGTGGATAGGGGAGAGGGCTTCGATAGAGTCGAATTTGAAAACGCCCCCTACTGACCGGCAACATTAAAAAAAAACAGTAAAAGTGGCTATCTTCACGAATGGTGTATGGATGAGTAGTCATATTTGTAGTTAGGAGACACCTTTATATTGCTCGTAATATTATCAATGGCTGCTCATATTCATCTGAGGAGGTCGTGTGAGGGGAAAGCTACTCAATAATGTCTCCAAAAACGTTTCGGAGGAAAATTATTCTGAAAACAATCCTGCGTTCAGTGATGGAGATAATATGAAACTCCTTATAGATTTCTAAGCTTGCATTTTTCATTGACTTACTCGTAAGAAATTGATTCAATATGCGTGTATGCTAGACTATCTCTGGTTGTAAATATAAAACAAGTAATTTACTTTTCTTATCATTTTTGTTAGATTCCAAAGTCTACGTACTAAAAACGCAAACGTTGCTTATATACTGCGCTTAAGTAAAAAGAGCGGAAAGCAAAAAAAAAAAAAAAACGATCCATCAATTAATAAATATATGCAGTTTATCTGATTTAAACTAATTAAGGCAGTGTGAGTTTGTACCTACCTGAACAGACAGTGATGATTTATTTAACAAATTCCTTTTTGATCGTTCGAAGAGACACGAATTACGCCACTTGAGGAATGGGTGGTTTCTTGAAAATATAATTTTTAAACAAATTTTGAAGGTGAAGATATTTTAGTTTGCCGCAACACCATTGTAGTAAAGCTTACAAAAGTGAACTTGATTTCGTAAATATTGCTTTGACAACGTCTTTGGTTGTATCTTTCAACTTTCGAAGATGTTTAGAATAACGAGTGTTTTTTAGTTCTCAGGGTACGAATAACATGAAATTCCACAATAGTTATCGCACTTGCATCCTAACTTTCACATGCACATCAGAAAAGACTTTCATTTCCACGTTTATCTTGTCACGGTGTTAGTTCGTACTGAAGTGATCACGGTTCGAAAGGACTGTGAACTTAGCAAATGCGAACACAGCACCGCCTTCTACCAGACGTGGCAAGCAACAATCAGCTTTGGCATAGTAACAGTTTTTGTTTTATTATTATATAATAGAAAACGCGATAGTTTGAGTTGCGGCAGGGTGAAACCCTTCTGAAACTAGAATGACCAGAAACGACGATTAAAAAAATTAAGACAGCAAAGTACTGCATATTCAGATTATGATTATAAGACTAGTAACGCAAGGAGTTGCAAAAATGCGTCGTTAGAACAAAATTTACCCCTGTCCTTCTCCTCCTCCTCCATCCCTAACAACAAATAAAAAAATCTCACTGAGTGAAAGAGATAAACCGTATATAATTTCCATTTCATATCTATCGCGTAAACACATGTCATGGCAAACGCGTGGACGAACATCGCGCCCTGCCTTTTCAAAAAACGCGAACTGCGCACGTTTCATATTGTGCGCTCGCATTTTCGGTGGCATTCCGCCCGTGTTTAAGCTTCGGCAAAGTGAAGCGCTTTCAGGCAGCAGCGATCGAAAGCACAAAGTAAAGATAAGGAATTGGGAACGCGGAGCGGTGTCTGACAACACAAAGCGTAGTGGCAACCGGATGAAGCATCCAGCCGCACAGATATTAAAAAAATACCGCTTTATTTCCGCAAGATTCGTTTTTCCGCAAGATTTGTTCCTTTTTTATTGTTTGTCTTCAAAAACATGAAACAACTTGGATACTTACTGAGACAGAATAATGCGAAATGGTTTCTGCTTATAAGGCCGGCGGTTTCAATGTGATGTGTTTTACCTTTTCCATTATGCTGCAGTACATCTGGTGCTAGCAGAGCGGAAAACGCACGTACGGAAGCCCCTGTTGGTTGTTGTTGTGGTTGTTGTTTAAATTAGCCAAATGCACCTCTGGCTGCATTTGGTTGCGTAGCATTTGCCTGCATTTGCTGAAATGAAAAGAAATGAATATGCAAGAATACATAAATTCGTATTTAGAATATGCTTCAATAACGACCTTGCTCCTTCTTTCCCTTTTTTTTGTCTTGTTTATATACTCATTGTTCGCGCATCTGCATCGTGGTACGAGCATTGTGTCTTTGAACTGGGTAGATGCTTACAGACTGCCATGCGAGAGGATACTTATTTAATTGCTGCAATTCTAATTGGGTGTGTTTGTTTTTTCGTTGCCGCGTATCTCTGCATTACATTCGCTTGCCTTAAAAACAAAAAAACACTGTAACATTTTGTTTTGATAATCCGATGCCTGCTTATGCGTCCCCGGACGCAAGGCAGGGCCCTTCAATACATAAGGCAAATAAAAAAGAGGATTTAAATATTATAGAAAATTACAGAAAGGAAGCAAAGTTGAAGGTAAATGTGAAATGTATACGTTTATAAAAAAAAAACCACTCAAACACAAGCTTAAAATGAAATGATCTTGGTGGCGATATAGAACGAATGCAGAAGGATATCTGAAACGCGGACAGGCATTTTCAGTGAATACGCTCACGCAGGTACACTCAAGTGGGTCCTCGTATTTTCTAGTAAACTTTGCTTACCAGAGATTAACCCAGACATCTATTAGATTTATGACATCACAATATATAGACCGTTTTTCCTTTTTGTGGCTGCCGCCCTGTTGAATTTTGACGTCATTGAGTATGGGCAAAAAAGCATATTACTTTATTTGCCGATTGTGAGGCGCTATAATTCAAGGTATTCGTGCCAGCAGCTAGTTTTTTTTTTTTTTTATGGTTACACTTTTTATTGTAGTTATGTTTGAACTATCTACTTTATATTTGGTCGCCCCACCCAACTACGTCATATTTCAACTCGGTAACCGTCACACAGAAAAGCGGTCTATAATTTAACACGTTGTAAAGGCCGGAGACGACTGAAAGAATGGGGACAGGACACACGTCTTAATCGTGTGTCCTGTCCCCATTCTTTCCGTCGTCTACGGCCTTAACAATGTGCAACCTAAACCAGCTCGCCAGTTTACTTGGTTTATCATCTACAATTTAAACTCTCTAAGGGACAGTCTGACCTCTAACTGCACCATATTGTTGTTTATGTGCCCACTTGTGCAGCCCCGGTCACAAAATGTTCTTTTTGCTGTATGATAACTTGTATTAGGCAGACCTATATACGTACGCCTTGTGTTCCCGTGTTTTGCTGAGTGTGTTATTATTATATTCATTATGTGTGCTATTTCTCCTCCTTGGATCAGTGTGTAGCCTGCACAATTTGTAAATAAAATAAAACGGTCACAAGCTTTGAAATCACTTTTCAAATTGCTCTTCAATAAATTGCTCTTCAATTTCACACAGATAAATAAATATTCAAATCTCTGTCTGTCTGATAAAATGCGAATCTTTCTTTCCTATCATGTTTCTCTTAATTGATTTCCAGGTTGATCGATTTGGGGATGTTAGCCTACCGCAATCAAAATTCAACTATGTTACTAAACATTTGTTTTATGGAAGACAAATGTAACTTTTTTTTCAATACAGTGGCTACGCCATCTAGCTACAACAACTGCTACTTTTTATAACAGTCTTGGGAATTTCGGAATGATGAACACAGCCTTCCTCCGGGTGAATGTGAGAGTCCTTTGTCCAATCAATAATTTATAAACTGACCTAAAATTATCTTTTACTTGGATACATAGGGCAAATATTAAAAAAACAATAGGTCTTTTAGGCGCTTCTTTGCGTGTAGATAACTTGAAATTTTATGTCACAAAATGCATGAAGCTTGAAGCTATTGGACAATACGATATACCAATGTTCACGCTTTAGATATGAATGAGAATGCACCCTTGTTTTAGTTTGCTTATACGGGCACCACATTTCGGTATTGTAGTAAAAAACGTCCAGTGACAGAAATAATAGCTCGATTATCACAGAACTCAAAGGTCATGCTAAATTAAACTAACTCTCAGTGAAACCGCTGTCGCTGTCTGAGAAATTAGAAAAAAGACATGTACGTAATTAAGCTGGTAATTTGTTTTAATATTAAATTACGTGTGAATGTACGACCGTCGGGGATAAACATCCTCTATAAAAACAAATCGTTCTTGCTAATTAGTGTTCAATTTTGATTCGACTTGGGGATAACCTAAAGCAAAAAGTATATCTTTGAAAAAAAATTAAATATCATATCTAGAGTTCATTTGACGGGAAGGACAAATCCTTAGAAAAGATAGCTAAAATCGAAAGAAAAGCAAGAGTGAGGAAATTTCGAAAGCTAGGTCCACACTGAAGCTTTTAAAAATAAACTTGAACAGGGTCTTAGAATAATAAAAGAAAGTCAACGCAGGTTTGAAAATAAAAAGAACAGCAAGAATAATATTCACCAGAGATAGAAAAGACAAAAGTCTGCCTAATAATGCATTCGGTAGGGCGGAGGAAAAATTAGAAAGAAAAGTTGGAGATTCGAAACTGACCAGTGAACATTTCTTACTTTTACATAATCATTGTATTTGCGCCCTTTTAGATTTGAATTCACTATCGCTAGTATGAAATTCACCTTGATGCGGTGTAGAGAGGACGCAAAAAATCAGCTTTTGTTTTTTCTAACTTTATAAATGGGGAACGCTGTTAAATACAAGAAATACGTATAAGAAAGATAATATGTAGCATCGTCCAACCAACGGCATAAATTAGAGATTCACTCTAGTTATAGGTGCATCAGAGCATCATATGCTCTACAGTAAGTCCAAAAACCTTTTGCTTGATTTTTTTAACATGCCCTGGCCTGCTCTAAAGAAAACAATTTTTTTTAAATACTGGTGTTCATTCAAAGCTTTAAGGCCCTCTCCCCCCCCCCCAAGAAAAAAACAAAACAAAAACGATTCTAAAAAATATTTAATGATTTCAGAGTGATTAAAAACCATCGTCATTTATTAACTAGAACAATGGAGAGAGAATGTTGTCTTGCTGAATGTCAAAACCTTAGGAAAAGACATAAATTGAAGAAAATATTTTCTTTATGTAATTAAAGTTCGCAAGCGACTAAAATAACGCTGAATGTTAGGTGAACGCAATAACCCAAAACAGCCATTATTTCTTTCTTTTTTTACTTGTGGAACTCGTAAACTCAAGATGAGAACGAAGAAATATTAAGAGTTGTAACAAATGTAACCAAGTAGCTTCGGTACACAAATATGAACCTCGCGAGCATTCGCAGTAGCAGTTGCGCACCCCTATCGATCTGCATTGCAAAACACCACCTTTGCCGCAAGCGCGCTTCAATCGATTCCGGCAATCTGTATTGCGGCACAAAGAATGAACGACCGTGCATACAAATTGAAGTACTCCAACATTCCAACACCCAACCGAGACTGATCAACCCGCAGTTTTCCTCCGAACGAACCCTAGCACGGCGTTGGAAAGGCTCGTCGCACGCGCCCGTAGCTCCCTTTCGCCCCCATCTTTTTCCGAAGCGATCTTATGTAAGAACGCCAACAAGCCGCAAAAAAAGAAAAAGTAAACAGCACAAAGGCGGGAAAGCGCGCAAGACAAAGGGTGCAAGTGCGGGCACCTCTCCCTGATTGAAAAGAGACATGCCAGGAGCCATCACTGAGGCAACGGCGGTTTCATGGACGGGTGAGCATCCAGGGGTCCGCACACGCGATGCGGAACAAGAGAAGAGCCCTGGCTACGAAAGCAAGCCAGTTCCATTTCGCAACAAGACGGCAGCCAACCAGAACGGAAAACGGCTGAGGGGAGAGCTTTTTCTTCAGCATCATGAACTCCGTTGGCGGCCGTCATTTTCCGTCTCCGGCATTGAGCGTTGCTCTTGCACACCACTCTGTTTGTTTTACTGCTGTTGGTGGTTCTGCCGCAGTGTAACACGGCTGCACAGGGGCCCCCGTGCGCGAGCAAATACGCACAGGAGCCGTGAGGCGGACCGGGGAAGAGGACCGCAGCATTCCGTGCCCTCTTTCGTCATTCCTATTGGCTATTCCGGCTGCTGCGTGGGAGGATGCCCGTTAGGGCGGGTCTGCTCAGCAGTCCGTCTGTCTGTGTGATCCTGATGCTGAATGTTGTGCCAGTCTCTTGTTTCTCCGTGCACTGGGAGCATTTCCCGGAATTAGGCAGCAAGAGTGAAAACAGACCGAACGTAACTGCGCAATCAGGCCGACTGAATGGAACCCCGAACGCGCGTAGAAACGGAACTGTGTTCTTTGCTCTGTCTGCTGTTACAGTGGATGTGCGGGTGACTGAGAGGGAAAGTTGAAATCGTGTCTAGCTTCTGAGGGCAAACAAAGTGGTGCAGTTGAAGCATGTGCTGGACGGCTAGCGCAAATGCGTGTAACTGTCATGTTATACGACATGGGTATCAACTGTCAAAAACAGAGTCGTGAAAGTTAATAATTGACTATGGAAAATTAAAGCAATGTTACGTAAGATTTTGTAATGTGTTCAGAAAGCTGGTTTATACTCAGCTGTTTAAAATTTTGTGAAGGGCAGCGTAAGCTTGACGCTATCTAACTCATAGACGCGTCTCCTAAAAATTTCCAGCTTAGTCATTTTTTTCCTGAAATTTAGCGTCTTCAGTATCCCCGCTGTTTCGCCATTCACGCTGCTGGGACATCTTTTTTAGTTTACAATTTCCGAGTGTGTGGTATTTTTCTTTTTGACTGGGGCTGTCGAAATAGTCAACTTGGTCAAAGGCATGCGAACTAAGAATCAATTCCTGTGCGAATTAATTTATACGAAAAGGAACATGTTTTGTTACCAGAGCAACATATACAAGAAATCACTGACAAAGAAAGAACGGTGTGTGACTTGAAATTATGTTCGTGTTGCTCATTTCTCGGCACAGTAAAACATATATCATATAATTTGAATAAAAAATTGCTAAAATAATTCCTTAAAAAAAGTTTGAGGTGAAGTTTAAAGTATTTTTATCCCGTCAATCTGAATATCACGTCGTGTTTCCCGAAGATGTAACTAAACAAGAAAAAACACGAAAACCCTCTGACCATTCGTTACGTCATACGCAGATCTTTCGGTCGCCAAGCGCGAGTCGCTCGTGTGGACAAACTCATGTGGACCGTTCGCCAGGTATATTCCTTCGCACTGACACCAGTCGTGACGTCTTGTTCCGACCTCTTTGAACAAAGCAAGAATGCGCGTGCATAGCTTTGACAGGCGCTGAAGATGCGCGAGAGCGGAGATTCCTAAAATTTTTTATATGACGTCACGCTCCGGGAAGAAGGGGCTTCAACGGTACTTTCAATAACAATATTTTATGCAGCCTCCGTGCACCAAATTTAGAACTAATTTCCATATTCTTGATCTTGGAGGCCAAGTGAAGACGATTGAAGTGTTTTTTTCCTTTGAAATACAGAACCGCTTCAGTTTCCCTATAATGGGTTGGCAGGCGATCCGGCAAATTCGTATGCGATGATCGCTTCCTTTTTTTTTTTTCCCTGAAACTGACGCGCTATAATAAAAGTAAAGGACCGTAAAAGGTGTGATGGTACTTCGACAGTCTCTAATGCACTGATAATATTAAATTTATTTCGTGGGTCGCAGTATTTTTTTCATCAAGCAGCTGGACAAAATCCGGATTATTGACATCCCTCATCAGAGCCACCAGTGCGTGCCTGCTGAGCGAAACACGCACGAGTTCCAGCACTTGCATGACCAGAGACAAGCCGAAACTTTCACAGATAGTAGCAGTAATCATGCGCACGCAGTCTTGTTGCCATCACAAACTACACGCGATGTAACCTCCCTCAGTTTTGAACACGCGAAGGACTACTTCTCCCCATTGCCACCACAGGAAACAGTGTTCGCCTGTTTCTTGATGCCGCGATCGCCAACTTTATGTTGGGCAACTGTCCGGCGAATCGTCGAGTGACCGCTTCGGATGAACAAGATCCAACAAAAGACGACGCCACGCAGCCGAGGGGACAGAACGTTAATTTGGCCACTCGTTTGCTAATCATTCATGACGGTTCATACCCGGCGACCCGCCCTATTTATTTGCGTGTGTACTTTGACGTTTAGGTCAGAGACCCGCGCGGCGACGTACGAATAGGCTTCTGCCTGACCATTGAATATTAACGAGAACTGCGGGAAGAGATAACGCGGCCAATAAATTATGGTGCGCGCACGAGCGCGTTGTAAGGGCAACAGGTCGGTGCAGGAGGCACCACGCCCCGCCAACACAGGCTTGGCAACCAGAGCGCGGGCGAAGACTCATCGGGACGCCGGTCATCACGCACGCGAAGGCAATAACTGCGCACGAGGGCGCATATGTGTGGGGGACGGCAGAAGCGAAGCGAGGGGCCATTTTCCTAATGCGATCCCGGTTGTTGATATGTCGGCGTTGGGCAGACATGCGGACAGTACCCCCGCTGGAGAGGCGTCCGCGTAATATGAATTCACTCCCATTGCAAAAATAAATCTAGCAACATCCTGCTTTTTTTTCTAATTAATCATTGCTCGTTTTGAAGTTATTTGTACACTTTCGATAGATTAAAAAGTGTAAAGTGAATTTAAAGGAGCGAAAGTATTAAAGCAAGGCGGTTATGAGACATCATAATGTGTACACTAAAACAAGTTGAATTAAAAAAAAAAAACAGAAAATACTTTTTAGTGAAAAACCCGAGACTGAGGTAAAGACAGACGACGACAGGGAAGAGAAGGAGAACGTCTCAAATACTTTTTTTTTCTTTTCTCGGAGCTTAGAATATGAAGTTAAAAAAGAGTTGACTTTCGAATTTTACTGCCTACTCTACGCGTCACTGTTAGCGCAAACAGGACTTTTTTTTTTCTTGATTGGTGCAGAACCAGTTAGGTTGTTGATTAATTATTAGATAAACTGCATACAAAATTAAAAGTGCCGCGGGCGATCACGTGTCAATTTTCCGCTAAATTTAGTGGGCAAACTGAACCTATGTGTAGGTCACGGGACATCAAGCGGTGTGATGTCACTTTTGCCGCTAATTTTACGGTTCTGTTATATTCTGACGTTGAACGCGGCAAACTCAGCGTAGCTCAGAACGTGGGCCTTTGGTTGGCTGGCGAGCAGGAACTCGATATCTACGACCATTCAGTGTCTGTGCTCTGTGCTACGTCGCGTTTGCTACGCTTGACGTCGGGGGATACGAGAGCCATAAGCGGGGAAATTGAATTAGTGCTGGGGTCAGGGGGCATCAATTCATGTGACGTAATTGTTTTCGCTAGATTTATCGGGGGAACTGCATTGATGTTGAGGTCCGGTGACATCAAGCCATCTGATGTCAATTTTCCCGCTAAATTTAGCGGGAAACTGAATTTGTGTATAGGTGGCTTGGCACCAAATCTAGACATCGGGTGGGCACGGGAACGTTCAAAACTCGACGGGCGCTTACGCCTGAAAGGCTCCCTTTCGTACAGATCACGTTCTTTCGAGCCTTTCTCGGTTTCGGACTGTCACCAGGCCCACCTCAAGCCATCCCTGATGTCAACAACCTTGGCGGATCTACCCCTCTGATATCTTTTCCCGGTGTGTCATCCTTCATGCACCAGCAGGACCTCCCCCCCCCCCCCCCTTCCCCGGCACAGTGACGTCATTCTGGAGGACTATGCAAAACGGCGGGACGAAGGAATCGAAACATCACCGCCTGCCGCGATTTGTCAGCGCCACGCCCTGACCAATTGCAGTGGGCGGCGATGTCCCGGTTCCTTCGTTCGCTGTTTTGCATAGCCCCCCTGGCCACAAGCATCCCCAGCATCCCCGAAACTCAGCCTACATAAGGACGCCGCTAGCCATTTCTTCTTCAGTGAGCACTAGAACGTTCAAACAGCATGGACGCTTATGCATGAAATGCTCCCTTTCGTTCAGATCTGCAAGGGTGTTTCATTGCATTCTAAAAGTGCAAAAAACGTGTGCACATTATTGTTCCTGTGCCCCAAAGTGTTTCCTTGTCTCGCTTGTGAGAGTGCGCATGTTATTAGTAATGTAATATTATTGTCCGGTGACATTGAAACAAACATTGGAAATGGGAAGAGTGCGCGCACACTGCTTTGATAGGCGCTGATGATGCTCGAGAGCGGAGATTATAAAAACTCTGTTTATGACATCACGCTCCGGGAAAGAGGGGCTTCAACGGTACTTCTAAAAACAATACTGTAAACGACTTATTTTTCGCGGGCTCATTATTTCGCGATTTAGGTCAAAGCTGAAAGTTTTGGAATAATTCGCGGGTTCTAATTTTCGCGGCGCAGTGGGATCTCAATATAAATTTCGATGTGTTTATATTTTACCGGAATTGTTCCCGAGACCTATTTTTCGCGAATTGTTAGCGCTTCGCGAAATTCGCGAAAATTAGGTCCTCGCTAAAATTAAGTCGTTTACAGTATTTTATGCAACCTCCGTGTATCAAATTGAAAACTAATCTTCATACTCGTGATCGTGAAGGCCAAATAAAGACGATTCAAGTGCTTTTTTTTTTTTAATACAGAACCGTTCAATTTCCGTCTAATAGGTTGACAGGGGATTTGGCAAAATCCGTATGCAATGATCTTGTCTATATTTTTCTGAAAATAACGCGCAATATTAGAAGTAAAGGAACGCAAAAGTTGGGATCGTAGTTCGACAATCTTTAATGCACTGATAATGTTAAATTTATTTCGTGGGTCGCAGTATGTCTTTCATCAAGCAGCTGGACAAAATCCGGATTATTGACTTCCGTCATCAGAGCCACCAGGGCGTGCTTGCTGAGCGAGACACGCACGAGTTCCAGCGCACTTGCATGACCAGAGACAAGCCCAAACTTCCACAGATGAAGACAATAAACATGCGCACGCAGTTGTTTTTTTTTGTTTTTTTTTCATCAAAAACCAAACGCGATATAACCTCCCAAAGTTCTGAACCCGCGAAGGTCTACTTCCCCACAATGCCGCCACAGGCAACGGTTTTCGCCTGTCTCTTAATGCCGCGATCGCCAACCTTATGTTGGGCAACTGTCCAGTGAATCATCGAGTGACCACTTCGAATGAACAAGGTCCTACAAAATTGGACGCTGCGCGGCCGTGGGTACAGAACGTTAATTTGGCCACTCGTTTGCTAATCATTCATGACAGTACATACTCGGCGACCCGCCCTATTTATTTGCGTGTGTACTTTTACGTTTAGGTCAGAGACCCGCGCGGCGACGTATGAAGGCTGAATTAGAAGAACAAGTTCAGCAACATAACAGTAGGCACGAGCTAATGCGGAAACTCGATACTAATGTAACTGACCTTGCGACGGGCCGAGCTGCCTTTAAAGTCGTTGTTAAGGCGATACTGCCGCGCGCGCAACTTGCCAAGTAGGCAGCGCGCGCGTGGCCGAACGGTTATCGCGCTCGTCTCCCACGCGAAAAGCCAGGGTTCGATTCCTGGCCGCGGCTACACATTTTTGTTGATACTGTAATCTGACGTTCTGGTAAATTCGAGAACCGTCTTGCTGATTCGAGGTTAGAATGTTCTAGGCACCGGACCTTCTACGCCGAATGCTCCAGAAGCCCACGCGTGTACAAAAGCGGCTCTGCGTGGCAAGCTGGAGTCAGTCTCGCCCCAGCGTTCGACTCTGCTCTACGCCGACTTCGACGCCCGCGACGCTCTGTCATTATTTTCTGTACCCTTTTATTTTTGGCACAAGTTCGCCACATTAAACTTTTCTTTCTTCCTGTTTATTTACTGTTCTTTTGGTCACCACCCGTGACATTTGGTGGAGGTGCGGGGTAACGCATGCCCCTGCCGCGTACCCCTCCGAGGACCCGCAGCGCAAGTCCGACGCCAAGCCCACGAAGAACCGACGAAGGCACTACCGAGATCCGGTTCAGTCGTCGCGCCCAAGGCCTACATCCAGAATTCGCCAACCAGTCGGAGACCCCGGCCGCTCCTGCCGTCGTTTACCTGCCCGTCGTACCGCGGACGGCTGCTCCATTCCACGGCGAGCAGTACGAAGACGTCGAAGACTGGATTGACCAGTATGAACGCGTTGCCCGCCACAATTGCTGGACCGACGAGCAGCGCCTGCACAATGTCTATTTTTCGCTGGAGGGGACCGCCAAGCACTGGTACGAGAATCATGAGTCCTCTTTGACGTCGTGGGACATTTTCAAGGCCGATCTCAAGGCTACATTCATTAACCACCACCGCCGAGAGAGAGCCGAGGACCAACTGCGAACCAGAACCCAGGGCCCCAACGAGAGTGTCACCGGCTTCGTAGAGGACGTTCTGCGCCTGAGCGCCCGCGCCGACCCTCGGGCTACAGAAGAGAAGAAGCTACGAATTCTCATGCGCGGGGTGAGAGACGACATCTTCGGGGGCCTCGTCCGCAACCCGCCGGCAACCGTCGACGCCTTCGTCACCGAGGCGACAAACATCGAGCGCGCCCTCCAAGCGCGCGCTTCCCACTACCAGCGGCATCCAAGCGTCACTGCAAGCGCGCTGCTTAGCGGAGAAAACACTCCTGGTACGGATATCCGCGAAATTATCCGGGAGGTCGTCCGGGAGGAACTACGAAGGTTGCTGCCAACCACCAGCCATCCGCCAACCCTTTCCATCGCCGAGGCTGTCCGAGAAGAAGTGCATCGGGCGCTCCAACCAGAGGTTCCCGTCACCACGGTGGCACCGGAGGAACCGACATTGAGCTACGCTGCCATTGCCCGACGACCGCCGCAAGCTCCCCGCCAAGCCACGGCGCAACCCCAAAGAGACGCCCCAACGCCGCAGTACCCCCGACGACGGGAAGATCAGGCGCACGTTCACCCAGACCGACCTGCGCCGAGGAAGACAGACGTCTGGAGGACGGCCGACCGACGCCCGCTGTGTTACCACTGCGGGGAAGCTGACCATGTGTACCGTCGATGCCCATACCGACGACTCGGGCTGCGCGGATTCCACCCAAACGACCCGCGCCCCCGGTATGGTGAACGCCCTCGGGAGATCGACGATTACCTGCGACGACCTCAGTCCCCCGAGCCTGCGTCCCGCCGAGAGTTCCGGTCGCCTTCGCCACGACGTCCAGCATCGCCGATGCACCGACCCCGACGTGAAAGCCTGTCGCCCCTCGCTCCTCGCCGGGGAAACTAGGCGCGGCAACCCCTGGAGGTGGAGTTGCCGAAGACGACCGACGCCAAGATCCTCCACGAACGTCGGAGGGCCCCCACTCGAATGCTACCAGAGACCGAAACGACGCCCCTGCAACGGTGTCCAATAACCTAAACGTCGTCATCGACGGCCACGACGCATCAGCACTCGTGGACACCGGAGCAGACTACTCAGTCTTGAGTGGGAGGCTCTCCCGCCGCCTTCGAAAAGTCATGACGCCGTGGGATGGACCACAAATAAGAACCGCCGGAGGACACCTCATCACACCAGTCGGGAGATGCACTGCTCGCGTCGAGATCCACGGTGAGACGTGTCCTGTCAAGTTCGTCGTTCTGCAAGACTGTTCGAGGGACGTTATCCTCGGAATGGACTTTCTCTGCGAGTATGGCGCCGTCATCGACCTCGGGGCAAACCAGTTGATGCTGCGAAAGCCTGTTCTGCCACCGGTGGATGCCAACACGACGTCATCCGCGATTCGAGTTATAGCCGACCATGTGAATCTGCCGCCGCGGTCAAGTGTTTTCGTCACCGTCATAACCGACGCAGTCATGCACGGTGAAGCTCTTCTAGAAGGCAGCGTCCAACTGCTTCTTGAGAAAGGAATTGGTGTCGCACGAGGCGTAACGGATCTCCGAGAAGGACGTACAACTGTTCTCGTGACAAACTTTCGAGAGGAGCCGCAGCACCTAACGAAGGGTACCACCGTGGGCTACGTCGAGGAGCTTCAGGCGCCAGCCGTGGTCACCGCAATCTCCGAAGAAACCTCGTCGTCACAGCAGAAGAGCACGACACCGCCGCCGCTCGACATCGACCCCGAGCTCCCAGCTCCGAAGCGCCGGCAACTGGTTGATCTCCTCGCCGAATACAGTGACTGTTTTGCCACGACATCGAAAGTTCGCCAAACACCAATGGCGAAACATCGCATTATTACCGACGACGACGCACTCCCTGTCCACCAGTCGCCGTATCGAGTGTCCTTAAAGGAAAGGAAAGTGATTCAAGATCAAGTCCAGGAGATGCTCGACGACGACATCATTCAACCCTCAAGAAGTCCATGGGCGTCCCCGGTCGTACTTGTAAAGAAGAAGGACGGAACCCTGCGGTTCTGCGTGGACTATCGTCGACTGAACGCTGTGACGAAGAAGGACGTCTATCCGCTTCCCCGCATCGACGATACGTTAGACCGATTGCGCCACTCCCGATATTTTTCGTCGATGGACTTGAAGAGTGGTTACTGGCAGATTGAAGTCGACGAACGTGACCGGGAGAAAACTGCCTTCGTCACTCCCGACGGACTGTACGAATTCAAAGTGATGCCGTTCGGACTTTGTACAGCACCAGCCACCTTCCAGCGCGTCATGGACACCGTGCTGGCAGGTCTGAAATGGCAGAGCTGCCTCGTCTACCTGGACGATGTCGTGATATTCTCACGAGATTTCGACGAACACCTCAGACGACTTCGAGCCGTCCTTCAAGCCATCAAGACCGCCGGCTTGTCACTCAAGCCAACAAAGTGTCGGTTCGCCTATGGGGAACTAAAGTTCCTTGGCCACGTCGTGAACAACAAAGGCGTTCTACCTGACCCCGAGAAGACCCGCGCCGTAGCTGCATTTACGCCGCCGGCTGACAAGAAGGCCGTGAGAAGATTTCTCGGACTCTGTGCCTACTACAGGCGCTTTGTTCGAGACTTCGCCAAGCTGTCCGCACCGCTGACAAACCTCACGAAGGACGCCGTAAAGTTCGAGTGGACAGAAGAACACCAGAGGTCATTCGACGAGCTCAAACGAAGACTCCAGACGCCCCCGATTCTTGGCCATTTCGACCAGTTTGCTGAAACCGAGATTCACACCGACGCCAGTAACACCGGACTGGGTGCGGTACTAGTCCAAATGCAGGACGGCGCAGAGCGAGTCATCGCATACGCAAGTAGGACGCTGTCTAACGCGGAGAGGAACTATTCAACTACTGAAAAGGAGTGCCTCGCTGTCGTCTGGGCAATAACAAAGTTTCGCCCATATTTGTATGGAAGTCCTTTTCGCGTGGTCACAGACCACCACTCGCTCTGCTGGCTGGCGAATCTGAAGGACCCCTCCGGACGCCTCGCCCGATGGAGCCTACGACTGCAGGAGTTCGACATGACCGTGGTGTACAAGTCCGGCCGGAAGCACAATGACGCCGACTGCCTGTCAAGGGCCCCAGTCGAGGCCGCTCCTGCCTGCACCAAAGAGGACGACGATGAGTGTTTCCTTGGCGCTCTGGATGTCAGCGACATGGCAGCACTTCAACGAGATGACCCTGAGCTGCGAGCACTCATCGAGCACCTAGAGGGACAAGGAAGTGCCGTTCCCCGCAGTTTTGTACGAACACTGCCAACCTTCTCTCTCCGACGAGGTGTGCTCTACAAGGAGAACTTCAGCGACAACAACACGGCGTGGCTGTTGGTGGTCCCTTCCAGTCTTCGAGAAGAAATTTTTCAAGCCTGCCACGATGACCCGACGGCGGGACACCTTGGCTACAGCAGAACTCTAGCCAGGATACGCGAAAAATACTACTGGCCCAAGCTCGCGAAGACAGTGCACCACTACACCCGATCTTGCCACGAGTGTCAACGACGAAAAAAACCACCGACGAGACCGGCAGGACTTCTTCAGCCTATTGCGCCGCCATCTGCCCCGTTAAAGCAAATTGGAATGGACTTACTTGGGCCATTCCCACCATCGACGCAAGGGAACCGATGGATAATCGTCGCAACCGATTATCTCACACGGTACGCCGAGACAAAAGCCCTTCCATCAGGAACGGCTGTTGAAGTCGCCAAGTTTTTCATCGAGTCCATTGTCCTCCGGCACGGCGCCCCCGAAGTCTTGATCTCAGACCGTGGATCCTCGTTCATGGCCCAGCTGACACAGGAAGTCCTTCGTCTCAGCCACACCAGCCATCGTCGCACCACGGCGTACCACCCGCAGACCAACGGGCTGACGGAAAGACTCAACAAGACCATCGCCGACATGATCGCCATGTACGTCGACGTGGAGCACAGGACATGGGACGAGGTGTTGCCGTACGTCACATTTGCCTACAACACGGCCGTGCAAGAGACGACCGGGGTGACACCCTTTCAACTGGTGCATGGCAGGAAAGTAACGACCATGCTCGACGCGATGCTACCTCACGAACCAGCAACGATGGAAGCCCCGACGCCCAAGTGGTTGCTCAACGAGCCGAAGAAGTTCGCCAGCTCGCCCGACTCCGAATTGAAGATCAACAACGTGTCGACGCTACCCGGTACAACCTTCGTCGTCGGGACGTCCACTTCAAGCCTGGAGACCGTGTGTGGGTTTGGACCCCGATAGGACGACGCGGTCTCAGCGAAAAACTCCTAAAACGGTACTTTGGACCCTACAAGGTACTTCGTCGACTTGGAGATCTGAACTACGAGGTGATGCCCGACGGAACACGGACTTCATCACGCCGCCCTCCACGACCAGAAGTCGTCCACGTCGTGCGCATGAAGCCATACTACGCTCGATAGGACTGTGGACATTATGTGTTCTAAATGACTCTTTAGCTTACCGTTCTTTTTGCTCGCTTTGTTTTGTTCTGCATCGGGGCGATGCACTTTTTAAAGGGGGGAGTAATGCCGCGCGCGCAACTTGCCAAGTAGGCAGCGCGCGCGTGGCCGAACGGTTATCGCGCTCGTCTCCCACGCGAAAAGCCAGGGTTCGATTCCTGGCCGCGGCTACACATTTTTGTTGATACTGTAATCTGACGTTCTGGTAAATTCGAGAACCGTCTTGCTGATTCGAGGTTAGAATGTTCTAGGCACCGGACCTTCTACGCCGAATGCTCCAGAAGCCCACGCGTGTACAAAAGCGGCTCCGCGTGGCAAGCTGGAGTCAGTCTCGCCCCAGCGTTCGACTCTGCTCTACGCCGACTTCGACGCCCGCGACGCTCTGTCATTATTTTCTGTACCCTTTTATTTTTGGCACAAGTTCGCCACATTAAACTTTTCTTTCTTCCTGTTTATTTACTGTTCTTTTGGTCACCACCCGTGACAATACTTAGCAAGCAGGTTCAACTTGAGAGCTCAGCAACGGCTCTAAATGCCAAACTTGTCTAATTCGAAAAAGAAATCTCGTTCATCACACAGGCTCAAGCAGATATTTGCGATCTAAAGCATTCCATCGCTGTGCATTCGTCTGCAACCAAAACTATGCTGTCTTGTCCTGACGACATTAAAAACCAATCGCGACGGTATATGATATTCCATAGTATACCCAATGCTGCCGGAGAGTCTTTGGATTTATCCGAACAAAAGATATTGAATTTTGAGAGCGATAAACTTGGTGTCAAGTTTGACAGATGCCTGAGTAAGCGGGCACACAGATGGGGAATCCATTCTCCGGAAAAGCATAGGCCTATTATAGCGAGATCTTGTTCCACCGAAACTGCGTGGCCTTTCTTTGTCCATATCCGAAGATTTCTCAAAGAGAGTTCGCGTCTCGCGTCAGAAGCTTCATGCATTTGTAAAATCTTAGAGTAGTATATATAGGTTGCGTTTCGACAAACTGCGTATAGGTTCAAATGTCTTCATTTACACTACCAGGTTTCGGATTCTGCTGTCAATGCTTCCGAGAGACCCGTGCAGAGAATGGGAAACGCGCGTGGTTTCGTCTAACTCTCCTGTCAGTGTTTTATACTTAAATGCGCGCAGTTTAATGCTAAAACCAGACAAATGTGTTCCCTTGTTTTTACTTGGTACTCTAAGATAGTACTGATCACCAAGACCTGGATTCATCCGGACATAGACGACAGCGAAATACTGCCAAATCACTCAAACTTCATGTTTCATCCGCGAGATCGAAAGGATTGTCGTGGTGGCCATAAAGCACACAAGCTCATTCAAAACCATTAACAAGAAGAAAACACGACGTTTCGAGTAGCCAAAAAACAAAGCAAAGCTTTAGGTTTGTCTATGTTTAATAAATGTGCCACTGAATACAAAGTTTTATTAAAGCAGCAGAAGCATACTTACTTCCAAGAAAGTCTTCCATCTATGCTGCTTAACACACCGCGACAATTTTGGAATGTTTTGAAACATGTACCGTACTCACCACTAGCGCTTACTGATGATTCCTACAACATAACCGAGAATTATCAGTGTGCCACAGTTTTAAATAATATATTTTCTGCCCACTTCAGCGCACAAAGTCCCTTAACATTGCTATTACCTGTAACTAGCAACGTTCATTTTATGGACCGATTCTGTGTTGATTTTGATGGTGTTGTTAACATTGCTACCTGTCTGGAAATATACTCGCCCGGCGGTGTCGTCAATATAAACTTCAAAATATTGCAGAGCAGGAAACATTCCTGAAGCTTATTTCTAAGAAACCTTTCCAGCAATTATTAGATACGGCTACAGTTCCTGAGGATTGGAGGATCAGCAAAGTCATTCCGGTTTAAAACAACGGTGATATTTCTTCTCCCTTGAATATCTTTATATCTTTATATCTTTATATCTCAATATCTTTAACTTCGGTACCTTCTAAAAGACTCGAGCACGTAATTCACAGTCAATTATCTATCCACCACGGTTATATTTCTTTCTTTTTTTAACAAAGCTTAGTACGGCTCTCGTAGAAACCACTCCTGTGAAACCCAAATTCTCTGCTTAAGAAACGGTCTGTTCGCTAAACTTGATTCTGGCTGCCCCACTGACGCTGTATTTCTCGACTTTGCTGAAGCTTTCACAAAGTTCCAGATAACCGGCTGCTCCTAAAATCTGTAGTCATTAAACCTTGATAATAATATACTCTCCTGGACTGAATCTTTTCTTTCCCAACGTCATCAGTTTGTCTATGTTAAGAATAATTCATCTGCTTTGGCGCCCGTAACATCTGGCGTGCGCTGGGAACGGTGCGTGGCCCATTACCTTTCTTCATCTACATTAACGGCCTTCCTTTTCAGATCTCCTCATCCATGTGCCTATTTCCAGAAGACCGTGTATTTTACTGGGAAATAACATCCCGTTGTGATTCTTAAGACTACAATATTACCTCGACTTAGTTCATAACTGGTGCACTAACTGGCAGATGACGCTTAAAGTCTGCAAATGTAAATGGATGCGCTTCTCTCGTTCTTCTTTACAAACCTCCGCTGCTTTTAATATCAATGGTATTCCTCATCCATCTACCGATGTATATAAGTATTTCACTATCCTTCTCACTCCAAACCTTTCCTAATAAAATCATATTAGCTCCGTTGTAAGTGCCAGTAACAAAAGCTCGGGCTTCCTTCGCTGCAATTTCAAATACGACCTCCCCCTCACCTAAAACGGCTCCTCTATCTTTCCGTAGTCCAGTCTAAATCATTATACACATCGTCAATCTGGCACCCCCATCAAGCTTCTTTATCATACTAAATTGAATCTGTTCAAAACCGTGCTGCACGTTTTATTAAGTCCGATAACTCACGTTTTAGAGCGCAGCTCTTAGGCGCTCATTTCCGGCTTGAGCGGCGTCGGCGTCGCCGTCGGCGTCGGCGTCAGCGTAACCGCGCGGTGCATTATGGGACGCGTGACGTCACTGATGACATCATCAGTGACGTCACTGATGACGTCATCAGCATCGTCATCGTCACTGATGACGTCATCAGTGACGTCACTGATGACGTCACCGGCATCCGCATCGTCATCGTTCCTGATGACGTCATCAGTGACGTCACTGACGACGTCATCGGCATCCGCATCGTCATCGTCATCATCACTGATGACGTCATCGGCATCCGCATCGTCATCGTCACTGATGACGTCATCAGTGACGTCACTGTTGACGTCATCGGCATCGTCATCGTCACGTGACCCCCCAGGTCACGGACTCCCCAGGTCACGTGACCCCCCCCCCCCCCCGAGGTCACGTGGTCACGTGACCTCGGGGGGAGGGGGGTCACGCAGGCCACGTCACGTGACCCCCCTCTTTCGAGGTCACTTGACCCACCCCCAGTACCCTTCCCTCCTCCTCAAGAGCTGGGCTCTAATTCGGCGTTACAGGGAGTTGTAAACGGCTTTCACTTTTTTTCTAGTATCTCCTAAATAAAATCGGATCTTTCTCTCCCATCTCATTTTCCCGTCGAAAAATCTTCCGTCGATGCCTTCTGCATAAAGTTTTTTATTCGCCATCTCTAAATCAGTTCCTTCTTCTATCTCAGGCTTATCTTTCTTCCAGACCCGATAATTGTAATAAAATAGCCCGGCCGCAGTGTTCTTCCACAGCTTACCAGCATGCCCCTCTTCCTGTCGCAATTGAGAACCGGAATGTCCTTCTCGAAGAACGTCGTCACCATCGAGGACCCCATCAAAATTCGAAACGAAGCTTCCATCACTGTACATAACGCCCACTCTCCTCTCCAACGCCTTATGGCCCTGTGGGCATTGTAAATAAATACATAAATATGACGGTTTTCTTCGCTAAATTTAGCGAGGAAAATAAACAACCAGAAACATACTTCAACGCAGCCTAAAATCCCAAGAAAGCCAATCGCTTTAAAAAGATAATAGTTTGTAGCGCCCTTCCCTTACAACTTTCAAAAGCACTGTAGGGGACATTTGTATATTTAGTTCTAAGCAACATCTGCCAATTTACGAATGGGAGACGAAAACATTCCTAATTATGAAACTTCCTTATGTCATGCTCTGTGACCTTGGGTGGTTTGCGATACGAAGATCAGAAGCACTAGAATTACAATGGTTAGCACTATATTTCGGAAGAAGAAAGTAATACATCGCTCAATAGGATACTCAACTTAAATACAATTTAGCTCAATATTTACGCCGGGAAACCATACCTTGCAGCACTAAAACTAATGCAACACATAACAAATTAGTTTCTCTTCACTTTTAACTCAGTGGGTGTCTCGCGGCGTTTAAATATAACGCGCAAATTATGTACCCAATGGCTGCACACACGTGTGTCGTAAGATCAGTATGCTGAGAAAAGTTAAATTAGCGCCATATGTTTATGCCGTCAGACGCATTTTAGTCGCCATCAGACGCATCTTGTGTCGAAGCGAAACCACAGCTAAGCTCGACTTGGCAATGTAGGTATTGTCACAGCGGTTGGTTGATGTTTATCAAATATCGTTTTAAGACATAAAAATTGTGCTAAAGATTCATTTTTCGGAGATAATAGGTTTTGACCTACGTGTTCCACTTAAATACATCAAAAATAATTTCTTTAAAATGTTGTGTTCCTTCAGAAGAAATTGAGCGTCCATGTTTATGTGTTTTTTTTTAACAGACTAAGGATGCATGTACATTTTTGCGTCGTTTGTACGCGACGCTGCATAAACGTGTGAAATAAAAACAAGTGTTCATTTATAAAACATAAGAAAAAGATGTTGACAAAATTGGTAATATATGAAACTTCACTTTAAAAGAAGGTATTTTATCACTTTTGGTTAGTCATCTTTTTTTTGTTTCTCGCGAGGGTATCGTAAAGACTTCAAACATTTGTTCAGTCAGCGAACCTTTTTACATCATTACTCAGGAGTTGTCCAAGAAACATAAATGTATCAAGTAAACGGCGGATGATGCAGCCTCATCAATCACTATATATTTTAAATCAACAGCATACGCTTCTTTGCCATTGCTGTCGTCATTTCAGAAAACATCTCTCATGCAAAGCAAGCAACAAGGACGAACGTCACTTCAGCGACTTTTACGAGGGTTTGTTGGTAGAGGGGGTCAGTAAAAAGGAGAAAAAAAAAGAAAATACACGAGCAGAAACTAGCGTAAGCGCGCTTGCTGCAGATTCAAGAATGATTATGTCCGCTTCCCTTAACACCAGTGTGTAAACTCTCTCGAGCTACCGTTATCTGACATCGTGTTGCATGGGTTCCGTGGATCAAACTTGCTTCTTCTTCGCTCAGGCAGAAATTGTGGTGCGCGTAGCGACATTAGAAAAACCTATATTCGCCGTACATTACCTTCGATGGTCTTCTATCGCGACTCCTGCCAAGTGCCTTAACGGCGATCCGTCAGAGCGGAATATGAAGCGCATAAAATCCTGTGAAACTTGATAAAGAGTGCCTTTCAGCGCAAGAAGGCTCGTCGCTGAAGACCCATATTTAGTCTTGTATATTACCATACCAATGCGTGTGGCATCTCTGTAGGTCCCGCTTGTGTAACGGCCTGTTATTAGATTACATAAAAATACGGGACTACAGCTGTAATTAGGCTGCGCGGGCGCTGCCGAGCCGCCTGTTCAGTTCGCAAAGGTAGCTTCAAGTAGCCTGAGGAGTTCCTCCGCTATAAAGTACCATCTTTATTAAACAGTTATCACCTTCTTTATTTGAATATTGTATATATACACCTGCAGGTACAGATAACTTCTCGCAGTTTACAAAAGCATGTGATCCTAATTCAGTATAACAATACTGTGCTACTGAGAAATGTTAAAGATTATTTTGTTGAGTTCTCTGTTTTTCTTCTGCTCAACATCCTAAATATTTATTTGAATGTAGGCAATATTCACTGTTCTATATTGCTTTTTGTGTTTTCTATTGATTTACAATGAAAGTACCTTGTATTATTGTATAATTTCTCGTGTTATTTTTTATTTTATTATTTCTAGCCATTCCTTTGTACTTTAAGGGGGAAGATGATCTGTCGAGCTGCCTGGACAGCGTTTTTTTTTCTTCAGTTCCCACAATACTTACACGGTAAGTGAAGGTCTTATTAATATTGCACTTTATTTTTTTACCTGAGAGTGCCTTTGTGGCTTCGAGTAGCCTTAGAAGCCCCTGGATCGCAGCACGTTGTGTTTGAACTTTGGGCAATCTCTTCCCCAAGTAATCTTACAGGTATCGGGCTTAGCTTTGTTGGATTTGCGACGTGAAGTCCCAATATCTTCTTTATTGTTATTGGGAATTCCTCTCCTGACTACAAAACGAATCTAAATTAATATTACCAGTTTTGCAATAATATATCTTGCGACTACGAATTCCCGCAGCAAGGCATGTAAGCTAAGATTCAGTGTTTTTATCGGAGTCCGAAGCATTGCCTGCTATGCATCATGCCAGTTCAATGAATCTAAAGAAAAAGCAACAGCATGAAGTCTTAGACACTTCGTTGCAACGAGTGAGAAATAATTATGTATACATTTCTAGAAGAACTTCCTCGCATCTTTCAAACTAACTCACCGGACTACCTTTCCAATCTCTTAAAGATCTGAAGCAAATAGTTTCTACTGTATGCGCAATTCGACAAAGAATGACGTATTATTTAAATGCATCATTCAAGCCGTCTTGAAAGCTTGATAAATTACCTAGTGTTGACCGAAAGAAAAATACGGGCATATGCTTTTTGTTTGTGGAATTTTGTCTCCTGCCTGTTGTAGTTTTTGTCAGCTTTGCACCTTTCGCTTAGGTTCATCCTCAAATGACCAAGCATTTAAAAAAAAAGGAATTTAACCACGTAATACATATTTTTGTTTTTCTTTTCTGCTTAAAACAACAGGCACGCCGTGATTTGCTGGTGAGCGCTTAAATACAGCGTTGCACATTGAAAAAAAAATTAGCTCGCTTAATTTGCATTGTTTTTGTACAACAAATCATGAACTCTGTGAAATAAATGTTCCAAACTATTAAAAAGGAGGGGGAGTTTTAAAAGATGTTACAATATAACGCAAACCTCAGTGCCCATGCATCAATAAAGTTCAGACAATACTCAATAACAGTTTTAAAAAAAGGCACAAAACCGAGGGCGTTTTTTTCTCACACTAAATGAACACTCTAGAAGTGGTAGGTGTCGAACCGAAACCAAAAGGGAATTGTAAAATACTCCTGGTTTTCGGCTTAAGCAAACTGGAACGCGAAGATCAATGCAAAAATCATAATCCAATTTGACCAGTAACGAGAATAAAAATTAGCAGGGATGTTAACAATACACAGGCAAATGATTCAGTGGGAACCATGCACGAAGAGTGCCTTTATTACTGAATACTCTGATAAAGCCAATCAACAATAAGGTTATATCGTTTAGGCGAGAACTTTTAATGTCCTCAGAGTACCCAAACCTACAAGCTTCACTCAAGTACCACGTAGAGGCGCTGAGATAGACGGCTACAGATGCTACACGATTGGCAACCGTAATCGATTTGAATCGTATAACCGTACCATTTTTGTGTTCGTGCGCGTTTTCATATTAAGCAGCGACATAGGTACGACTGAACTGATTTTATCAAAGCTTTTAATTTTTTTTTATTCCGAGCGGTTACGGCATATCTCGCTCGCGTCCCTTTTAGGAGAAACGAAGGAACGCCGCCGTTCTGTTGGCGTCGGTGGAGCTGGGACGGGAACTCGTTGCATTTTTTGTGAGAACGGAAAAAAGGAACGGCGTTCCTTTTTTTTTTTCGTCCAATGGGGCAATGTTCATTTTATTTTTAAAAGAGAAATTCTAAAAAGTATAAAAACAATATCTTTACGAAGAGCAGGATCTCGTTAACGTTTTTGTTACTTATCTTAGGGCTTATTTTGTGGGGTCCTCGCTTGGTAACAGCCCGGTGCAGGAGAGCTATTGGACATCAATTTTTCTTTTAGTGCCCGAGACTGCGGTACAAAAAGCAAAATATTTAACCGATGGGAAATACACAAAAAGAGGGACGTCTCAAATTCAGCCACCTTTTTTTGCTTCCACGAATCCTTATATACCCAGAACTCTAAGGCAGACTGCAACCATCACTGAACTTCGACAAAAAAAAAAAAAAAAAAAAAACTGCAGTTACAACAAAATAACAGGTTACAGTATCATATATCGTATGCAACCTTATATCCCGAACATCGATCACTTAACAGGTACTCAAAAATTAATCTCTACTCCCTCTCCCCTTCTCTCCCACCTTCAAACTGAATAACGAATCCGCCCTGCACGAAGAAGGACTGGTAGTTCTTGGAGACTGGCCTTTCAAAAGCCCTACCCTCTTCTCCACTTGCTCGTCTTGCGGACAGCAACATCGAGAAGCCACTGTTGTTAAGTTTGAACAAAGGACTTTGTAAGATTGAAACGTGTGAGGTTGTTGTAAAACGCTCGTCCAATGTGGGGTAACAGTACATTAAAATTCATATCTTGCAATTTGATAAAATAGACCAATAAAAAAAACTTCGTTTGATCCAAGTAAATATGGTGATTAGCATAATACAAAGGTAGCATATATGTAACGACATAGTTGAACGTGAGCGCGTTGGTTTTGTTTATTCTTTCTGTAATGTGAGCGCGTTACTTTTTGTTTATTCTTTCTCTAACAAGTTATGTAACGATACGTTCCGTTTTTTTAACTGGAACAGGATAGACTTTCTTTATCACAGATAGAACTTGTAACGGGAACACGTTCCAAAAATCAGAAGGAACGAGGAACGAGCTTTCGCTTCCCTTCTTGAGGAACGTTTACAACACTGTGTCATACCTGAGGCGTGCGACCGCAAGAGGTGCGAACTTCGCTTTCCTCTCCATCCAAACGCACTCTTTAATAACGTTTTCTTTTATTCAGAGACATTACTCACGTCGCTATTCGTGCCATCGAGGCATAAGATTCGTACAACGTTACTCTGCGATAAAAGTGCAAACACACAATACATTTTGTGTTAGCAGTCCCTCTGCAATAATAGTGCAGAAAGAGAGAACATTTAACGATATTTTGGCGCCATTGCTAGCGCAATAGCGCCAAAGTGGCCACCAACCTCCATGTCCGCCACCAATGAATGCGAAGCAGAAAGCGAGAGTGACTTGGCACTTCTTATCAAATCTAATCTATACAATTCGGTACTCTACGGACAGTAACGACATCGTAATTAGGCTAGGCACGAATTGTTGCTTATCTTGTTCTTTTTCACTGAGGAAAAGAGAGGTTCGTCCGGTTCACTGTAATAAACGTAATACACTGTAATAAATGTGTGAAGGTTTTTTTTTTATTAATTCACTTTAATTTTTAACGACGTGTGTTTCTAAATTGTATTACACCGAAACAAATATTCAACTTGATTTTGTCATCGACAACATTGGCTATAAGATCTATATGATACCATAACTAAGTGATGACATCTCGAAATTTTCTGAAAGCCCTCAGAACAGAGTAGCATAAGCTTGTATAATGTTGTGTTCTTTAGTTGCCCTCTTTGTTCATACAACTGCCATACGCATGGCTTGAATTGACGTCGCACGAGCGACCCATGGTTGCAGCCTTGCTGATGAGCCCGTAAACCTTTGTAGCATGCATGTCGCACCGCCAATTGGATTTCTCTCAGAAAGGACAAGAAGGGATGACCACCGGTGTGACACTATGACGTTGCGTGCAAGCCATGTGGTATGAACGCATCAGGGGAGGCTGGTGATTCTCGCGTCCTGCGCCAACGCCCGGAGAAAGAAACAAGTTAAGTGACGTTTCAACGTTCTTTTAACGCTCCTCTGAAACATCAGTATGACCCAAGCTATCTGTTGCGGACGGTCGCTTCCGCGTAAGAGTAGGCGTCTTTGCTTATCTCGCTTAACAGCAGACGGCTATAAAAAGGGAGTGAAAATCAAATCAAGTCACAACCGGATGGGTATGATTAGGCGTCCAATGCGAGAGAATGTGGATCCTCGGAAAAGGTCCTTCACGGCATTCAAGAAACAACCTTTCACGTTCTAGACATGACGCTTTCGAAGCCACATACTACGCTATTTGAAACGAGACCTTGGTTTCTTCCTCAGAGTGGACGTCGGCGTATCATAAACAACGGTGAATCTTTTAAAGTTTCACCGTTGACGTACATCGTGGACACAGCTGGCAGTACCGCCGGCTATCACTGTGGCGTCGTCTACTTCGCGCCTACCAGACGACCCATGCGGTGGTTTGATCACAGGCAGGAAGGACAATCAGTCGTCTAGAATCAAAATTAACTGTCGGGCTATTTGGCTACACATTGTATAAAAATTCAAAAGCGCAAACACCAAGGAAAAGAAGAAGAAGAGAGACAGGACAGAAGCGCTCTGTCCTGTCCCCTCTTCTTTTCCTTGGTGTTTGCGCTTTTGAATTTTTATACAGTCGTCTAGACTAGAGTAATCGCAATGTTTGATTCCTCTCGGAGAGCATATGTCGCTGGGGGTACGGAGTGACCACCGCTCGCGAGTTATGTGCAGCTTTGTCCACGATAGTACGCAACATATCTTTATTACCACCATAGGCTACTAAACCATACGATATTTGTGTCAGTCTTTATGACCGTGCTCTTTAACCGCTGGTAAATGCACGGCATACGTTACGAAGTTACTACGACATGTTTATGAACGTGATCGAGATTAATTTTGAGAGCTTTTATGGATACGTTCGAAGCTCCTAAAACAAAATGAGTATGTTTACGGTCCGACTACAGATAATTTAATTGACCTTTCGTTAGTAAAGAAGATAGATTAAGCTCTGAGTGAAACAGTGTCGGAGAAGCGCATGTTCAAGATTATTTAATTATAAAACGATTAATTTCGTTTCACGCGAGGTGATTTTCCTCAAAGATACGCGTGCGTCGTCACAAAGACGTCTTCATTAAAGTGACTGCGTGTTCCTATACCACCGCATTTTATAGCACCCGCTTGATCAGAACTGACGAGCCAATTGAGCTTTCTGGTTGGTAGATATTTGCGCCATGTCGCGCGACAGAACAAATACGGAGAAACGCACGTAAACATTTATACGCACGACAGCCCTAAAGAACCGGTGAATAACGACCGATCGGCAGGAAGACGATTGGCGCGTTGGCTTTCGCTGGGGGTTTTAAAGCGGAGTTGCCCGTCATCTAGTCCACGAAAGAAGAATTTCGTCACGTTTGTGTGCCAAGATTTTTTTTCCGGGTGCCGTCCAGACACTATAGGTGGAAAACCCTTTAGGGCACCACTTTCGCAATTCCCGAGGCTCGATGAGCGAACGAGTAATTGAGATGCGAAATGCAACCTCTCGGAACGAAGGAATTTATTTATTTATTCCCAACACCTTACAGGCTCGCAAAGAGCGCTATGTGAACTTTATGTCGAGCACACGAGTGGCACGGGTGAGGCTGCAGTCGAGGAGGGAGTGCACAAACACAGACGAAATATGGTGGTACAAGGCTGGATACGATTACGGCCGTCGTTGTGCTTAACTACAGAACCTAGATTTGATTTTTTTTAAAGGAAGGAATTTTATTTGTGTATAGCTCTTGGAGTTAAATGGATGACGTATATCCTGCGCGGATTGGGAGCGCACGCAAAGGCGCGCGTTGTCGCGTAGCGATTAGAGTGGGAGGGAAGACGAAGCAAGGCTAAGACACAAACAATAAATTTAAAAAAGCAAGGCTGAGGCGCGTGCAAGATGATAGACGGCTTTCGTCGTCTCCTGAGTCCTCACGGCTCGTATTGCAAACTCGGATTGTAAACCACGTGACTCGAGTGAGCTGATGGAAACACTCTGAAATCAAGACACACCATATGTAGGGTGTGTTCAGTTAAGGAAAATCACAAGGGTGCCATGTCTTTTTTTTTTAATTATATCTTTAATCAGGCAGCAAATAATATACACAAAACTGAAAAGTCCTTACTATGACAAGAAACTTGATTGCTTAAGTGAAAAATAAATCACGTTTCAGTGAAGTGCTGACAGGGACTTTCCCAAATTGCACGTTCACGAACATCGGAGGCCACAGAAATAAAAAAAAAAACTTATTACATTATAAATATTTTTTTGTGTACAATGCGTGCAAACGAGTATACTAGGATTTGTGAACTTTATTTATTCCAGTTTATATTTAGAAATAAATAAAATGGCCAACCTTGGCCTGCTGTACTGGCTGTTGTTTGGTATCGAGGCATTTTCGGCTAACTTGTTATTTTAAATATTTTAAAAATTAAGGTTTTGAAATGAATATTTCTGCCCAAAATAGCTGATGCCTTGGGAATATAAAGCAATATTTACTATTTTAAATTTCTTGCATTGCGCTCAGAATTTTGATTTAAAAAATATAAAAAATTTTATTTTAAAGCAATATTTGTGTGGCAATAAAAAAAAGCATATGTAGTTTTTGTTTTTCTTTCAAATTTCACCCGATGAGTTTATAAACACCGGTAATTACAAATCTGCGAAGACATGTTGCATTATTAGGATTTCAGTTAAAAATGATAAGAGTTTGGCCAGTTCTATGTTGCAATCAATTACTGTTGGAGGGTTTCTGTCTTCACGACTAGGGGTATAGTCGAGCACCGCATGCCAGAGTGGTCCGTGCTCTGTCGTACTAACTTCAAAGTACCACAAAGCATAAAACAAACGCGTGAATAATTTTTTTCAGTGATTTTTCTCATATTGTTTATGAAAACTGAACTCTGTGGCGCATTCCGTCCTTAGATTTGATTACATGTTGGGCTTGGTTGATTCCTCGTTCACTGCGCTACCTTTTCATGGTAGCACTTGAACGTAGGTAGTCCGCTGACAGAATGGTTCGATTAATCTATCTAGACATCCTCGCTATACTTCGTTCTCAATTACAATAAACTGTAGCGGACGTTACGAACCATCCAGTCAATTCAACGTATAAAGTGACAGCACGTGACTGCACCCCCTTTGAAGGCCACGTGACATACTGCACTGGATTGACTAGGATGGATCGTTGTTTTCTCTGCGGTGCCTAGTAAAATAAAAGGTGGTATAAGGACACGTGACGTTACGTAGGCTTCTGCCGCGATCGATGGCGGGCGTGGGAAAAAAAAAACGACAGCAGATTGCGTCTAAAAAAAGTCAAAGCCGAAGAAGGGGAAAGTTAGGTAGCGCCGTTGAACCACCGTCGCGCCGCCGTGCAAATGATGCCTCTGATGTTTGTATGGGCGCGGCAAATTGGGCTATGTTTACACCACGCCGCGGAAGTACACATCGCGACACTGTTAGCGCGAACACGACATCGGCGCATTTTCGCATTTTACTTCTATATAGTATTAGCGAGCACGAAATGTTTTCGCTTGCATTATAGAACTAAATGAGCTCTTTCCGTTGCAATAATAACTTGGATGACATCCCTTGGTTTTAAAGAGTAAAACTGGAAAAACCGGCGATCGCTTGTTCGCGCTAACAGTGTCGCGCTCTGTACGTACGTACCCGAAAAGGCGGCTCCGTATAGGGGCTGCATCTCCTCTCTGAATCGTAAAATTCCGCATAAATTTATGGAAACGAATGTTCACAATAAAGATGGCGTACTTTAAAAACAAAATGTTTTCTAAGCATTGTCATAAATTCCAGTTTTTCGGTATTAATCACATATTTTCAAATTATTTTAACGATCGTTTTTGTATAAACACCTGATACGTATATATTTTTTTAGTTCTATTTAATGTAAATATTACAGGAAACGTTGAACTGTTTGATACAAATACCTCATACGATACCGGCCTGGAAATTTCGCAGACAATCACCGTCAAGGTGCGGTGTTTTGAGAGCTTTTATCATATACACGCAACCTAATGAACAACCAATATTGCCTAGGACAATTTACCTGTACAGTCATGTCTCGTTAATATGGACCCCGTTAATATGGATACCCCGCTATATGGACACCACTTTCGGGGACGAACTGGGAAAATACGAGCATTTTTGTCTCGTTATTATGGACAACTCGCATTATGGATGATTTTTTACGGGAACGGAGTTGTCCATATTAACGAGACATCACTGTACCGAGGCAATGCTTCCTAAACTTGGTGAACTTCTTCTAATCCCGAATTTTAGAATAGCGTACCCAAAAACCTTCATACGCAAAGAAATAGCAACGTCGCCATGCGCCGATCCGAAACCCGGTTTGAGCTCGGCGTATATGCGACGTAGTGACGACGCAATTTCTTGCTTATGCAAAGCTTTCGGGTACACAATGTTGAAATTATTTTATGTTATTATTCGAGTTATTTGCTGTCAAACATGACGGCACCGGTTGAGCACGTAATTACTGGTCACAGCCTCTTTATGATCTATATTTGTTTTGTGTCCGAAGGTTCTTCTTTCTAGACAAAAATACATTTGGATACCTTTAGAATATAAACCAGGCGATGACATAGAATGTTATTGAGTGAACTAAAAATGTCAACAATTTACCCTCTGTTCAATCCTATTCGAAATCACTTAACACCATAATATATCACCAGACTACCGTTCCTCCTCGCGCGCCATCGTTCACGACAAACGCTTCGTAACGTCGCCTTGTTCTTGCGATGCTTAGATAAATATTCAGACTAGTTTCTCGGAAAACCACTGACATGAAACTACTACCCTTGAGAGCTAGCGCGATGACCACATATTTAGCGAAGTTCAACACCCCAGTGGCGTAGCCAGAAGAGAGAGGGGGTGGGGGGACTTTCAGTCTTACCCCCTCCCCCCGCCCCACCCCCGGTTCAAAATTCAGCCGACGTTCGTACCCCAAGTGGCGGACATACCAACATAGAGTATTCCTGGTTAAGCCGCTGCAACACTCGTCACAATGTTCGGTTTTCATAGGGAATACCAGCCACATAACTGTGGCGCGCGAGGCGCGAGTACTACTATTTGTTAGGACAGAAACCGCCTAAGAGTAGTGAACTGCAACACAGACCTGGTTAAACGTGTATTTTTTTTATTTACAATACAAATCCAACACTGTCTTGCACATTTGATATACCGGTTTTCAAAGGTTCATCAAACGAAGGTTAAAGAAAATCTAATATATATATATATAGAGAGCGCCGGCCTGCTTAGCTGCTTACATCTTGAACGGATCACCTCCTCGGAACCCCCCCGTTGACGGGAAAACAAGCAGCCCCTGCTCTGTTCTCCCTGCACTGGACATCATTACGACCTCGAGGAATGTCTTCGCTCTCGGGTGCGAGATGGTGAGGCGGGCGGTGAGAAAAATAAAAATAAGGAAAATGGAAGAAGAAAAAAGGGGTGGGGGGGCATGCTTGCATGTGAGTGTGTGGGGGTGCGTGGGGGGGGGGGGGGGTGGAGAGGGGTGTTTGGGTGTGTAACATGAACCATCGCGCGTCTCGGTTCGCGCCCGAGCTGCTCCTGTGTCTTTGCTGGCTCGTCTTGGCCACCCGGGCGCGCTTTTGGGCCCACTTGATTTTGATTTATTCCCTTGTTTCGTTCTGGACACTGCCGAGCCCCAACGGCGCCTAGCGGGGGGTTCTTTGAAGATGCATGCGGGGCCCCTTCCCTGGCCGCGGCCTTCGTCTACCCATAGTCCGTTCTGAGTTGTTTTTCGCCTTTCCTCAATGATTTTTTTTTTTTTTTTTGCCGCCGTGTCAAAGTGGCGGGCTTCCAGCTTTCACTGCAACATTAGTACCTGATGAAGAGCGGTCCCCGCTCGGAACGCCGTCCAATAAATACGTTTTAAAGCATTTACCTCCTTTTTACGATATATATATATATATATATATATATATATATATATATATATATATATCTATATAGATATATATATTGTTAGCGAGAAGAAGACGAAGCTGAAAAAGGAGGGCCAAGCTGCGCGCGCTCTTCAGCTGGTGCACAACGATCTTGTCGCTTGAACACCTCTATCCAGTCCTCATTAAATCACCCTTTTAACTTCCTCACAAGTGGTGGAGGTCAGTACGTTTCCCAACCTCTCGGCTGACCCCCATTCTGGAGTTACGTAGCGGGCGCACCATTAACACCATGTCCCAAGGAGCGAGCACTTCAAACGGCCTGCCACCCCCCGTTTCCACTCCATGCCACCAACCGTCAAGAACCGGCAACGGGACCCTCCTATTTTCTCTGGCTCTCCTGACACCGACGTCCACGACTGGATGAAAAGTTAAGACCACGCAAGTCACCACAACCGATGGGACGACAGCTTCAAGTTGGCCAATGTAGTGTTCTTTCTGAAAGACACTGCATTGCAATGGTTTGACAACCATGAGGATGAAATCAGTTCATGGGACGCCTTTACAGCCGCATTTTCGGAGGCGTTCGAAAAACCAGAACGACGGAAACAGCAAGCGAAAGACAAGCTGGCTCGCCGATTTCAAGCCACCACCGAGTCTTCCACCAGCTACATTGAGGATGTCCTTCGTCTCTGCACCAGAGTGGATGCCGACATAACCGAAGAAGATCGTATCCGTCATCTGTTTAAGGGGCTGTGCCAAGACCTCTTCGCTGTTGTCGCACCCAAGTCACCCCCGACAGTCCAACAACTAATCGGTGAGTGCAAAAAATACGAAGAACTGCAGAGTGCACGGATCTCGAAGGCACCTTTCGAACGCCTTCCAGAGGTATCCGTTGCATCTGTTGCCGGTGTTGACTTGCAGGCATTGATTCGCAGCATCATTCGTGAAGAGCTGCGTTCCTTTCTTGATCACCTCCGTCCACCTTCCGACACTACCGAAACCCACCCTCAGGCACAGAGCGTCCAGAAAGTCGTCCAGAACGAACTTCATGCTGCGCTTGCATCACTGACGCCATCGACGTCGACATATGCTTCACCACCTCCCCCACCGCCGCTCTTCTGTACCATGTCACATGATGCTCAGCACTTCTACCCAGGCTCCCGTTTCAATCAGGCCTCCCCAGCGTCGCGAACCTACGCACCGCACCGAAGAAGTGACATTTGGAGAACGGAAAACCAGCGACCCATCTGTTTTAATTGTTGTTTGCCCGGCCACGTCGCGCGCTACTGCCGCCGTCGCACGAACCCTGACGAGTATCGCCGTTTCCCTCAACCTTATCCACGTTACTCCCCCGATGACGACAGCCGTCCCGTTGACCGCCAGACCCGAGCTCCATTTTCACAGCGTGACAATCGCAGAGGCCGATCACCGTCTCCTTACCCACGACGCCAGTGCTCCGTATCGCCCCTCAATGTCGCCGCCGTCGCAAATACAACGTCAAACTGAAGCCCGCAGCCTGCGTTGCCACAGGAGGTCAGGCTGCACCACGAAACTGCAATATAAATCCTCCTGGAGATGGCCCAACGACTGTTGCTATCGAAATTGACGGACAAAAACTTATAGCCCTCGTGGACACCGGCGCCGCCAAATCCTGTATCTCTGACAGTTTCCGACGGCGCTTGCGCAAAGTATTGACGCCAGCACCTGAACGATTTTTACGTATGGGAAATGGAGATTTAATTCGCCCTCTCGGCTGTTCGACACTCTCAGTGACTCTGGGCTCCAATTGCTACGTTGTTGTCTTCACAGTCCTCTCGAACTGCGTGGCTGACGTGATACTGGGGTGGGATTTCCTGTGGTCAACCGATGCCGTCATTGACTGTGGGGAACGTCAGCTGCATTTAAACACTTCTGGCACAGAAGAATCAGCCGATTGTGATCCTGTTGTCCTTCGAACTACAGCCGATTTATGTATATCACCATTGACCGCTGTCGCAGTAACACTGGAGCCTGAGTTCGGCTTCCAAGGAGATTACGGTCTTGTCGAGCCACTGCTTACCACATTCGTGCAAAAGGGCTTGCTTCTGACCTACTCTACCGTCACCGTAATAGCAAGCCAAATTAATTTATACGTTACAAACGCTTCTGCGCAGCCACTCATATTACCTCGAGGAGCTGGTATTGCAACCATCCGCACGTTCGACCATGATAGCCTCGCCATTTTGGCTCAAGACACGTGCCATCTCCACTCCCAGCCAATTCCTCAAACCCAGTGCTCCACCAAACATACAACGCTGATGATCGACAGCTGCTTAACACCAAACCAAAGGCAAGCTCTTTCCAGTCTTCTGGAAGCTTATAGCGACTTATTTGACTTCAACCGGTCGACACTCCCACAGACATCTGTGGTGCACCATCAGATTGGAACAGGAAACGCAAGTCCCCTTAAGAGCCGCCCGTATCGTATTTCACCTGCGGAACGTAAAGTGATTCGAGACAATGTGACTGATATGCTGAAAAACAATGTTATACAGCCGTCATCCAGCCCTTGGTCCTCCCCCGTGGTTCTCGTAAAGAAAAAAAGACGGTTCGTGGCGTTTTTGCGTTGATTATCGGCGTCTAAACAGGGTAACTAAAAAAAACGTATATCCGCTCCCTCGTATCGACGACATGCTCGACGCACTTCAAGGGTCTTCGTTCTTTTCATCTGTTGACCTCCGTAGCGGCTACTGGCAAATCCCGGTTGCCAACGCGGACAAACCGAAAACTGCGTTTGTCACCCCGGACGGTCTCTTCCAGTTTAATGTCATGCCTTTTGGCCTGTGTAACGCTCCCGCGACGTTCGAGCGGATGATGGACAGTGTTCTACGCGGTTTAACATGGAACATATGTCTCTGCTACCTCGACGATGTTATTGTATTCTCCTCAACTTTTGAAGATCATCTACATCGGCTCCAGCAAGTTATGGACTGCTTTCGCTCCGCTAATTTGCAGTTGAACTCAAAAAAGTGTACGTGCGGTGCTCGGGAAATTCGGATTCTGGGTCACCCAGTCAGCTCGGAAGGCATCCGCCCAGACCCGATCAACGTCCAAGCTGTCTCTGACTTCCCGAATCCCAGAACCACAAAAGACATCCGGGCTTTTCTTGGACTCTGTACATACTTCCGGAAATTCATCCCTCGTTTCTCGGATCTCGCCGAACCGCTAAACGAACTGCTTCGGAATAACACTACATTCCAATGGGGACCCTCCCAGGCCAAGGCATTCCTATCTCTTAAACGTGCACTCATCTCCGTCCCAATACTTGGCCACTTCATACCGGGAGCTGACACGGAAATCCGAACGGATGCCAGTGGACATGGCATCGGGGCTGTTCTGGCACAAAATGTCAATAGTCGCCCACGCGTCATAGCATACGCTAGTCGAACTCTAACTAAGTGTGAGAGAAATTACAGTATTACAGAGCGTGAATGCCTAGCACTAATATGGGCGATATCGAAATTCAGACCATATCTTTATGGCACCCATTTTAAAATTGTCACAGACCACCACGCCCTACGCTGGCTTGCCAGCCTTAAAAATCCATCTGGCCGCCTTGGACGTTGGTCGCTGAAAATTCAAGACTACGACTTTAGCGTTGTTTTCAAGTCAGGAAAGCGTCATCTCGATGCCGATGCGCTGTCCCGATGTCCTCTGCCCACTGACATTTCACATCACGCACCAAGCGACCACGATTCTTCCATCGCTCTGTTAGATACCGTTGACATCGCAGCTGCTCAAGCGTCCGATCAGAATATCCGGCCACTAATACAATGCTTGATGGGGCTTCCTGGATCTCTCACGCGGCACACCCAACAGCGCGTTCGTCTCTTCACTCTTCGTGATGGTGTCCTCTATAGACGGAACTGCGAGCCACATGGACGACCCTGGCTGCTCGTTGTTCCTCGGACCCTCCAAAAAGACATCATCCAAGCACACCACGATGACCCTACCGCTGGACATCTTGGTTTCGCAAAGACATACTTCCGCGTCCGTTCAAACTACTTCTGGAACGGCATGTATCGCACCATCAACAAGTACATTCGCACGTGTCACCAATGTCAGCTTCACAAGACTCGAACCACCCAGTCATCCGGCCCTTTGCATTCCATAACACCGCCTCATCGACCCTTCCAAACAATCGGAATCGATTTCCTCGGCCCATTTCCTTCGTCTACAAACAACAACCGGTGGATAATTGTCGCCGTAGACTATCTCACCAGATACGCCGAAACAGCCTGTGTTCCAACCGCCACAGCCCAAGAAGTGGCAACTTTCTTTCTGCACAACATTCTCCTCCGGCATGGTGCACCCCAGGTCATAATAAGCGATCGGGGCACTCCTTTTATAGCTAAGCTCCTCGATGATCTTTTGCGTCTGGCTAACACAACTCATAAATTGACCAGCGCTTATCATCCCCAAACCAATGGACTAACAGAAATCCTCAACCGCACGTTATCAGAGATGATGTCAATGTACGTCGCGGAAAATCATACAAACTGGGACGCTATTGTCCCGTATGTTACCTTCGCTTATAACACCGCACGTCAGTCAACGACAGGCTTCTCACCGTATTACTTGTTATTCGCCCGTGAACCACTTACAACTCTTGATACTATTTTACTTTCCGTCTATGAACCTCACACGTCGTATCCTTCAGAGGTCATCTGCCGCGCGGAGGATGCTCGACAACTTGCGCGTTTTCAAACTCTACGATCCCAGCAGCAACAACAGCTCCGTTACGCACAGACGCATGGCGAAGCATCCTCCAACGTTGGTGACGAAGTCCTTCTCGCCACCCCACTCCGTAAGCCTGGTAAATGTGAAAAACTGCTCCAGAAATACACTGGCCCGTTTCGCATTCTCCGCCGTCTCTCTTCTACAAGCTACGAAGTGGAACCAGTCGCACCACCTAGAGATCACCGCACGAAGTCACGTGACATTGTCCATGTTTCCCGCATGAAACCTTTCCACCCACCCCACGACTGAGGACACCAAGGCTGGTGGACCGGCCCTTCACCCGCCCGGGGGAAGTGTTAGGGAGAAGAAGACGAAGCTGAAAAAGGAGGGCCAAGCTGCGCGCGCTCTTCAGCTGGTGCACAACGATCTTGTCGCTTGAACACCTCTATCCAGTCCTCATTAAATCACCCTTTTAACTTCCTCACAATATATATATATATATATATATATATAGACCGACACGCTGTTTACAATCAAGCCCGCGTTTGCCCACACCAGGTGTGGGCACTGCGCGTGCGCAGAAACCGAATACGCGTGAAGTGAAGCGTCTGCGCATGCGCAGTGCCGTCGACAGCGCCACCGCAGCTGCATGACGTCAGGGCCGCGTGTTGGTCTATAAAGAGAGAGAGAGAGAGAGAGCGCGTAGAGTAGCAGGATGGCGAAAAGTATAAACATCATAAAAACGTACTTGAGACGGTTTGTTGGAGTTTTATAACAAAATATTTGTAAAGCCAGTCAACGTTTCGGCCTGAGACAGGCTGACATGTCGACTGACGTGTCTGTGCGCAGGTCTAACTTTTTGGATATTTAGAAGAATCCCTGGCGCAATGCAGAAAATACTCACAATAGTAGAACGTAAACTTTTTATTAAAATTTGGTTACAAAACAAAATACGCAGCACAAAGCGTTTCAGCTAAAATATGTAATTATACAATGTCTTAAAAATCTGAGGAAAAATGCCTCATAAGAAAAGTGAAAGCCGTTTACAACTCCCTGTAACGCCGAATTGGAGCGCAGCTCTTGAGGAGGAGGGAAGGGTACTCAGGGAGGGTATACCCCTCCTCCTCCTCCTCCTCCTGCTCCCCTCATTCTTCCATCTCCTCCTCCCCAAGTCACGTGACCCCGGGGGGTCACGTGACTTGGGGGGTCACGTGACCCCCCTCCCCCCCCCCGAAGGTCACGTGACCGCGCGGTGCATTATGGGACATCTCCCATAATGCACCGCGCGGTTACGCCGACGGCGACGCCGTCGGCGACGCCGCTCAGGCCGGAAACGGGCGCCTAAGAGCTGCGCTCTAAAACGTTTTTTTTAAGAAACCAACTTTGTCATTTTAGGCATTTTTATTTAAGAACTTAAATTAAAATAAACCTAACTAATTATAATAGCCCGATTTCCGTGTGTTAAACAAAACAATATTGACGGTGCAGAAATTTTTAGGATTTTTTATTCACGGTCGACATCAAACTTAAGTCCGACGAGCAATTGGGATCGGTGTTCCCACCTTATCTTAGATGCGATTTTTCCCACAAAGCAAGGAACGAGCTTGCAAAAGTAAGGTCCGTCCCGTTGTGTGGATCTATCGTGCTATATCTCTCATAAAACTATTATTGAAAACAAAAGATAAACACGACACCCCCACGAGTCTCCATTTTTCAAAACACACCAAGTAGCCTCCGACATCAGAGTCCCGACGTGGTCCTCGATCGAAGCTTGGAAGCTTCGGTACTCTGGGAATATTGAATGAATGTTGACATCATTGACTTAGGGATAGATAGGGCGTGATGATGCTTCCGTGGCGCCACATGCGAGAGAGGTTTTTACAAAAAAGCCGCGTCGTACTAGATGTCCCTCAAGAAAACCAAATATGCCGCGTTTAAACTGCACTAGTGGGGTGGCATAACGGGAAATGGTCTATACTTGAAACAAGAAGTCACAGCAGACGCGACTCCTTAGAAACGATACAATAAAAAATACGAAACAAATAATAATATTAAAGTAGGCAGTCGCAGCTTGAAAAGAACTTCATACTAAAAGAATCCTAGTGCAAGTACTGAAATAGCTCAGGAATACATTTCCGAGATTTTTGTTTCGTTTTTGTCTCTTTTCGAAGCAACGCTTAAGCAGAACGCACGCCCTGGAAACGATTGAGCAAGAACTGCAAATGGAAACTGGAAACGTTCACAAACAAACAAACTAACCCGTGGTGGGAAAAAAAACGTACTCCTGGCGCGTATGCACCGAAAACATCCCCCCCCCCTTTTTTTCCGGATCAGATGGATCTTCGCCAAAGCGTACCGGCGTCAGCTTGTAACGCAGATTTTTCACTGGCATGTGCGATTCAAAAGAAAAACAGAAAAACATGTCCGTCTTTGGTTCTTCTGAATTTATCTCAGAAAGCATCGTGGGGATGATGACGATCGGGAGTAGACGAGCTGTTTCACTGCATATGCTGCGTTTACGATCAAAAGCTCTGAGAGACCCGAAAATTGCGCGCCTGCGAAATCTTGAACAAGAGAACACCGGAAGAAAACCAATACCAGATTCACAAAGAGGTGAAATGTTGACTTAGTGAGCACTTCCTGAAAGTATTTTTTTGATATTTACATGTGAAGAAAAAAAAAACATCCCTCTCGTTGTTTATACACTACTTAAAAGACGAACCTGGCATGAACATTCTCACGTAAAGAAAACTGTGGGTTTTGAAGCAGCGGAGAATGTGTATTTCCCGTTTTGAAAAGCGCATACGTTTAGGTGTATACGCAGTAACGCATGTGCGGTTCTTCGAGCGGCATGTTTTTTTTTTATTATTTATTTATCAATACTGCAATCCCCTAGCAGGGATTTTAGCAGGGTAAGTTTACAATGTGAAAGTACAGATATATAGCTGGCACAAAAGGACAAACATATCAAAATGTAACATAAAAAAATTAAAAATTAAAAAAAAATTGCCTTTATGTCTGGGAAATTTCCTTAATAAAGTGAGCTGAGAATTCGTCGAAGTCAGGTGAACCTGGTTTGCTTGGTACCTCAACTTTCGAGTATCAAAGGCTTGAACAAGCGACCGCTTGTAATTTTATACTAAGCGCACCATTGTTTAGATCAAACAAAAACAAACGTGTTCTAGAGGGCACTGAACAGACTATACGTGTAGTTGCTGTTAGTTGCCTGCCGCGGACCATGTGGACCATTTCTGTGGACTTCCGGCTAGTACACTGTCGCAGACCATACAAGTTCATGATGAATATCAAAGAGGCAAGAGAAACTTAGATCGTGAACTCGAGGTGTGACAGAGGCTTACACCGCTAGGCGCCATTATAGTTGTCAACACTCAAGCCAGTTATAATTGTGCATGACAGAATAAGGGAATGAGTTTCGTTTCATTATACTAAAAACGATATGATAGCATTTAAGAATGTCTGAGTTTTGTCATAATCTCGTAATTGGCACTACGACGGAATCTTGAATGTTAACAGTCAGGTTCAAAACGTACGGTGGCCTGCATGCAAAGGGACAAGTCAACAACTTTGTTTCAGCTACATTCAGAAGGCTTAAAGGTTTTCGTTCCCTTAATGAGCGCTTAAACATGCCTCGAGTACAGTAAAAAAGGAAGAGAGTGTCAGATAACGTTTTGGCAGAAAAAAACATTGGATGATACTTTACTACAATCTTGCGCAAAGATCGGGGATCACGCGACGGCGGAGTTGCGATTCTTGTTCGAAACGGGATTTCATGTACATTGCTGCCCGATTCCCAGTTAATTGAATGCTTATGGTGTAAAATCGGCTAAGAGAACAGTTGCTGCTTCATTACTGTGGCCTACAGGCCTCCAAACACAGCCCCAGAAGTTTTTCGTGATATGTATGATTATATGCGTAAGAATCTTAACATGAGTAGCAAGATCATAATCGCAGGTGACTTTAATTTACGTCTAGTTGATTGGTCCTTTTCTAAACCCCAAAAATTATCTCATGATGTTGACATTCTTTCAGAACTATGTTTTCATTATAAGTTAACTCAAATTGTTACCGAAAACACTCGTATTCAAGGCTCGACAGAAACAGTGCTTGATTTGGTTTTTGTTAGTGATCATTTTCTGAGCCACGAGTACAGTATCGACGTCTTAGATGGTATATCTAACCACGAAATGGTTTTGTGTCCTTTTAAAACGAACACTGTAGTTTCTGCTACGTCTCAGGTCTCTACAGTACTGGACAATAGCAAAGCAGACGACGTTGGCGTACTCGATTACTTTGATATGCATTTTGATAACTTTCAATCGCTCTTCTTAAACGCTCTTACCACTACCGATACCCTTTGGAACGAATTTAAAGTAGCCATTCAGTTCTGCATTTCAAAATTTATCCCAACTAAGACGAAAAGAATTGTCAGGAAAAACCCTTGGATAACGCAAGAAAGTATTCACGTGAAACGTAAAATAAATAGGCTGCGCAAAAGTGCAAAGAAAACCAAAACACCTCTTAATAAAAATAAGTTGGCACAGCTGAATACTGAACTTGGCCTCAAAGTTAGATCAGCTAAGCATTCATTTTTTAATGTGACACTTCAGTCGTTTATTAAATCGTAACCTCGCAAATTCTGGAGTCATGTGAACCCTAAAACAAAGTCACACCTCGAGTCACTCTTAAATGATAAAACCAATCTAGCAAAGACGTTTAACGAGTATTTTCTCTCTGTATTTACTTAGGATAATGGAAATATACCTTCTTTTGTTTCTTCTTCAGCTCTGGCCACATTGGGCGATGTAGTAGTTACCGAACAAGGTGTCTTGCAGCTCTTACTTAACCTCGATAGTAAAAAGAGTGCTGGCCCCGACAATCTACGCAATGAATTTTTAAAAAGGTACGCGGAATGGATAGCAAAGTATCTCGTACTAACCTTTAGACACTCCTTCAACACAGGAGAAACTCCTAAGGACTGGAAATTAGCTAAAGTAATACCCATATATAAATCTGGAAATAAAAACGAGTTTACTAATTACAGGCCTATATCTCTCACTTCAACTTGCTGCAAACTAACCGAGCACATTATCCTAAAACATATTTCAACCTTCGTTCAGAACAATGATATATTAACCCCCCCATTCCAGCGCGGCTTCAGGCGTCAGTTATCAACTGTTACTCAGCTGATCGAATGCATTCATGACTTTTCTACTGTAATTAACAACAGGGGTCAGGTTGACGTTATATTCATAGATCTATCGAAAGCATTCTACAGAGTATCCCACACGAAACTACTATTCGAGCTAGAAACTATTCTGGGAGCAGGTAAAATAAATAATTTAATAAGAAACTACCTTTCTGATCGCTATCAGTTTGTGACAATCGACACTCATTCATCGTCAAAGGGAAAAGTTTCCTCTGGTGTTCTGCAGGAATCGGTACTGGCACCTTTCCTGTTTCTTATTCACATAAATGACATAGTTCAAAACGTTAATGTAAAAATCCGTCTTTTTGCTGACGATTGTAAACTCTACTCACAAATCAACCACGAACAGGATCAAATCCACCTTAACAATGCACTTCAACATATTGTACAATGGTGTCACGACTGGCAGATGTTATTAAATTTAGATAAAACTGTATCTATGACCATAACTAATGAAAATCAACCAAAATCGTTTTCCTATCACATAAACAATAAACCCCTGGAGAAAGTCACAGAGTACAAGTATCTTGGCTTACATATAAGCCATGACCTCCGTTGGTACTTAAACATAGACTCCGTAACTCAAAAAGCGCTAAACAAACTTAATTTTCTAAAAAGAACCTTAAAAAGTGGATCAACTGATACGAAATTATTAGCCTACAAAACGCTAGTCCGCCATATGCTTGAGTACGCCAAAGTCGTCTGGTTCCCACACACGGCCTCTGGTGTTAGTAAGTTAGAAAGAATACAAAGAATGGCTGCAAGGTTTATATGCAACAAATATAGTTGGCATGATTCCCCCTCCGAGCTATGTAAGCAATTGGAACTGTTGTCACTAGAAAAAAGGGCGAAAATTGCAAGGCTCAAATTTTTCTATGAATTAGCTAACAGCAACTTCAACATCCACACAGAAAATTATCTAACTCCTACTAGTAAACGGCTAACAAGATATAACCATGGTAAACTTTACGAAGAACGAATTCCAATCCACAATAATTGCTTAAAAATTCCTTCTTCCCTCCGAGCTATCAATGAATGGAATCACTTGCCGCGAAACATTGTAAATTCCACTAGTGTATCGACATAGGCTTGCATATCATTATCTTCAAATGTGTATTAAAAAAATATTTTTTGTATGATGTTCCACCCAACAACAATTCCGAATGGGATTAGTAGTATTGGAAATAAATAAATATATAAAAATACAACTCAAAATATCTTACAGTGTTATATTCCTGGTTTCTAAAGTATTATACAAACCATTACAAACAATATATAAAAATAGAAACCAACTAAAACATTATTTTCGCATTCTTTAGTTGAAGTCTTAAGGAAAGTATAGAACATAAGGTTATTGATGATGGAACGTGCGCTTCTTCTCAGACAAGGACAGCTTGTTGAAACGACGTGAGGCCTACATTTGATTTCTTTTTCTCGAGGAATTCCAAAGCATATTCCCGCCACAGCAAAGAACATCGCCCAACAACAGTGCCATCTTCTATAAAATTGAGATAATGATTGTTGTCGCACATTCGGTTTCAAATGTCCGTCTAAATCAAAGCTTCGAGCAAAGAGGTAAATTAAACCCGAAGCGATCAATAGCGTCTCTAAAACAGCGTTGTTAAAGCGCAGTTATGGCCAAACAAAAACCTCAAGTCATCGCGCAACAAAAGCCGATCCAAAACACACATTCTAAAAGTCTCTCCGCCAAAGCACGAACCTCGTCCCTTTCAGCTCGACATATTCCTCGCGCGTTGTTTTTACGTATGATCATTTGCGTGTTGCCCTAAACCCGATCCAGTTCGCTTACACAAAGCCCTCCGTGTACCGAATGCACAGGTATGCCCGGCTCTCAAGCACAGGCGTGTCGAAAACAGTCGGCGTTCCGGCACGACGTTGCCACGCCGGTACCACCACGCAACTATTTCCAATTTCCCTCTCTCTTCCTTCCCCCCCCCCCATAAAAAAAAGAAAACGAGCGAACTCGCGAAAGTGGTTTTGTGCGATGTTTGCTTTTGGCCGCGTCCAAAACAACACTGCCTCAAGATGACAGTCGACTACACAGAGCGCGCGCTGCACAAGAGCGCGCGCACGCACACACACACCCACACACATCCCCGAAAAACTTACCGTGCAGAAACTTTTTAATCCATCGCAATTATTTCAGCAGCGGAATCGTATCCTTCGGTAAAGGAACTAACCGAGCGAGAAAGAAAAAACAAAACAAAATCACGACAATGGCGTGAGAGCAAAAGAACGCGATCGGTTCTATCGGCGAGGCATTTTAGTTTCTGACACTGCAAGTCGACGCCGCTTCTGGCCGCCGACCCTTTCATTAATTGTGAGAGTTTCTATTTCTTCCAGTTCATTCCTGACATCGACCGAATTCTTTTTCGCGTGGTTTTCGGCGACAGATGCCACCACCAGATGCGAAGGAGAACGCGCGAAATCGGCTGCGCTGCGTGCGTTCGACGCAGTCGTGGCAGCGCTTCTGATGGCGAACGCCAGAGTTTGGAGTAAACGACGCATGGAAAGTAGTCTCTAAAAACAGTATTCATTACTATAGGAGAGTGCATATCTGCACTCACGTTGGAAGTGTGCGAATAACAAGTCGAGGAATGTGGACCCGTTTGTCAATACGGTGGCATTTTTAATAATACGCATGGCTCCCACGCGCTCACATAAAGTATATGTGGGAGACGCAACGCGCTTTAACTCCGTTCAAAGGGGTCGCTTACTGGTTTCGGCATAGCTCATTTCTTTTGAAACCCAAAATAAGATATTCGGAGATGACGAAAGATTTTGTGGCCGGGTTTATAGGGCGTATAAACGACATCCAGAGACTGCGTGATTGTCTAGATTATACGTTATAACGCGTGGCGGCAAAGCAATGTGAGTGTATAAAGCAATTGAGTATTCTTACCGAACGGCTACAGTGCGAATAATTAAATAATTTTTCGTCTTCGCCTTCCCATATTTAAACCGCGCTTTTTTTAAGTGGTATTATGACTGCGCCCTACCACTGAGCATGACTTTTCACCATGGCATTTCACCTCCACAGCGCAGACAAATCTTTTAGGTCTGAGCCTATTGTCAACCTCGTCATTGACCGACCTCACTCCGTAGACTGCGGCGATTGGACCTTTCATGTGCTTTCCGGGACAGCGGAAGGTTAAGATTTCTTAGAGTGTTTATAAATGCCTTTCCTATAGCAAACAGGCCCTGGGAACGGGTGTGTGGCTCATGATACACCTAAAACACTTTTTTTCTTCTTTCGCGTTAGCACTTAATCAATTATAGATAAAAATTGCACACTGAAAAGGTTTCGCCAGGTTGATTCCGCGCTTATTTTTGTATTTTTTTATATTTTGTCATTTTTTGATGCTCCCATTTTAAGTGAATGAAAACTAAAATCATATACGTACTTTTTGTGAAGTGCATTTTTTTTTTGTTGCAAGACACCTTTAAAAATAATAAATATAGATCGCGGGCGTCATAAACCTTTAGTGTAAGTACGGAGTCTACACGGGCAATGCACGCGCCGTTTGTAAATGAGGCCGGCGGTAGTACTTCCCCGCAGAACAGGCATACAGCCCATTATGGCGTTTTATAGATAAGAAACTTAGCGAATGACAAGGTTGAGAGAAACGTTACTCCCTGAAAATCCGATCTGCGCAGGTAGCATTTGTGCATAAAGAGGTTGCCTCTGTCCAAGTATGTCGCTCGAGATGAATGACTACTCGCGGGTTCCGCAGGAAAGTGAACGCTCCGGTTTGCTTCGTACAAAGCGCGTCCATTACTCGAGTAATTACGATATCTGGATTCGTTTCTTTCTCTCTCTTACGGCGACAGCTGTTATGGGCTCTTACAATTGGAAGAGGCGTCCGTTGTTGATGTTGTAGTTGTTGAGGTTGTTGATGCTGTTGTCGTTGTTGAACTTGTAGGTGGCGTAACAGAGAGTAAAGTGTGCGTCGTCGATGTTGCTAAATAATTGAAGAAGATCGTCCGCCGCCCATGAGATGCGAACATGTGTCCGCTGCGTGCGAAGCGGAGGTGTTACCACAAAACTATGCCACAAATGTTTTTCCCTGTTTTTTTTTTGTTTTTTTGCATAGCAATGATTTTTTTTTTTTTTTTGCAGGTTTACGCCACAGCGTTAACAGCCCGTTTTATGTATTGGGTTTTCGTAGTTCACGGTGCTTACTGCACGCGCTCTCTGGAAATTTACGTAGAAATAGCCGAAAATAAAATGCCGCCGTAGCACCGTCAATGCCAAGGAGACACGCTTTCATGTGCTCCGGAACAAAATAGAAACAAAAGCGTTCGGAACAAAATAGTCACACGTTCATTTTGTTCCGAACGCTTTTGTTCACGCACCCCACGGTGCAGGAACGCGACGCCGTGATGTGTGTCAGCTCTCGCTGTGAATGTACTGTAGAGTACCGTATTTACTCGAGTAGTGGCCGCACTGTTTATGAAGAAAACCTGAAGGTTCGCTTTTCCGCGAGGCACGCGGATCGCCAGTCGCCGCGTTCGACTGCATGATTCCAGCGTCTTAAGGGAAAGAGACAACGTCTTCACGCGAAGGTACCATCTGTGAAGATTGCATTTGTATGGAGACTGGTGTTCTCGATCTAGTTATTCGCCAGGTTATTTATGCGCAACGCAATGATTGGCTTTATATGTGCTTTGAGAGAAAGTAGACGCAAAGTCCTTGTTCATTAATAGTGCGGCTATCACTCGAGTAAATACGGTAACTCAAGACTGCTCATTTTTTAAATTAATTTTGTTCAGAATGTTTAAGTACGCTGCTAAGCATTCCCCACTACCCTAATATAAGGGGTATGAAAATATCGGCAAAAAACAGTGCTTGTATTTTTTTAATATATTACTAGTTTAGCAATATCCCAAATGTACGAAACCTCCTAACAGAATTTTGCTAATTCTTCGAAGAAAAGCTCTTCTCCAGTCGTCGCATTAAGGATTTTACGTCAATCCGCAATGTATATTTATTACTCTTCGTATATTTAGCGTTCTGGGATAAGATGATTTTCGCGTTCAAGGTTCAGACGAGTGCCGCAATAGCATATTAAAGGAGATCATTCGTTCTTTTTGGAAGTAATCCCCATGATCGAAGAAAGCGTTCTCGAAGGGAAGTTTCTGGACATGCTACTTTCAAAAACGAAAATTCGAAGAGCCGTCGGCAGAAAAAAACATCAAATTTAAAACAGCGACGGAAAAGATAGATAAAGAGAGAGAGGGGGGAGAGAGAAAGAACCTTTCTAAACTTGAAATCAAGGCTTCAATATAAATTGAATAAATTTTAGCATAGTTATCTGCCGCTCTATCGATTGTTCTTTCCTTTAAATTGGGGTAAAATTTCGCAATACAGTTTAAGAGTCCTTACAAATACATCCGGTGTGCACAGAAATTGCATGTACGCTGTTGCCACCCAGATTTGTTAAACTAGCTTTTTCTTCTTCTTTTTTAACTTAAAAAAATCTACTGGTTTGTTAAAAAAAAGTGACGGATATGATTCCAATATCGTTTCGTACTAACGTTCAAGTTCAAATGAAACACGTCCTTCTAATAAATCTACTCCTGTTTCCAGTTTTGTTTTGCCATACTTTTTAGAGACAGCGAAAAAGATCCGCGACAGAGTAAACTCGATATTGTCTCAGCGTGCCAAGGGGACGCTCAGACAGTCACACGTTGATTTCTAGTCGTGTCACTTCGGAATAATAGCTTGCGATGCACATAACTTTTTTCAGAACGCTGGAAACAAGTGAGAATGTGTGTGCAATGTTTTTGCGCAAGTGCCCGTTCCAACTGGACGATGGAAGGTAGTGGACGCTACCAACCATCCCAGCCAATCCAGCCCTGGGAACGCGTCGCTGCAGACTACGATCCCTGCACCAGCCGAACGCTGCTCCGCAGTTCCTTGGTTTACCAAAGTGAGGTGCCAAAGCATCTCACATTCTCACTCCATTCATGCGTTGCCATGCATCTGTACCTAGTTCTGCTTTTTACCGCAGCATTCTAACGACCTGCGGTAGAAGACGTCCTCAACCCCTATAATGTCAACATTCTTCGTGCGCCTGAGCCAATCGGAAAGCCCTTCGTCCGACGGGGTTGCGTAATCCGCAGCGCCATCGTTTGAATCTCTACCCGTGGCTGCCTCAACGTTTTTCTCTGCTACCTGTTCTCGTCGCGCGCTACGCGGAAGCACGGATGGGTCGAACGCACCGACGGCGCCGATGCCAAGTTGGCGAAGTGGACACATCGGAACTGGAGTATCCTTTTTACCGTCCTTGTTTCCCACGAGGATGTTCAATCGAAGTATTCTAGGTCCAAGCAACGTTTTGATTTTCGCTCGAAGCACGCACACTCATTCAGAATGCGGCGGTCGGAAATGTGAGGAGGACTTGCACTCCGGGATTTCGTTTACTGCAGGTGATTTCAAGCTGCACTCTTGAACCGTTATCTGTACGTAAATATATTTTGTCGTAAGAAATGAAAAGAAAGCTCAATGAAGTAGCCCGCGAATGTTAATTTATATTTCAAATTACTTAATTTTTTTTATAATGACATTTGCTGACTTAAAGGTACCCTGAGGCGTTTTTTGAGATCGCCTAAATATGGCGATAACTCACTCTGCTGGCTCTAAGCACCCCAGAAATCCTTACATCACGACGATGCGCGGCCGATTTCCCTATCAAAAAATAAAGAAAACTGCGAGGACACCTAAGCACTCCTTATGAGTTGTGAATGCCAAAGCATGAATGTCGTTCTTCCACTCCCTTAGTTCGTCTGCGGCGTACTGGTGTGGACGAACACGTTTCGCTACTGCCGAGGTTGCGGGCGACGGCCTAGCGCGCTCTCTCGTGAAGTGGCCGCGCCGCACTGAGCTCGGCCGTACACACCCTCCGGAGCCTGCCCGGGCGGGCTCTACTGGCTCCGCGGCCAGACGATTCTTCTTACCTGTGGCCGGTGCGGCTACGCCGCAATGAAGAGGGTTTTTTGTGGGGTGTCGTCCCATGGAACTACGCCGCGCGGCAGCCAATGGGAGCCTCGTTCCTTGAAACTATGAAGCGCGTTAGCCGATGGGAGCCTATCCATGAAATCGCTGCTACGGACGACAGGCTTCGCACCATTGGGACAGGGGAGCTTAGGTGCTGCTTGGCGCGGCTTCAAAAGCTGATAACGCCGGTTCGCTCCATGGGACAGTTAATGCTTTCACATTAAAAAGCAATCAAAAATCGTAACACACCGATTTCATCTCCGGCCATGGGAGGAGCATGTTCCAAAACCAGGACCACTGTCAGTCAATAGCGAGCGAAGGATCCTCGCGCCTCCGGCCAGTGGGACTCGGAGTGATATCTCGAATGTGCGCGGCTCGTTGCCCATACAGCCCGGACTACGATTAAACTCAGCAAGCGCGCGCTCGAGCGCTCGAGAGCTGACGACCAGACACATCAGTCCTGTGAAAGACGAAAAAAAAAACACATATTTTGCTGTTTTTGATACGATTATTGCAATATTATGTTCCCTCTCCGAGAAAAATTCACATTTTTTGACTACAAAGGCATATACATTTTGTAATAACAGCGTTTGGAATATCAAAGAAATGTCGCGTTTTTAGTGGTCACATGCCGTCCTGGTTGCCGGCGTAATGCTCCTCCCATAGCCGCAGATAATTTCGAACTTTGACTGCTTTTTCACTGGAGGAATCGGCCGCACATCGTTATGAATAATGAATTTCTAGGATGCTAAAAAGCCCGCAGAGTGAGTAATGTTCAGGGTAAGGCCATCTCAGAAATTTCCTCGGGGCACCTTTAAGTTTTAACCTCCCGAGGACTTCACAAATTAATTTTGATAAAAGTGAAAGAGTTTAAAACGGGCGAAGCAACCGCACATGGGGTGTATACACACGAACTCAACTCTGTGACGTCACGGCGCGGTGGTGGCGCGTCAGTCGCACTTCCGGTCTGGGGCTGTGGGCAGAAGTCCCCATGCCAGACGTGTATTCCTGCGTTGTTTTGAAAGGAACCAGACAAAAACCTGCCTTCTCGTCAAAACGCCGCGACTGGGGCCGTACCAAAAGTGTCGAGAAAGGTTTGAAGGTCAGTTTTCACGTGCTCGGTTCGTCCGAGAATCTGGATATGTGCCGTGAAAAGGGAAAAGCAGACGCCGTCGGACGACGATTGCTATGGCGGGAAGCACTTTGCGTTGAATTCACGGATACTTGTGGTCATCTGATTTATTTGTTTTGTTCCAACATGAACGCCAGAAGACCGTCAAGTTGTGCGGACCACCTGCGGACTACGTTCAGTGCGTCTTCAAGTTCAAACGGCCGCCTGATCGTTCGAACTGTCGTCTGCTCTTTCAAACGCTTCTGCTTGTCGTCTGCTCTCTTAGACGACGCCGGCCCGTAGACCAAATGTTGGCCCGGTACTTGCGATAAGAAGTAAGTGCAGGCCTCGAAAGACTTAAATTTGAAGGTTGGTAGCAGACTCGACGTAAACAGTAGGTATAAGGAGATATTGATCATTGTTACCAGTGACCATCACCGACTGGTTATGCCAAATTCACTTAGTCCGATTCTGCTTGCGATTTTCAGTATTGACGTCGACCATCGCAGCTACGGTTTACGCTTTTGCAGCCCGAGCGGCGTCGCGACTGAAAATTGCGAGCGAAATCTTATCATGCTTTAGAGTACATACTGCGGCGTCCACGCGGAATGAATCGCCACATGTCACATTATTCACGCGAAGTTTTGCGGTGTAACGAGCCTCGGTAATTTCGCTGACGCCGCTCAAGGTAGTCAGACATCGCCAGGAAGACGTAGAATCAACAATTAGAACGCGAAAAAGGGCAGGGGGACTCACACCGACGCCGACAACATCGCATATCAATGGTTTGTTTATGGGCGACGGCGAGCTTATTGCCCACACCCCCATCGCGCATGCGCGGCGCCGGTGGCGCCCGCTAGGGGCGCTCCGGTTTGTTTGTAAACATGAGTTGGTGTATAGGCTTTGTTTTTTTCTACATATTTGCAGAACGACGCTGCTATCTCTTTATCGGAGGAAGTTCAACTAGCCCAGCGAAGGCAGATTTCATCAGTCAGGAATCCAATCGTGGAGGCCTCATGAACAAGTTCCTGCGAAACTGGATTGTTCATTTTAAAATAAAATACAAATTTGACTGATTTCTTTAATTTTTTTTAATGCCGTATACAGCGGCAGCAGAAAAAAATGAGAACCCTTTTACCCCGTTAAGAGGGAAGGCCAGCGAAGCTGGCGCTCTGGCAGAGACAATAACGTTTTATTATAGCGCAGCTACGCCAATCACGGCGCAGGCTCTAGTGCGTCGCACAGGTGGCCGCCGAAGAGCGCGCTTCATTGCGCAATATCAGGGGGGGGGGGGGGGGAGAGACGCCGCGCGTGGCGAGGAGTATACACGACTCGGGAAAGAGGCGGCGGCGGTGGAGAGTAGAATAAAGTGGGGCATACATCGTTGCGTTTGAAACTTGTTGGCCTCCACTTGGTCTGTCGCCGGAAACGATCCGCCAGAACCTAGCCATAGACAGCTTCGCTGTAAAAGGTTAGCTCAAGTGACCGACGACCGGAGCGGAAAAATCGCGACACGCAGTGAAACTGTTCACGAGCGCGCCGATAGCGAGAGTGCCGGTCACGTTCCATGTCCCAACGCGGGGGTGGCCGGCAGAAAGCAGCCCATCCTAAAGCCCGCCCCAGTTTGAAAGCTACCTTATCCCCCAATTTTCTGCTGGCTACCCCTGCGTTGAGACATGGAACGTGACTGGCACTCTCGCTATCGGCGCGTTCAGGATCGATAGCTCCGCGTGCCGCGATTTTGCCTCTACGGTCATCGGTCACTTGTGCTAACCTTTTTCCGCTGCAGGCATACCTGTACCTCTGCGGGTCGTGCGTTTATCGAAGATAGCTGTTAAGCACAGAAGCTTTATTAATATGTTCCGGGCTCAAACAAGCTATCGCAGTCGAACCCGTAGAGTCAAGGGTGATTCACACGCTTGTGTTGAGTTCGACCGAATGCGAGGGTTGCTACGGCAACAGCTGCGTCGACTCCAACAAAACAGGGTAAAAACCGGTTTTGTTGGAGCCGACGCAGCTGTTGCCATAGCAACCCTCGCGCTCAGACGGACTCAACGCAAGTGTGTGAATGGCCTTTCAGAGTAACGAACGGCCAGAACTTAGAATACACGGAATAGAGGAAAGGAGGGAAAGGACGGAAAGACAATATTAGGCTTGATCTCGGAATAACTTGTTGCTCGTAAATCTGTTCGCATACTCAGCAGGAAAGAGAATTTTGAAGGCAATGGAGATATACTGGCGCTGAGTTTTTCTTTGCGTAAAGGAAAAGTGGCAAAAGACTAATATAGTTTTGGAAGTCCGTGCAAATTATGGCGCCCAAGCCGCTTGCCGAGCTAGGAAGTAATCTTAACGTAGAAATGTGGGAATGGAGGGGACATCAGCCATTGTGAATTTGCATAATTTATTTTTCGCGGTACCTCATGGAGAGGTTTTGATGACGTTATTAAAGACTCTTCATATCAGAGTATTTTCTTCTCTCTCTCTTTCTCAACTACACAGCCAAGTAGAACTGCCGTTACAAAAAACGCATGATCCTCATCAATTTTTAAAGAATGAATTCAGATAGCTAAATAATATATATTCGCACCAAATGAACGTTTTTTTTTTGTTTTTTTATTTGTGTGGCAATTTGTGCAAACGTTGCTAGTGTGAGTATGTCTGTGGGACAAAGGCCTAAAATAATAGTCCGGCGCTTGCTTTATGAAAGACGCAACTGAATTTTATTTGTTGACGTCATGCTCATTTTTATAACTTCTGTTGCGTCACCATCTAATAAAACGATAAATTCATGTAATATGGTGTGTGCTCTAAATAACCAAATTACTTTGACTGCCCACCTTTCTGCCAATATACTGACTCATGAAAGCAATATAGTTATTGGTTCAAATATTTCCCTCAATACGTTTTTTTTTTACATGACTGCAGAAGTCACGGAACGACTGACATTTAGCCATTTACTTCAAAATGCGGATTAGCCAAGAGATCGCTTGACGTTATTCATGTGCCTGAAAAAATGCAGAAAATGCTGAGAGTGGACTACTGACTACTTCTTCTTTCATATGTTACAGTGACTTGCAAATTGTGTACCGTACGTGCGTGTGTAATGACCACGCTGCTAAAAAAAAACTTAAAAAGTCTGTCTACCTACATTCCGGCAGATCTCGTGTATAGGGAATCATTTTGAAGAGCAGAAAAAGCCTGTCGAGGGAAAACAAATGCTAACGACCTCACGAGAATATAGACATCCGCGCTGTGACAGTCGTATTAAATGCCTGAGATTCCGGGAAGACTGCATTAACACCAAAAATCATTTTCTGGAGATCGTAATTGCCTGGTTCCTTCAGCATGACGCGATGAGTGGCTAAATCTAAAAGGTAGACGCGTGTTCTTTTTTTTCTGTTAATACTCAGCTAAATATGGTTATTAATAATTCAGTTATTGTTGACTACAATGATTTTAAATGAAACTGAGCAAACCCCGGTTGAACTTCAGCCGTTATTTTTATTTTTGACCTACCCATTTATACCGAAAAAAAAAGAACACATTCGCCCGCGCCATTTCTTTCAAGCGAGCAACGACTCCCCGGAGAATAGACCGAATTCAGCAGAGAAGACGGAGAAACTCCTCGGGAACCAGGAAAGATTTGGCAAAGATATACAGCCGTAAAATGAAACTGCCGAGTTGGCTTGGGGACCCATTCTCGGCTAAAGAGAGAGGCGCCGAAGAGATGGCACCACGCAATGTTCTCAAGCGTGGCGTCCATTTGGGTTACAACAGAACACGGCCCTAGGTTGCTGTCTTCCTTCCTCTTTTTTTTTTGATTTGAAGACAGAGTTTAAAAAAAAAAAGCTCGATGGGATGCCACAACATATCAGATCACGACTCTTGTTTCATTTTCTTGGATTTTGTTTTCTTCAGGATAACGTAAAGTACGGGACGGAAAGGGCGGGGTCTACGATACAGATTTCTGAGTCTTTTTGTAACTTTTGTTTATGCGATTGTTTTTATACGTATGTATAAATAGCGAAGTTGTTACCGAATGGTGGCTCAGTTTACTAAAACGGGGTTCTTTCTTGATTTCTGTTTAGATAAAGATCGTAAAGCTGTCTGTTTGACAATGCATGTGTTACAGTTATGGAAAAGTTGAACATCCAAGGAAACGCGCTTTATGCAATCTTGCACGTGCTGGTATTTGTTACTGGTCACCGAACCTTTCGCGATAAACACACTCGATATTTGGTAGTGCAACTAGTACTCTTGTTGGTCAGCTTCTAATTGTTTGTAATTCCCAATAACGCGAATGTCAATAAACTTATAGGCTACTTTTTGACACGTTTGTTGAGATATACACAACTGGTTCAATATTTAATATAGCTCATTCACAAAGTCACAGCCCAACATTTTTTTATGTAGCAGAACTTACACTTCAAAGAAATTAAACATGAACATTTTGAATACAGCAATCCTAAAAAGACATTGCACACTGCCTATATTCAAGACATGTACTGATTTAATAGATTGAGAAGAGTTTTTTATTATGATGTCTAAAAATCTACATACCCAATAAATTGCCCACACGAGGGTAAAAAGTCTGAAAATGCGCTGGCTTATATATCTTGATTTTTAAACAAAACGGTTAATCTACAGAAAAGCAGCGGCTTTAGTTGTTTCTGACTCATTTGTGATCTCTCTTTTTGGGCATCATTATATAGGCCCCAGCGCTTGTTGGACACTGAAAATAAATAAAAGAATGAATGTGTGAATCAGTAACATGTAATAGGATGCATGAAAAGTAATATATCAATGTGAGGATGTTTGTGAAAATTATTTTTACGTGCCCGTATGAAGTACTATCTCAATTTAGCAATTTGGGTGCACCTTATGTTGAGAGCAATAAAGCCTGATATATTTATATCTCAAGACGTTTCATGGATTGTCAGTAAATTGTTCGTGATGAAGGTATATGAAGGTCACATGATGAAGGTAGATCAGTAGTTTCAGGTACATACGTTTAGAGTGCACGGTAAAACGGGAAGGGTTTTTTTATCCCATACCTTTATTAAATTATCATAGTCTCGCTAAGCTACTTAACAATTAAGGCCTATTCAATTATCTTTACCCGAAAGTTCTGAACAACTCAAGAAATGTAAAATCTAAAGACAGAACCTAATGATATATTTTATTTTGGTTTTAATTTGAATTGCTATTTATATATGCGTGCAGTGGTGGTGGTGGTGGTGGTTGTGTTTGCCTGACGTGAGGTGTTTCTCACTGGCTGTGGAAAGGTTTCACGGGCTTGGGTTATTGCAGTTTTGATGAGAATGAATGCAGGGAAAGGAGGGGGAACAGATGGCGATGAGAAATATAGGATGATGAAACACAAGTTAACAAATTAAAGTTAAATAAAGAGTCGGCAAGAAATCAGTCAGAAGTGAGAAAATGGGCACATCTAGAACGCGAGCATCACAAATTGTTCACAAAATTCCCCCAGGAAACTTCACGAGAAAAACTATCACTGGCACACAAGCACAAAAAGAGAAGTGGGCAGTCGTATTTTCTCACTCACCACAGCCTTGCCAGAAGCCCACAGGAATCCAAGAAGCTGAACAGTCTTTCGGAGACGTGTGCACGTGGATGGTGGACCCTTGGGGAATAGCATATCCACGAGGGTGGGTGAAACACCGAGGCTCTTCAGTGAGGCTAGAAGGACAGTTTTTTCTGTATTGTAGTGTTGGCTGATCGCAGTGCTCGCAGAAGGGGCTGGTTGTTTTTTGTGATGCGGTGCAGATTCACTTGCGTGTACGCACAGTCTGGTCTTAAGCGGTGAAGGAAAGCGAACTTCCATGTTAGGCCACGCGTACAAGCTGGAGGAGGAGGTTCATCAGACGCCACACTGGAAACGGGATGCTTGTGTTGTATCCAAGTCTTGATAGCCAATCTCGGGTCAGAGTGGCTGGGGAGATTCAACGTCGCAGTGGGCAGTTTTAGAGCGGTTGAGGCCAGATGGTCAGCCATCTCATTTCCGGGTAAGCCAGTGTGCGAAGGTATCCACTGTACTCGCAGGTTAGAGCCATGGTAGACAAGTAGATGAGCCAGACAAATTATTTCACGAACCAAATCAGGATTGGCGCCTTTGCTGCTGAGGATATTATGCACCGCATACCGACAGTCTGTTGCCAAAGCCCGTTATTTGGTGGTTTCGTCGTGATGTGAAGACGAGCTGCGTGGATTCCACTCAGCTCGGCTGTAGTCGACGACACGGCATGGTCGAACCGTCCTGATCATGAGCAGGGTTCTGATGGGATGAGGTAAGCTGCAGACGCGACATCATGAATGAAGTCGACAGAGCCATCAGTATATATGGCCGTAAACGAGGAATGTCGAGATGTCATCACCTCCTCTGTCAGGGCTCGACTAACCACACAGGGGTGTCGAGATTTTCCGTGGAAACCCGGGATGTCTTTGCAGATGGTGAACAGGTGCTTGCTCCATGGGGAGTCAACTGGAGGAGAATGGACGGAGGGTATGAAGCCGAGAACCTCAACTAGAGAGGTGCAGTGACCGCCATATTGTGAAAGATGACGCTGTTGCATGTCAGTGAACAGCGAGACACTACTGGTCGACACAACAAGCCGAACCAGATGTTTAGGACCACGGTTCACAGCGTGTAAAGCTACCGGTATCTCTCGGCCCTCAATCCAGGTTGCATCGATTCGAGAGTACGAGGGAAAGTTGAGAGCCATTCTTATTACGGCTCGGTGGCATCGTTCCAGCTGATCCCATAGAGATCGCGTAGGCGGCAAATATGACGCCGCATAAAGAATGCGGGAAAGGTTAAGCGCCCGGTGCACGCATAATAGGGCTTTAGGGGCCGATCCCCACTCAAGTCCACGAAGCCGACGATTAAGAGATGTCGTCATCGCCGTCTGACGTACAAGATTCATAACCTGCCGACGCCAACATAATCGGGAATCAAGATCGACCCCCAAGTATCGATAGTTACGCACGCGCGGTACTCGAGTCCCACATAAAGTATGCCGCGGAAATCCATGACGGAAGGGGCGGCGGGAACAAGCGAGCACCGCTGTTTTTTTGCGCTGAGACGGAACGTCCGAGGTCTTTTAGCATGTTTGCAACACGCGCGAGGGAAGTTTGCATAAAGGGGCGTAGGATGCGTCGATCAGAATGAGAAGCCCACAAACAGATGTCATCTGCATAGATGATAATACCACTAGGGTGTGGTGATTTATGCATGCATAAAGATATTGTCGTCATTACGATGTTAAATAGCACTGGACTAAGGCAACTACCTTGAGGTAACCCACGCAACAGTGGATGCACGGCCCCCGTAGTCTTGCCCAAGCAAACACTAATTGTCAAGTTGCTCAGAAACTCTTGGAAATATTTTAGCATTCCTCCTGTTATGCCAAGGTGATTCAAGCAGGCAAGAACAACATCATGTGGAACCGAGTCAAAAGCTCGTTCAACGTCAAGAAACACAGACAAAGGAGTGTCTGCTCGTGAACGAGCGTCTTCCAACGCTGATGTAATGCTCGCAATACAGTCAGCGGTGCAGCGTCCACTTCTGAATCCCGCTATTTCAGGTGGCAGTGCTTCAATGTCGTCAAGGTACCACTGGAGACGCGTAAGCACCAAGCGTTCTAGAAGTTTTCCAGCACATGAGGTCAAAGATATTGGGCGGTACGATGACAATTCCGACGAGGGCTTGCCTCATTTTAAAATGGGGGTTACTACAGCATGTTTTCACTCTTGCGGAAGAATACCAGTAGTCCACGCCAAATTTAAGCATTCGAGCAAGACGACGCGTGACTTGTCCCTCAGGTTACTGAATGCTTGGTAAGTAATGCCATCAGACCCAGGAGCACTGTGGCGTTTGCATTTCCAAAGAGCCGCATCTAGTTCCGACATAGTGAAAGGATGATCCATACTCTCCGGGCTTCGTGCAGGACCAGTCAGTGATCGAGGATATAAAAATCCAGAAAGGCGTTGGGGTACAATGAAGCGCACCGCAAAATCATCTGCAAGTCGTGATAATTCAAGGCCAGTTTTAGGACTGAGGGCGATGAACACATCTCGAGGTGTTGGAGAGCAGCCCATACCTCTCAGTACTTTGTAGATCTTTGGCTTAGGTGTACATGGAGTTAATGACGAGGCAAATTGACGAAATTGTCGACGACGAAGTGCACGAGTATGACGGAGTAAAGCTGACGTAATACGAGGACAGTCTATCCAATGGGAGACCTTGCCAGATCGGCGCGCACGACGCTGAGTGCGGCGGCGAACAGCATGCAAGCGTGCGAGCTTCAAATCCGGGGTCGGCTGAGATATCCTTAAAGATATTTTATATGTGGATTGAACGAGACATGCAGGAATAGCTTTTAGTATATCCTCTGGCGGCTCAAGAAAGCAAAAATGTTCGCGAAATACATCCCAATTTGTTACACTGTATTGATGACGTGGGAGGCGGGTCACTTCGGGTATATTCATCAAAATTGGAAGATGATTGCTTCCACGTGTGTCCGCATACAACGACCAGCACACGTCTAGATTTGGGGAAGCGAGAGTAAGGTCCAGCACGCTAGGTTCTCCGCGATGACCAAAAAATGTAGGAGAGCCGTCATTCAGAATAATCAAATCTGTTGATTCAATCTCATCTGCGAGAGCCGTACCCCGAGGCGTCGTGCGTTTACTACCTCAGAAAGGATGGTGTGCGTTAAAATCTCCGCATATAAGGAGACGACCAGGGAATTGAAGACGTAGGCTACGAATGCACTTCGCATCAAAGCGACCAGTAGGACATATATATACAGACACAATGGTCATCTTAAAGGAGCGAAATATGACCGTGCATGCTGCAAATTCAGCTGTTTCTGTACACTAATGGGACACATCCTCTGCAGCTTGCTGCACACTAGAGTGAACAAAGAGTGATGCCCGTGATTAGCTGTTAGGCGTGGCCGCCGCGCTAGGGTAATGGACATAGGGCTCGATTCGAGAGCCATGTCTGAGGCGGCATTCCGAAATTACAAGTATAGGTACCGGCTGAGATGAAAGGTAATACTGCAACTCTGCTAATTTAGAAGTGCTGCTGCGGGCGTTCCATTGTAAAATGGATGGGCAGGAAGCCAGAAAAATAAAACTGAGCAGAGTAAAAGCTCTCATCGCAGAAACCTTTCGACCAGAGGCTCTATAAGTGTGATCAAATTCAGGAGCTGGTTTGCCCATGGATACTGTAGAAGCGGGAGAAATTGTCCCGCTATGACGAGTATTTGGCGTACGAAGCTACCTAACGAGGAAGTGAGGGTGCTGGATTCGGGAGGAACGGTATCACCTTCTGTCCAACACTTAGAGGAGCTTGAGTGGCCGGGAGTACAGGTCCGGCTTGAACTGGTGGTGACGACGATGTGGGCTTGTTTTCCAGCGCTGCTTTGTAGCTTTGTCGCCCGTTTTTCTCGCCGGAGGAGACAAGGACAGGTGCTTCCTTAGGTGGAGGCTCTGTGTCCATTGGCTTCGGGGCTTCGGCGACAAGCAATGATGACTGGTCTTGTTTGTCTGCAATAGGTTGTTCCGCCTGGCGTCGTCGAGAATGACGTCGTCTCCGTTGAAGTTTCTCAGTTAGAACAACCATCTCTGTTGCAGCTTCGGCTCGTGGAGCCGCGCGCTCGGCCGTACGTTTGTCAACTTGGGCTCGTGCTTCTGCGAAGGACACATTGTTCTCGCAGCGATAGCGACACACGGAGCGCTCAGCGTGCCAGAATAGGCCCTGTTGTGATGTTGTTTCATGCGGTTTCTTGCAGTTGATGCAAAGAGTGCTCGAGCCTTTGCATTCAGTAGTTGCGTGAGGCTGTTCGCATCAGAGGCAGGTTAGCGACCGCTTACAAACAGCCACAACATGGCCAAACAAACCGCATCGGTGGCATTGGATGGGGTTGTTGACATACAAGTCGACGCCATGTCGAACCAGGCCGACGTAGACGTGCTCTGGAAGTGTAGGAGAAGCAAACTCAACATGAATAGCAGTGGACTTTCCGATGCGACGGACGTTGCGGATGCCTACGGTTGAGCGCAGGCTCCGAATATTGCGGAGTCAGAAAGGATGCTGTCAATGTCGTGGACAATTCTAACGCTGGAGGCCTTTCCACGAGGCTCGAAAGCACGCACTTTCATACCGCGAAGCGTAGTCTGGCCATGAAGAGTACGTGTCGTCTGTCCATTCCGCGTGTCAATCGCTAGGAGATTCTTCCGCCTGTTATAGCGCACCTCAATAGGGAGTTGTAGTAGACCGCGTCCGCTATCCCGCTATGCTTACCGCGACCGGAAACGAGACCCGAAATTCTGCAGCCAAGGCTAACGGCACGCGGTCCTTTCCGGTCGCGGTAAGCTTCGGTAAGTTTAGCGCGACGGTGGACGCGGTCTACTACAACTCCCTAATAACACACGAAGGAACGAGCGCCTCCAGAGCGGACGTGAGGCGAACCGAATTGATGGAGTAAATTCTTACATCTCCATCCACAGCAGTGAAAAGAACAACGAGACCGACAGTGGGCTCTTTTTGGGTGATGATAGACTTCTCGCTAGAACCAGAGCCTTGACTTGGGCAGCGTCTCTTTGTTCCGCAGACGAAACCCTGGAACGCACCTTGATTGTCGTCGGCGATTGAGCCCGATACGCTGGCGAGTTCTTCATCGTCAGGCGGGAGTGGTTCTGCCATGGCGGCGACTAAGGAAGTGGAACTGTTCATGCCTTGGCGGCTGGAGTGCCGCGCAACAGGGCCAGCCAGAACCTTGCAAGCCAGCAAGAACTGCTTATGATGAAGTCAGAGAAAAAAATACTCACTGGCGATGGGCAACGTAGTAGCAGTAAGCAGAGAAAATAGGAGCGGATGGAATGCACGTCCGCTATGTAGCTTTCTCTTCTTCTTCTCCCAGTTAGGGTGTCTCTGCGTGCAGTATCCTATAAGATATTGTATATATAAAATTGTATAGGTACCTTATTAGACTATCGCAAACTGAAGTTAGATATGTTTCTTTCAACAGGTGTGTACGTTTTATAGCACCAAGTCATGTCTCTTTTCACTGAATTGTGCAACTTTCTCGTTCACAACTTGTGCGATTGTTGTTTAGTTAGGTTAGTTTACCACTTCGTTGTTTCTCTCTAAAATAGCGCGGGCTTTTAAGGTCTAAAAGCCTGTCCGAATGGAGGGTAATTATAGATATGATAGGGCCATTTTTTAATCCGCCGACGCTGAATTCCTTTTTCCCATGCTCCTTCTGTTACGTGTCTCCCGGAACACGATCACTTCTTGTGCTAGTCGTTGTTAAATGCCTATATCGGCATATCTTATTTTCAAAACGTTTTTCGTTTACCTTTTAGTGTCATCTATGCGCACTTCATGGCAAAAAAATAAAGCTCCAGAAAGTAGTTTCGACTGTTAGAACTACTCTAAGTTCCCTAATAATCTAAACCTCGAGACAACGAAAATAAAATAGCGGAAAATACGGCACAGAATCTTGTGCCATGCTGTTCGTTATTTTTGTTTTTCTTGTCTCGGTGTTTAGTTTAAGATGTTCTTCTATCAAGCTTGCCTATACACTATGTTCGTTAGTCACGCTAAAAGTTATAAATTCAAGCGTTATATGAACCGTCTTGTTGTAAATATGGTAGGCTCCAATAGCGTAGACTCTTAAAATAACGGAAAACCTACACTTTGACAGAAAAAGAAAAAAAAAAAACTCTCGCAGTTGTTGTGATTTCAATCTTACTCACACAATGTTTTGTTTTGTGTGACGTCGCAATTTTGTTATCAAACTTTTATAAAATCTCTTCTCGTACATGAATGCCGCGAAGGCCCATATTTTAAGGTACAAAAGCGTCTCTTTATCATACATTAATTTTTTTTCTCTAGCCTTTCTATATCTCAATACATGCCTTACGGATTTATCACGCTCATCAGCTTCGGTACGAAGTGTAATTTGAATTAATATTTTTGATGTTGCGAATGAAAAACTGAAAATATTTTGGTAAAGTAACTGTAGCAGTTATGAGTAGTTATTTTCGCGGTCATACGAGGCACTGAAATTACCATGTCCTCTCTTGTCTAGCTTGAACACTCTAAAATCATATTTTATTACTGAATAGAACGCTCAATAGAAGGTTCAATTCCCATCCTGAAACGCTATAAATAGATAACCACATAAAAACATATTGCTTCAAAAAGAAAAAAAAAAACTTTTCTTAAGAAATTAAATTAACGTGAAAAGTTGGACATATTACACGAAATTATCAGACCCTGCGTCGCGCTTGCTATGCCTATTTATTCTTAACGCGTGTACATTACATATTTCGTCCATAACCTTCTAACGGGTCACTCATCCTCAGAAAGGGGCACCTGTATCGCAAAAATATAAAATTGTATCTCCGCGCACTAGCGACTCGTTCTAATACGGGCAAGAGCCAATAAACTAACCCGGTACAGTCCTTTAAGTAGACTAATTCGTCCATCGTGTGTCCCAACGAGAAAACGACGTTTTAACAAACTACGAAGTCATGCGTCTTCTTCCGGTTCGCCTCGGATCTCGCAACCAAGCAAAAATTGCCGCCTTTCTAGATACAGACCTCCCAGAAGCAGCTCTTAGGTGTACACAAAGAACAGCTCGGCCTGATGCACCATAAATCACGTTCGCGCAATCGACCGAATCTGCCACCCTGGTGATGGGAAATAAAGTGGCAAGTAACGCCTATTTGATTACCGGCCCGTCGTTCAACGCGTTACCAGCCCAATGGACGCTAACAGCGCGTCACACCATTACACGGCGGCTTTGCCCAGAGATCTGGACGCCGACAACAAAACACCGAGACCAGAATTGACGCGGAGCAGCCGTTTCCCTCGAGTAGACCTGACAAGTTTCCCCGTTATTTTCGCGCACCTCGAGCACTCCATGATTCCGTAGTCCGGAGCAAGACAAAAGGAAGGAAACATATTTATTGTGGTCACTGGTTCGACGGCTTGTGAAGGGCTTTGTCTACGTGAGTAGTGGGTGTTAAAACTTAAAAAGACGTCGACTCTAATAGATCTTTTCCGGAATTCAGTGCCACCTGGTGACGCAAATGTCAGTTTAACTTTCACTGCACTAATGGCGGCAATGAACCTGCGGTTGCAGTATCTTATGGGGCACCGTCACTTTCGCAAGACAACAGTAAATGAGAATGTGCGCTTCGCTGTACAGTTTTTTTTTTTCAATTTCTTTAAGTGTCGACGGCGAAAAAGATGCAACCAGTCAGAACGAAGCGCCAACCTACCCTTAATAAGGTTCTATACATCAAGGGGCTTTGAAGCGGAGTGCATGCTACTCACAGATTGACTGGGTCCGAGTTAGAAATGAACGCTTACGCAGCTCTTGCATCCAATTCCTGCTTTACGTCGAGCTAACGCCTAGAATGTAAACCATCGAATTACCTGCTTAGGAGCATCTTCAACTTTTTCCTTTATCAGTAAACGGAAGGCCGCCATTAGTAAGCACGTATGCCATTTTTCAGATGACGACAGTGATCAAAGTGGCCAGAATGTATTCCGGAAAGGGTCTATTCTGGGCTAAAAAAATCATCAATTGAATTAGTTTTATTGTCTTCTGGCTTAATTTGCTTCCTTGTCAATACATCCGATTTGTAAAGCAGGTTTATTTATTGTTGCGGCTTAGCGTGGTCGCGCTCACTCAAATATTCGGGTACTAATTGTCGGAGCCTGGAAACTGGTAAGCATGGCGATAACGAAACGGACATTAGGTCATTACTTCTAGTCGGTAATTATTTAAAAAAAAAAAACAGTTTCTCATGCCCATCTCGTACTCAATAAATGGTAACTTGGGTTGTGTACGATGTGTGCCGCATTGTGCACTATGAAGGAACAAAAGAGGATCCATTGTGGTAGTGAAAAGCCTCGCAGTGTGCAGTTGAGAATGAAGAACGGGATCAGATTGTATTAAAATATTCTACCCGGTGACGACTTTAGTGACAGATGTTTGGTATCGTATATATACCCAGGGTGATTATTGAAGAAAAGAATTCGGAGTCGAGGGCTCCATGGCAATGGTGTGTATTCAGATGGTTGTTTAGCGGTTAATATAAAGTATAAATATATATTGTTTGATAAAACCAAACGTAAGACACTATATTTGATCTTTCTGATCGAAACATATTGAAATATAGCATTAAATTTTGTAATACTATTTTCACGATCACTAGAAAAATTCATCAAATGGCTAAAACTCAATATTAAGTCGGTTTGGAGACGCCTTGCACTACGTTACAATTTTTCAACATACACTGATACGAAAAGCGAATTACTTCTTTATTAAAAAAAAAACACTGTTGAAGTTTTATCTCACCCTTTCATTTACGCTCTACGAAAAAAATTAATTTATGCCAGCCATGTTGTATTTTTTACATGCCATTGCACGGTGCTTACGTTATGGTGTTATTATCCTTTTTCCAGATGCATTTTTCTAAACGCGGGACAGATCTACGAAATATAGTACTATTATAAAACAAAAATTCGATTGTTATTGACTTAACGCTATACTCTGTATAAAACAAAAAAATGCTTTCAGTCACACACAAGTAAAAGCCAATTTACACAAACACAAAATTAATGTGCACGGTGTAAAAGTGCTAGCATATTTTCTCATACTTTTAATTTCAAAGATTGTCTCATTAATAAAGAAAAGAAGAATAAACTAAAACACGAAAGCTGTCATTAGCGACTTGCGCGACCAAGAGCGTCGCTGTGGTCGAAGTTCGCGATAGGCCAAAAGAAATGCTTCCTGCATTATTATAATGCATGCGCAATCGCCTGTTCACAGCGAGGCAAATCTTGGTCGTGACATCGGGAAAGCAAACCACGAAAGGACGCCACCAAAATATCTCGGCGCTAATATGTTATTTAAAAGTGCTATTAACATAAAAAATAAACTTAATCCAGTTGAACGTTTGTCACAAATTGTCGTCAGTGAGTGTGATGGCAGTCTAGGCCGCATGTGCGGCCGATACTTGAATGTGCCAGCGCAATTTTGGACCCTTTTATAAAAAACAGAAATGATCAGTTAAAAAAACTGAATTACACTCTAAAAAAAAGCCCGTGCGCCTACTTTCCCGCACAACACTCGGAGAGCCAATCACCGCAATTCACGGAGGGAGCTCAGCGAATGACGATACCGCGACATATGTTTAGACCAAAAAACGCTGTATGAGTTGTGACATTAAGCAATGCAAGCGTGACGTTTTGCATTGCTTGATGTCACAACTCAGACTGGGTTTTTTGGTCTAAACATATGTTTCGGCATCGTCATTCGCTGAACTGCCTCCGTGAATTGCGGTGATTGACTCTTCGAGTGTTGTGCGGGAAGGTGGACGCACAAGCTTTTTTTACAGTGTATGTGGTTAGATTTGTTATATGGAATTATATATTTTGAGTTATATTATGTCGTCATCACTGCGTTGGAAGCCCCTGTGTCCGAGACGTCAATGCATCCGTCTCAAGAATTTATAAAATTTTTTTTAGCAATGCTGGTATCTATAAATTCTAATATATTTTCAAACCTAATTATATGTCACAGAAAATATCATTCACGAAAAATTTATCAATCAAAATAAAGAACTGACATCTTCGAACGCTCTTCTTTTTCCCGCGATTTATTGAAGACTGGAATAAGCTGCGCAATGACATAGTAATAACAACATTATCGGGTCTGTGTTTTGACAAAGTTAAAGTGTTTGTGTAATTTCTGTTTTCACTTTTATGTTATTTTCAGTTTCATAATCCTTGTTTTTCATCTATAATTGTTTGCGTTCTCTTTTGATGTTCAGTGTATTTTTCTTGTGCATGTGCCGCTCCCTGCTGTAATGGTTCTGGAAGCGATGCAGATGTCCTAATAAAAATAATGCTACGCGATGTCCTAATAACAATAATACTAAAATAATTACGTGGCAAACGAAATGTCGGGAAATCAAAGACGACACAGAAGAGCCCTGGTGAATAAATCTGTGAGAGAGAAGACAAGACAAAAGAAATGTAAAAGCGACGCAGAAGAGGCTGAAGAGGAAGATCGGAGGAAAACTTGGTTCTGAAAACACCGGCAAGGCCCTGACCTAAAAACCTGCAATCCCGACCGGCCATCTTTAGAATGTTGGAGCAGAAGGAGCTCACGAAGTGCCAGCTTCAAATACCAAAGATGTCACATGCCCCAATCCCCAGCTAGCCTGTACCAGCCTCGGCAAGTCTAACTTTGAGCAAATTGCTTCTTTTATTTCGTTGATATCAAGATTCCTTTGTTTTTCTTGACGTGCGTGTAGCAAACATATAAAATAAGAGCGTAAGTAACGCACGAACATCAGACGAATGTCTCAATTTCCATTTGATAAATTTATAAAGAATCCGACAGAGACAGAACTTTCATGAGCCACTTTATAAGCGGGTGCCGGCCAGGTGACGCAACGAAAAAGACGCGCTGCTGTCGCAATCCTCAATTCATCGTAATTGACCACTCCAGGATGCGAGCGCCGCCGTCAGAACTTATCACGGTCGCTCCTCTCTATCCGTCGGAAGAAACCAACCCTTTCCCCAAGATGCTGATTAAAGCAACATCTTAGGGAGAATCTTTCGGAGCAGCCCCCACCCCCTCCATTCTGTGTGGTAAGTCCTCGCACGAGGCACGAAACGACACACCAGAGGCCGGATGAAAGTCGAGGGTCCTCGACGAATCCGAGAGGGGTCCTCGTCAAATTCTAGCCACGTTCCAGCACAATGACGCGGGCCTCTCACCCCGTGGGTTTGCGTGGCCGCGGAGGTCGCTTAAGGGAGCCAGACACGTTTGCGGTGGAACCTCGGTTCTGTTAGTTACCCTGTTGCCCTTCCTCTCGGCGGTGGCGAGTCCCCGGAGCTTCCGCTGTCCTCCCCGGTCGGCCCAGGAAGAAACAAGCTTTTCACCTCCCTACGACAAACATACAGAGTGCGTCACCGTCGCCGGGCAGCGTCGGCGAGCTGGCATTTTTACGGCTCTGAGTGATTTTGAAGAGTGGCTTCTTCGGAGGCCGTGGTCCCTCTCCCCAATTGGACGGTTAGCGTACGAAAGTTCCATCTCCCGTGGTGCTCTTACTTTTTTCTTCATCGACCCGCGGTTGCTTTTGTTAGGGTGGCGGTCTTGAGGGCGACGTAAATGCTTATTTTACGATCTATGGAAGTGAGTCGTTTCACGGTTTGTCTGCCGGTCAGGGGAAATGGTTGCGTATCCATTTCGCCGGGCAGTGGGGGTCTAGAAAGTGCCTGGTACTTGAATGTTTGAGCGTGCCTCAGGTTGTGGGGTAAGTATAGGTGTAAAAAGTTATTTTGTTTTTATCCCATAGTGTACTTCGCAGTGAACAATAAGAAGCGTACTAATGTCGCTGACGTATGAAATGAATTCACGCGTGCTCTTACTCTGAGGAAAAAAAAAGTGCTTTCAGCTTTACAATCAATGAATTCAAATTCAAGATGCATTCATTGAGGCGCAAGAGTACAAAAGACGGCAAGTCCATTAGCTGTACGAACTAAGAAGTATATGTTTATAGGGCAACATGGCATTTTATTTTTTATTTGACTCAATTCTAATATCATCACTGATTTAGCAATTTGAAGTCAAATATTTTTCGGAAAAAAACAAGTACAACTAATTTCCTATACCCATGGTCAGAAAACTTACAAAATTAACTTTCAATCAATCAATTCATCAATCAATAAATAAATCAAGATATAGTTTTTTTAAGTATAATCAAAGTCAAAAGCCTGCTTATTGAAATTTGTCTGATTCCTATGATTATTTCAAAGATGTCTACCTTATAAATCATGTTCCCTTTAGAAATAAACATGTTTTTTTTATTATTTAAGAATGCTCTATAATGTTAAGGGTTGGCGTAATGGCGTCGACATTTATCGTGAGAAATGTGTAAAATCAAGACCGGAATAAACAGTAATCATGTACAACTTTCGAAACTAATCGGTCGGTTCAAAATCGGAGCATTCAGAGCCAAAACTGCCAGACCATATTTTACAAATGGTCGCCATAACGCTAATTAATTAATTTTGCAGCTTGCGTTATCAGTATATATGCACAACCTTCAGCATTTTAAAAGACCCACTTAACGAGGCGGTCTAAGGCGGCTATTTTGGATTCGCTTTAGTCAGGTCCACATTACTAAGGGTCGATGAAATGAATGAAGATTTCTTCTATTTTCTCCCTTTAAAGAAAAGTATCTCTGATGAAAACGTGGTTAGTATTACCATACAGACTGCCTCGACAAAAATGTCATTCATATTGAAGGCTACTGCGTGTGCGTATACCTATGTTATGAACTTGATATTATTTAGAAACACGTCACTGACACTTAATTACTCTTCAGTTCTAACTCCTAAAGCACATCTAAAACTGTATTAAGTAGCCCTTTCAGTAATTCATGAAATGTCCGAAGTAATCCTAGAAGATTGTGACGTCACGGACGTTTATATATCCGCCTTAAAGAGGTACTACAGTGATTTTTTTATGGTCGTGGATTTGCCTCAAAGTTGACTCCACACACCGATAGACACGGTTGTACCAGTTCTCCAAGATTTTGTTGGAGAACATTTTCGCGAAGTTATTGCATTTTGGATTTTCGTTCTCATCGTATTTCTCGAACCGGGAGCCTCTACTGGCAACACTGAAGAGCGACGACAGATATAATATTACTACTACTATCACTCCTCCTCCTCCTCCTCCTCCTCCTACTACTACTACTACTACTACTACTACTACTACTACTACTACTACTACTACTACTACTACTACTACTACTACTACTACTACTATTACTACCACTACTACTACTAATAATAATAATAACAATAGTAATAATAATAATAATTTATTTCGAAAGACTAGCATGTGCACGTCACAAGTCCGGTTCGTCAAAGCCATCCAGGGCTTGTATGACTGAACCTATCTGCAGTGGCCTCAAAAAGTAACTATGCCAAGTACTAAAGAAATTTGAGTCTGTTCCAATAACATTTGTGACACATAAAAAACTTTGACTCAAGGGAAAGCACGTGTACAGACACCTGCACATATGCACAAATATTATATCAAAAAATATTATTATAATAATAATACTAATAATAATAATAATAATAATAATAATATCAATAATAATAATAATAATAATAAGAATAAGAATAATAGTTATAATCTTTGTTTTCGTGTGCCCAAAACAACCCGAAGGGCTTCACTTCGGTACACAAAGAACGAGTAAAGGCCAAATTAACGCAAAACAAATAAAACACACATCCCATATAGGTAGCGATCCCTTGCAATTGCTTGCGGTAAACAGAAAAATCACTGAATATTCCAATACCTGCATAGTCGAAGCGATTGAACAGCCTTTGCATGCCTGACGAGGGTGAAGACCTGCATCTGGTATTGACATAACAAGTAGAGTGATTCCTAGTTAAACAGGAGGACACAAGGATATTATTAATATTGGATAAAACCGAGTCATTATCTACATTTCCATTTACTATATTGTGAAACAAAAGATCAAGTCACGTTCGCTCTTCTCTCAGACAATGACCTGTGCAAGAACTTATCTAGAAGAAAGTTGTCATGAATATAAAACCGATGCTGAAGATATCGATTGTAAACGATGCGTATTACGCGTTGTTGCACACTTTCAATCTTTGTTGACTGCATTTCTGACAAAGAATTCCAAGCTGTAGAACCGAATTCAAGCATTGACCTATCAAGAAAGCAAAATAAACGAATAATACAGGCAGGGTTTTTAAATTGCTTCGTGATGCGAGATATTAGTCCCAACATATTTGTCGCGCTGCCAACAATAGAAGACACATACCAAATAAACGCCAGTTCATTATCTATGTTCACGCCAAGGTCTCTTACAACAGAGATGCTTTTGATTAAAGTTCCTTTTAATACATAATTGTTTTGTAATACATTACCACGTCTGCACAGGGGCAAGACATTTGTTTTCAGAGGGTTCAGTGAAAAGCTATTCACTTTACACCACTGAACTATCCGCGGCACGTCATTCTGTAATGCTTCGTAGTCTACAGGAGTATGAACATTGATAAAAAATGAAAGACGTTTACAATTCCCTCTAATGCCGAATTAGAGCGCAGCTCTTGAAGAGGAGGGGAGGGTATGGAGAGGGGGTATCCTCTCCTCCTCCTCCGTACCCTCTCCTCTCCTCTCCTCCTCTCCTTCCCCTCCTTCTCTCCTTCTCCTCCCCTCTTCTTCCTTCCTCCTCCTCCCTTCCTTCTCCCCTCCCTCCCTCCTCCCTCGTGACGTCACTCGTGAATGTCAAGGCCCGTTCACACAGTTGCGTTCGGAGCGACCACTACGCTTACGAACGAATGCAACCGGTTGGAACGACGAGTTACCATAGCAACGAAGCGCCAAACGGTCGTTTCGTTCATGTTCGTTCGCAACGCAAGGAGTTGAGCCGGGCTGAACTTTTTCGTTACGTTCGGGAACGACGGGAGCGACAGACCAATCACAGGTCGAGGAGAGCTCAGTCGCGCGCGTTGCCTGCCGGTCGTGCCGGGTTCCTTCTAAATGCAAACATGGCGTCGGTGCCGCGGTGGTGAACGTCGACATGGATGGCGTGGTGGAAGCTCATCGTTCCGCGTAAAAGCGTTATCCTTGACTATGAATTTTTGGCGTGTGTCGTTATGATAACCCAGCACGTACTAGAAGGGAAGATCCACCTACTCGTGCGGCGATCTCGTGGCGGCCCTCTCAAGACAGCAGAAACGCCTGTGCCGTCGTGTTTGTTTACTTCGACTACAGTGGTGCTTTCTTAGCAATTGTGTCCTCGAACATCGCCCGGATTTCTTTTTTGGCGCATTCCATGCGTGTGCTCAAGTTCAAGGTATTACTGGTGCGTACCGTATAAAGGATGCGAATTTTCACGCGCTTTCATCACCCGAGAAAAGTGATTAGTGTTAGCAATCCTGAACGCTCGCAATGTCGCTCGCAACGTCTATCGGATCACGAAATTATATTTCTACGTTGCTAGATCGCTGCTAAGATTACATCGTCTTTTATAATCGTAGAAAAGGCGTGTGGCGAGATTTGTACTGTTGGCAAAGTCGTGTATTAAAGTCGTGATCGTGCAAGACGGCGTACTCCATCTTTTTTTTCTTTTTTTAATGCACTACCCTGCAAGCGTTTTCTGAAAAATAAAAAATAAAGTTTGTGGTCATAGGAGGTTGTCTATCTATTTTCTGTTACGCAAGTGAGTGGTAGCGCGTCCCCAACAGCTGACGGCGGCGGAGAGGCGGTCGCCGTGCTGCCGACGCACTGCGCTTGTTGCAGTGGTCGCAGGAGTGTACGCGAGGCGCAGAGCGGTCGTTCCGGTCACAACGGACCCAGTCGTGGGTAACGGGTTCGTTTCAGATATTTGAACCAGCCTTTACACAGCTATTGTAGGCGCACAGCAGATCTTAGTGACTGTACGCCGTAGCCGAAACCTCCGGCTGCTCCGGTGAGGACGGTGGACCTCGCGTCGGGCAGGAAACCGTCCGCCATGTTTGTAAGCGTAGCTGGGTTGCTTACTATTGGCTAGGAGCAAGAGCTGAAGCTCGTTTCTCGTTGGCTGTTGATTCGTTTGGTTGCATGCGGTTCCATGTGTGTGTACACGTCGCGTACAGTTGTCGTTGAAGTCGCAGCGGTTGCATTCGTTCGTAAGCATAGTGGTCGCTCCGAACGCAAATGTGTGAACGGGCCTTCACTGTGAAGGTCGTGACCTTCGTCGTGACCTTCACGAATAACCTCCGTGACGTCACTCATGACATCACTTGTGACCGTAGTGACCTTCGAGACGTCAAGAGGGACGTCATTATGGGAAACGTCCCATAATGCAACGCGCGGTTACGCCGACGGCGACGCCGACGCCGCTCAAGCCGGAAACGGGCACCTAAGAGCTGCGCTCTAAAAGCTTAATGTTATCTGCAAACAACAACTTGGCATTTTCAACATATGACCCTAAATTGTTTACGAAGATAAGGAACAAGAGGGGGCCAAGAGTAGACCCCTGGGAAACACCAGAATTAGAAAAAAAATTTCTTTAGCGATTTTTACCTATTCGAACATGGTTGGGACGACATGATAGGTAACTTTGAAACTATTTGCACAGCCCTACATAACAACCATATAAAGATAATTTATGTAACAACAACTCACGGTTTACTTTATCAAACGCTTTTGACATATTAGAATATATACAATCAATTTGACCTCTGTTCAAAACAACAGGGGCACAGGAGTTCAAAAAAGTGCACAAATTAGTTTCAACTGACCGTCCCGTCAGGAAACCGTGCTGGCAAGATACACATTTTTGGCGGAAGTAAAAATAAATTCAGTTATGCATAACGCGTTCAAACACCTTAGAAAATCTAGACAATTAAAATATGGGGCGATCTACATATGGTACAAAGTGGGCAGTAAACCACATTCCCAACTGATTATAAGACGTTTGATGGTAGGAAAAAAAAATACTTAGAAACTCATTAGCTAAAAAGCACACAAAAAAAACGTTTCACATATCCTGTTTAAGATCACTTGCGCGACCTGAGGTCGCACCTCTGGGCATCGCGCGGAAATTTGAATGTTGGTTTCGGCATCATCTCCATTTACGGTTTTTACAATAGCTGTTTTGAATTTGAAGAAAATAAATAGCATACCGTGAAGACTAAAGCCCGGGTATTAAAAAAATTTAATTTGTTTGGGTTGCTCAAAACACGACCGGAGTACCCCTTTAACCGTTAAGGGAATTCAAGTATCGTTTGCTGTCAAAAGTTTTTTTTTTTTCCACTGTTCTTTATGGTTTTAATACCTAAACATTGAAGCATAACAGACTACAAGGCAAAATTATTGAGACGTTCACGTTTGGACAGAAATGGGCGGTTTGATGGTAGTCTTCTCGTGCATTACATTTTTTTTTTTATTGGCACTCTTGGCGTATTTCGCATCAACAGCCACTAGACACGTCTGTCTCGCCACTATTATCAGTTCATCTTTTGCAAACCTCGAGCGAGCGAACGAAAAAGGTAATAGACGACTCTCTGACGGCGCAAAATGCCAATTCATCCCAATCTCAATTTAAGATCTAAAAAATGTATAGCTACAGGCCGCAATAGCGCCCGAAGAACCTTTCTCGTCGGTCTACCCCTCAGACAGGTTGCGCCACGTCGTGCGTTTCGCTGCACCTCCTAAATTGACGAGCTTTGCACAAACTCCCAATTCTTTTGGGACCATATGGCCGAACCGTTGGCCGAGATTAGCGCCGAGTGAACAGAATCCTCCCAAGAGACACGTGATGGACTTCCAGTGGCGTAACTGGGACCCATGCGAGCCAGCAAACCTTGTGCAAGAGTTGGCAGTATAGCCGACGGAAATCCCACAGACGTTAATAAATAAATAAAGGGAGAGAAAAAAGAATTACGTCCATCGACGTAATATAGGTTTGTGAAGCCAATTCATGGGCTGCCCTCTAAAGCCGCGCTCTAAAAGTTACAGCGTAACAATGGCGGTCGATGACGTCTTGATTAAGAAAAGCGAGGCGTGGCCTACAATGCTCACGCGTCTCTCCTTGTGATTCGTCCATCGTCATTTCTCGCGCCGAGATCTCCTTAGCTGCGGTGCGATAATTAGATTCTCGGAAGTTGCCACGCCCTGCGGATCTTAGGGTTATCAATAGTGGCCTTGCTGCGGTTGATATGTGTCTTAGAATGAAATTCGTAATTGAATTCGGTTTTCATGTAATGTGACGAATTCATGAGCTGTCACCTCAGGTCAAAGTGCTCGCCTATAAAAACAAAAATTGTTTTTTTTTTTTTTTTTTGGAGGGCGGAAGATAACATGGGGGCCATGTGAGTTATTGGAAAAGAAGTGAAATGAGTTAATTAGCCAATCGATCACTCCGCTCTGTGCTTGCGCCGCACTGGTCGCGTTACCTGCGGCGCGGACACGGGATTGAAGAATAGGCCCAGAACCTAGAGATTGACGTGGCAGGGGAAGTTTCGACTGCTTATATTCGGTTTGAAACACTATGGTACAAGGATGACACATTTGGTTTCGTATCGCCCATGATGAATTTGTTTTATGGAAATTTTGTCACGGTTAGACTATAAGAAGGTAGAGCGTATATTGTCTAACTATATTATGCCCCAAAAACTAGTATTAAAAATGTTAGTAAAATCTTCTGTGTTAACTAGCAAACTAATAAATCAAGTTTTGGAATTACAGCCAGTGCGCGGGCGAGTTGGTGGAAGTTTAAAATTATGATTTTCACCCAAGACTGGGACAAAAGGTGAAACAAATTTAACAGCGGAAGAGGAAGTAACATCGTCTGTCCCTGTTATTTTCTCTTCTACTGTTCAAAATTCTTCCTCCTTCTGTCCAGCCTCGGGTTAAAATCATCAAGGTGAAACCGATTTCGTCTCCTTTTCTTTTTACGTTGAACTACGTATTTCTCTGCATTTGTAAGGGGAGTGTAAGTTGGGAGCTCGATGTCACGAAAAGTTGGCCACGGAAGTGACGTCACGCAACCACCGGAGCGCCGACCGATTAGCATCGCCATGCGCTCCCTGACGGCGCGCCGTGCCTTCTGCCGAGAACCGCGCAGTGCGCAGGCGCGTCCTTTTAATGCGGTAGCGTTCTTTAGTGACCCCCCGCCCCCTGGGTTTCTTGGACTTTCTGGCCTCCTAATGCGCAATGCAGCACTTCAGCTCACATTCGCAACCCCTTCGAAGGACCTGACGACTTGGACGTCGTCTTTGACGTCGTCCCAGAGGTCGTTCTTCAGGTCGCCCTAGACGTCGTCTTTGACGTCGTACTCTAGGACGTCTAGGACGTCGTCCTTTAGGTCGCCCTAGAAGTCGCCTTTGACGTCGTCCTCTACGGACGTCTTCCTTTAAGGTCGTCTTGGAGGTTGCTCTTGAGGTTTCCCTAGAGGTCGTTCTAGACGTTATTTTTGACGTCGTCCTCTAGGACGTCATCCTCAACGTCGTCCTAGAGGTCGTCTTTAGGATCGGCCTAGAGGCCGTTCTAGATGTCGTTCTTGAGGTCGTCCCAGAGGTCGCCCTAGATGTCGTCCCAGAAGTCGTCTTTGATGCCGTCCTCGACGTCGTCTTAGACGTCGTCCTTGAGGTTGGGCTAGACGAATGCTATCCCCATTTATAGACAACCAAAAACAGTGGTTTATGCAGCGATTTCCTATCCGCTGGCTTGCTCGTTTGCTCGCTTCAACGCGACGCGCTCGTTCCAGACATGTACAAGTTACTCAATAAAGTAATTAAGTTAAGTTACTGAGTATTGGCCTCAAACGTAATTTGCGTAGAGTAGAAATTACTCAAATAGAAAGTAGTCGAGAAAATTACTAATTACCGTAAAAAGTAGCGAATTACTTTCGAAGTTACTTTTGAAGTTACTTTTATATGTTTTTTATGGTAATAAGAAAGTGAATAGGTTTTGATCCGTTAGCGAAATCGTGCCAGCCAAATACGAATCGGCTTGTTTTTGCACAGAAATGCTTTAATAGCTGGTTCTGCTTCTGACTGCCTATTTTGTAGTTCTTTTTTTGTTTTTTTGGTCAATGATGTACTGCGAATATATCATTTCTACTTTGAGGTTTAGCACTGCCTGAGCTTGATTTTTTTAGAAAGCGTTTGCTTGTTTACAGTGTTGCGTAAAGAACATCTAAAAGCACTTGAAGTAAATTGCAAAGTAAATTATAGATTATGTACTTCAAGTAAAGTAATAAGTACACCGGGTGCAATGTACTTGAAGTAACATACTATAAATGCAATATATTTTAAGGTAAAGTACAAGTCCTTTTGACACAATCTTTCATGATGCACTTTCATTCCCTATACTGCGTTTTTGTTTAACTGGTATGTATTGCCCCAGGGGTAATCGGAGGTGCATCAGTTTTTTTTTTTCTTCGGAAACGGCAGCAAATATTGTATAAAGTCAAATCGCAGCAGAGTTGCTGTTTTACTCTCGCTGACGAGCTATTTGACGCAATCAACTTATAAGGCATTTGTGTCGGTCTCATAGCCGCCATTACTTCACTAGAAAAATGACCAGATAACGTCTCGAAAAAGGGCGTTTTCACACGACAATACGCCATTTTTTGTCTTCGCTTTCGGGAAATGTACATTGAAGTCGGGAGTTTTACTTTAAATATGAGAAATATTACTTTAGTAAAGTATAAGTACATGCTCAGAAAATGTACCTCAAGTAAAGTGCAAGTGTTCTAAACCGTGGTACTTTAAGTACCTTGTACTTAGAATACCTCCCAGCACAGCTTGTTTATTATTTTTATATAAAAGCGTTGGGGAATTACTAAGGTTTCTCAAAAGACCTTTAAATCTTTGAAGATCTGCATATTTTGAGTTTTGGCAGAAAAAACACACAAAAAGGTCACACACAAAGTACAGCACAAACTACAGGAGCACCAGAAGAGCTTCAGAGCAGGTGCTGCATTTTGTTGCCTCCTTTGAGTGAGGATGCAGTGTGTACACCTCCACTTGTGGGCGAGAGTTCCCACGTTGGGGAGAAGCGGGGACAAATGGGTCAAGTCTCCTTGAGCTTCGGGAAACAAAGAAACGCCAGTCTTCGGCGCTAATCCCACAATTACTCGGCCTCTCTTGCGTCGTGTCTGTTCGCTCCCCGCGCCTCGTAGCAGTGTTGTTGCAGTAGGGGCTCATGAAAGTTTTAAGGGGTTTCGCACGCTCCAAACCATTTTCTCCCCCCCCCCCCCTTTTCTATGCTATATGCTTCGCCCTCTTGGCAAATATCAGCTGATCCTCCAACATCATATATCTTTTTGTGCAGGAATGTTTGTTTATAGGCCAAACAACCACTAAAATTCGAAAGTAATTTGTAATTTGAGTAGAAGTTACTCGGAAAAAGTAATTAAAGTAAACTACTAATTGCCGCAATAAAAATGTAATTGAAAGTTACTTGACTACTCAGAAAAGGAGTTAAACTACAGTAACTTGAGTAGAGTAGTTGAACTACGTACAAGTCTGCTCTGTTCTGACTGAAGCGGCGATGGGCGCTGCTCCGGCAGCCGTGATCCCACAATATTCGCTCACCGCTTTGGACAGCGGCCGAGCAGCCGAGCTCGCGTTCTCTGCGGCGCGGACAGTTCACGCGACTCTCACGCGCGACTAGGCGAAGCGTTAACCTCCCCCTCCCCCCTTTTGTGCCACTCACAAGTAGCGCTGCAGAAGTTTAAAGGGAAACTGAAGTGGTTCTGTATTTAAGAAAAAACACTTCAATGGCCTTCATTCCGCCTCCAGGATCACGAATATCGAGATTATTTTTCAACTCGATGCACGGAGGCTTCAGAAATTAATTTTTAAAGTACCGCCGAAGCCCCTCCTTTCTGGGGCGTGACGTCACACTAGGGTTTTTTTGGAATCTCCGCTCTCGTGCATCTTCAGCGCCACAAACTTAGCCCCCCCCCCCCCCAAGAGCTTCACACCGTTTCACACTACTTCCGACCACAACCGACGCTGCGAACCGACGGAGCCAATTAAGCAGCTACAAAAAGTGCGTCGTCACGGCGTTAGTCGTCGTCTTTGTGCGCCTTCTATATCACCGGCTAAACCAATCACACACAGAGCAAAACGCGCAAGATCGCGACGCAGTGCATGAATGATTCAGCCAGCGATGATAACACACGCAGAAAAACGACGATCGCCGATACGATGCACATTTTGGCGCTGTTTGACGTTGATTTCACCGGGTTGCATATCGACGATGGCTGCGGCCAGAATTAGGGTGAATCGGAGTATAACACAACCTTTCAACCAAAATCTTTCAGCTAAAAAAAAAAAAAAAAAAGACGAGAAGGCTCTTACCCCGCTAGACCAACACACTATCTTTGATCTGAGGTACTTTGATACGCGACATGAAAAACTGAATTGAACTCGAACTTACGTTGTAATGCATACTGGATTCGTAAAGGTATAACTATAGTCAATGACATACTAAGAAACGAGGGGAGTGGTGAGCTCCGAGCTTCCTTTTCATCACTCTGCAGACAGTGAGGTTGCTGCATCGGCCAGTAATCATTTAAAAGAGCCAGTGACAAAGGCAAGATTCGCGAACGTAATAAGCCCGGACCGCATTTCCTTAGGCTCTGTCACTGTGTGTAGTACATTGGACACACGATGGTCAGTCTGAGCATTTCCACCTTTGCAGCACTTAAAAAAAAAATATTTTGTTACGGATTATACCAACCAAATTATAGACGTGTTTCGGCGACTTATTGGTTGCGGTGCTCTGCAAACGCAACGAATGTTATGTCTTGTTTTCGATTTTTAAGCTCCGAATCCTTAACTTGCGACTGACGTAACTACAACAACGCATAAAGTTGAGCGAGTTGGTTTGACATAATGAAAGCGGAACAGCGCGGAAATAAACGAGGGACGAGTAGAAGAGGAAACGACAGACACGGCGCTGTTCCCCTTTCATGACGTAACTAACTTCGGCGTCACAGTACGTACCTTTCTGGTTAATTTTAATGCAGTAAAGTTTTACTGCGCGGCTGCTCATTCTAGCGAGTAACGTCGACGGGCATAAAATATTTTTCTCTCGCTCTCTCTCTCTCTCTCTCTCTCTCTCTCTCTCTCTCTCTCTCGTTTTAGTTTATTTCTATTTATTTTTGCGCCTCATAGTTTCTTCTATCATATTTTGTATAGCGAGCCTCTTCAATCAATGTCGGCTGGATAGCTGCAAAGGCATTCCAGGTGAGGCAGGCGGCAACGTTTTACTATGTATCGTTTTAAACAGCCAATTTACTAGGTCTACTGTCTACGCTAAAAAATTTCGTTAGAAAGTATCCAAAGGAAATTATCGCAGCGGACAGTTTGGTCTAAAATAAGCCTTTACTTGCCTTGCGTAGATGGCAAGAAGATCGCACTTGGGTTCTCCGAGCAGTTGATGATGTAGACGGGTCCACCTATTCAGGGACAAAGAATCATAGTTAGCGAGACAAGACTACGCAGCTATCAAAAATATTGACATTGAAAATGTTTTGTGTGTTTCATAAATATAATATTGAGATAAATATAAATAGATTACAATGACGCATCAACTCATAACAGACTTCTGAACATGTCCGCGTTAAGCGGTTGTGTTATTTACGCGCAGTCGTTTTTCACACATGAACAGTGTATAGACATACCGCAAAAGCACAGATCATGCATCTTGTAACAAACGAATGAATTTCTACTAAGTTTAAGGAAGGACAAAAGTAGCAAAGCACAATGAACCTGTACAATTCCACGAATGTTTTGTTGTGCACGTGGAGAAGTAAGCGCAGTAGGTGGTATGGAGAACATCTAAGGGCTATATTTTTATTTTTATTTTTGAAATATTGCTTATATTTCTAAGCTAAATATCTGCACATTAGTATTATCAGGAAGAGGTACGACCAAAAATGTAGGATACACGAGTGGGGAATAAAAATGTTTCTGCAATTTTGACATGCGGTTTATGATTCATAACTGGTGTCACGACGATCGTTTCAATGCTTTAAATGTGACTAGCATTACTTGAATCAAAGCCTCCAAAGTCAATCTTCGCGTACACCGTGGTAAAAACAAGATTACTTCGCGAACTACATTGTCGCACCTAAGAAAGCTACGTAAATGGAAAATAAAGTCTGCACAAAATATTTGTAAAAAAAAAATAAAAATCCGCACTTCGAATTTAAGGGTCTTTTAACGACACTTGTTTAGACGTAAAGCCAGGCCCACACACGGGTGCCCACACGTACGAACACACGTCTATGCATATTCAGACACGCGAGCGCACAGACGTAGATACCAATGGATCTATGCAAAATAGCATTTAAAACGCACAAAAATACGCAAGGAGTGAACAACGAAAAGAAAGCATTTAAATAAAAACTAGTGTGAAATTGCAAGGTAAAAAGAAGTGTGCGCTCATGTTTTCTTTAGAATTCTGATTCGAGGCATGGAGTATTCGAGGCACGTATTTTTCTTTTGTCAACATTTTTCCACTATACAGTCATGCCTCGTTAATATGGACACCGTTATTATGGATACCCCGCTATATGGACACCATTTTCAAGGACAAAGTGGAAAAATACGTGCATTTTTGTCTCGTTAGTATAGACAACTCACATTATGGACGACGTTTTGGGGGAACGGAGGCGTCTATATTAACGAAACATTACTGTACGTGGTCGCTGACGTCTCAAGAAACGGTGCTCGTCCCGAGCATTGCAGTATCGCTCCGCCGCCGGCAGATGGGAACGTCGTACACCACGCTTTTCGTGTCTTAGACTGCCAGTAACCCTAATCCCTATTACAGCTCCTGGGTAAAACTGCGTGCACCGCTGCTGCGAGGACGCAGGAGGATTCAGCCGGACCAGCACCAAAGTGAAGCGCATTTCATGTTGTGGAATCGTACCGCCATTGCCTGGTAGCCAGAGATAGTACGCGTACCAAACCACCGTCAATGGCGTAATTTGATACTTCCATCGTGGTAGCCGAGCTGCTTCGCTCTGGCCAATCTGAACTGCCAAAACGATATGATGTAATGGGACCAGTGGTTTCTTGATACCACGTTATACAGGTTGAACTGATTTGTGGTAGTGTTCCTTCACGAATATAAGACGTATTTCACCATGAGTCGGCTGTGATCTTGTAGTTATAGATACGTAAACATTTGTTAAAAAAATATGTTTGTTGGGGTAACCTGTAATGGCGGCTGACGTTACACTAGAAAACACAGTTGATTAACATGGAGAAATAGAGGTTCTAGGGTCAGTGGAACATGCTTTCTTCACCGCATTTCTTTTCAAGCTCGCGAGTGCAACTAATTGTAAAAGGTGGAATTGAATGTGTGGGGACCTTCTGCGACAATTAGCTCGAGTAGAAATGTCCAATGGTGTGGTGCCATTTTTCGTTTGTGATTTTAGCGGTGCGATATTGTGACTCAGATACAGCGCGAGCTGGTGTGCACCTAAGTGTGGTTTTGTACATGTGTTCTTTGAAAGACTTTATTATTGTTTGTCCCTCTTCTCCGCGAAATAAAAACAAATGACGAGGTGGTACCCTCCTTATTAAAAAAGAAATTAATAACTTACAAGGAGCTGTAACGCTAGTGTGTATGAAGTTACAAACTTAATCATTTATCCAGCCGCTAAATGGCAACAATCTACAAGGCGTACTTGTTGCAATGCACACTAATCCCGTCTCTTCTGCACTAATCCGATCTGTGCAGGTGAGTCATAGTGCCATGGGGACAAAACATAGAAGGATAACCGTCACAATAAATCTTTTAGGTAACTGACATTTGTTAATTCTCTTTTTTAATTAGTAGCGATAAAGGTATAGATCCAACCAGAACTCGCTAAGTGTCATCAGAAGCAACAAAATTAGTGAGTTTTAAAAAGATTTAGGGCTCGCTGGAAGCGCCGTGGTGCGGTAATGTTATTATAACTCGAGCAACAGACGCAAGGCTAGTAGCGCTAAAACGCACTCACGCAGTTTTTACGTCTCTTGTCATCCTCGTTTTCCCACCGCCAGCATTGCGTCCATTGAACCAGTGGTAACTTTAGTTCACCACCACGCTTCCGATATGCCTAGCATTTTCGTCAAATTACTTACTCTAATATTTGAAGACGTTCAACGAGCTTCCGATTAAAATCATATGATTATTTTCATTGACAAAAAGTTATTTAACGAATATTAAAGAAATATTTCACCTGTCGTGACGATTAACCGCCTATATTATGTCCCCCTGGCCTTATAACTCACCCGCACAGGAAACATTGATGTAGATTTCACCAATTTTTCAAACAAATCAGTAAAGCCTAAGAAATAACACCCTGCATAATTTGCGCGCCGATTGTTTGCTTAGTTGTTTAATTCGATCTTTTTTTCGTTCGTGCTAGTTGGTTGTACGACGGTCTGGCATAAATAAGGAAAGGCAACACATCAGCGAGTATTTGCTGACAAACGAAGCATCAGAATCTTGACCACTTTGTCTCCCTTATTGGTATCACCTGAGGTCCGAGTTTGGTCAGGGTGAGAGCGTGATCTCTCTCGGCTTATGGTTGGGCATGGAGTCGCAGCTTTCCGCCGCACACACAATATTGTCCAATCCAAAATCTTAGGCTTATTCGCGAGTCTATGATAGGACGGCGCTTTAGTGAGAACGTCTCCCCGGCACACGAATGGCGAGAGAGGTCTCGCTGCCTCTGATGTGATTCTCCTGAGCACTTAATTCACCGGTGGATATCAGCTTCTGTACGGCAGCAGAACAACTTAGGGTATAATGAAGAAACACGGGTTGTCTATCGCTTTCAAGGAGGATCACAATTTCACTCTGCATCCAATCTCATTTCACCGCGGCTCACATTTTGTACCAGAAGATCATATTTTTTTTTTTATTTCAGATCGTTAGCAGACGACGTACGGTGTTTTATGTTTCGCTTTTGCCTTTGTATGATGCTTTGTAACAGATAAACCTCGTTCCTCGCTCCCATTAGCAGACGAACCGCCTACTAAGCATACCCGCGCTGGCTCCGTGAGAGGCAAATTGGATCTCGGTTTCGCTCTCGCGGTGAACAAAACAGGAACTCTTGGTGGCATTAAGATAAACCTTCGGCTTTCTGAAGAATTCTAAATGGGACTGCGCTATACACGCGCGTCCACGCACAATTCAAACTAAAACACATTTGGCTGACATAATCAAGAGAGTGCGCTATTGGTGGAAACATTTTAGCCCATCATTGAAAAATAACGACCGTATAAAATGGCCAAAACGTTTATGTGATTGATTGTGGCCACACTTGTGCCCTTCAGTTAAAAAAAAATTAAATGAATTACTATAAAAATTACTCAGCCTTGAATGCAATAGATTACCGCTACTGCTTACTTCCTTTAAAAAGTTGTTATTACTTTACTAATTACATTAAAACTTACTTTTACGATAGTTTATTTGGATGCTTCTGAAGAATTAAATAAACGAAAATTCGATGTTTCCATAAATTTGTTTAGCATTACCACATTCAAGATACCACACTTCACTGTATTATGGTCGTTATAAATAAGAGTGAACGCAATATATTTTATTTAATTAGTCGGTCCAAGATTAAGAATGCGTTACCGTTTGATCACGAGGAACAAATTCAGAGTGCACGATTCCTCTCACGTCAAAGAAAACAATCACCATTGTTTTCATGCTGTACTTCACTTGACGTGCTTTCTTGGGTCGTGGGGGAGTGGCAGTTATCCATTGGCTGGATTACTGTTCTGTTTCGGGGTCGTAGCTGTAACTCCAATGGTCATCTCCGGTTATGACGGTTAAAAAGAAGTGAAAGCCGTTTACAACTCCCTGCAACGCCGATTTAGAGCGCAGCTCTTGAGGGGGAGGAGGGAAGGCTACTGGGGGGTGGGTCAAGTGACCTGGGTTATCACCCGACCTCGGGGGGGGGGGGGGGTCACGTGACGATGCCGATGACGATGACGTCATCAGTGACGATGACGATGCGGGTGCCGATGACGTCATCAGTGACGTCACTGATGACGTCATTAGTGATGATGACGATGACGATGCGGATGCCGATGACGTCATCAGTGACGATGACGATGCGAATGACGATGACGTCATCAGTGAGTGACGATGACGATGCCAATACCGATGACGTCATCAGTGACGTCACTGATGACGTCATCAGTGATGTCACGCGTCCCATAATGCACCGCGTGGTTACGCCGACGGCGACGCCGACGCCGACGCTGACGCCTACGGCGACGCCGACGCCGCTCAATCCGGAAACGGGCGCCTAAGAGCTGCGCTATAAAACAACAGCGTCCTCCTCCAGATGCTAATTGAAAGTACGGCACGCAGCCAAGCGATTGCCGCTTTGTTCAGGTGTGAGCAAGTGAAGCACGGAATTCGCTGCGACTCATTTTGTGAGGAAATCCTCCGATTAAATTCGCTGACAGGAACTCCATGACACTCCAGTCAACTCCAAAAGCGCATCAGTGGTCCGACAAAGGTGATGAAAGATGGCTTGACGAATGCCCCACTGTCTTCAGAACGCCTGATGAAGGACGTCCGGAACGACGTTAGTCGTCATTCAACATTTGCTCTTGTTTTAAAACGGGAAAGCCATTTGTAAACTTATTTTACTCAGACCAGCTTTTTTGTAAGCTGTTTTTAATATAACACATATTTTCGCCACATTTTTTTTAGCAGAATAGAATATTTCACTGCCGCACGTTGTTCGTATAGATCGGCCATAACAAAATAGGCAAACGCGTTGAAGGAGTCTCCAACAACCATTCACTGAAGCGAATGCAGCATCTCGCAGGAACGCCCACTGTTATATTAATGGAGATGGGTCCTCGCCCCTGAAAACGCGCATAGATGAAGACGATTATATTACCGACTCTACATAAAATAATTTCGGTTACTTTTGGGCACACCCTCGTATGCCACGTCGTCCGATGGCGGTCATCTGCTAGAAAGCTGTAGCCAGATATATCCCACATTTTACAGAAAAGGCGAATTGCAGAATTTAATGCGCTGATTACCGTTCATTAATTTATTACATTATGACAGATGTTTCCACAATAATAACGACCCGGTTAGGACGGTGCAGGATCCATTAAAAAACACGACTGCATAACCGGGTAACGTACTCATGAGTTGCCATGTTCTTTCCAAACAGTTTAGCGCTCAGTAGACACTGAACGTTTACCTAACTGACACCGCATGTAAGAATGCCGGTTGGGGCCTCCTACGCGAGAGAATTTAGCCAGAATCGTCGCGTGCTTTTGGCTCAAACGCGTATCGCTCAAGCAGTTTCATGTTTTGCGCCACGTCACGTTTCATTACTAGATATCCCCGCGTTGCCCTGTTACTAATGCAAATATCGCTTTTATATTATACATATCAAATAGCTGACTACACGGCGTCACTTCCGCAGTCAGACGTCATCGCACTCAGATGCAAAAAAAAAAATAATAATAATAATTCGCCTCCATTAGCGCAGCGAAGCAACCCCGCGAAAGTGCGTTTCATAGATCCGTGTCGCCATCTAGGCGAAGGAGTCTGCACTGTCTAACATAGCATGGGAAAAGCGCTTCGAAGACAAAGCAACGTGACACCAGTCGATCGAAAATGCTTCGACTTCGTGAACGAGAGGGCGCCAGCAGTCCGGATATCGATATCCGGAGGGCGCAGGACCCGCGAATGCGTTGTTGTCGTCTGCATCACCGGAAAGTTTGCATGTGAGAAGCAAACAGGCAAATGAGACAGACGATAAAAAACGAAAAAGACGGCTCCTGTCCAGACGCAGCTTCCAAAGATAGAAACAAGTCAACAGGACATCGAATCGAAGAGAGGTGTGTTGCAAACACAAAAGCTAGACAGACACGTAGATAGACGGCTATCCCTAGCTGCCATTTATATCTCTTTGCAACGACGTCTGTCGGGACTACAGGGGTTCTATAATACATCATGGTTAGGCTGAACCTTTTCTCAGAAAAAAAAACTAAAAAACAAAAAGTAAGGCAGACTCCTAAATGAACAATTCCGTTGCGGTAAATGCGTTGGTATTGCACATTGAATGTGTCCTTTAAAAATCCGTATTTTATTGTCCTTGATCATTTCCTGACTTTGCAGCGAATGTACTGTAAAAATATATATAAAGTACATAATAATATACACAAAGCGTAGATAAAAGCGTAGAGGTCGATTTTAGTCCCTTATGTTTTCATTCTCTTTTAGCAGCCACAGTATAGGCACAATCTGGCGGTTAAGCATAACGCGAGTGCTGGTGAAGTTTGACGGTCGTGTATGGGAGTAAGTGAAACAATACAAATTTACCTTGACTTCTCACTGAGAGAAAGGCTCTGCCTTTTAGGTATAGTGACACTGCTTCACCCTGCAGCCACGGTATTATGGGTGATAGCCTGGGTTCATGAACGTACATAAGCGCAAGAAATTACTCGGCCGCGTGCTGGTGCTGGTTAGAACGTGACAAGATATCAAAACACAAAATATTTTTTTTTTTGCTTTTTTGTCTTTCTGGGGTTGAGGGGGGGGGGGGGGGGACGGAATCTTGGCTTGTTTCTTTGTTGACATAAAGATATCTAATCACACCGAACTGTTAAAATCCCATAAAGCCTTCCCATTTTCTTTAAGGAGGTTTTAACGTGAAGCTGTCTTTGGCTGGGTGTTCGGCGTTTCGTGAAGCCCAAATAAAAGTGAAGCTGTATAAAAGCGTGGCCACGAAGCTCGGCACTGATTGGTTGAGAGTTGAGAGAGGAGGAGTTAGGTGCTTGACGCTGATTGGTTAACAAGAAGATCATGTGATCAGGGGGGTGGGCGAGCAGGAGTGAGGTAGGCGAGGAGGAGCTCGACCATCTGTGCGCACTGAGGGAGAGGAGCTCGAGAGTATGAAATTCTCCGAAAGATCACTAGGGTTATCAGCCGGATTAGCGGTAGTATCGCTTCATTCTAGGAACAACTATCAAGTGTACGCATCGTACGCGTTAAACTATCTGATGAAGAGCGCCGTGAACGTACTGGTGTCAGGAAACTCAGGGTATCGATAAAGGTTTGTGATGCTAGAACCTCTCACTCATGCACAACAATTGCATAGCAATAGGCAATTAATTTTTTATTCTATAAAATGGAAGGTGACAACAACGACAAATGCGTGATGGCATTGTACTAACCAGCTGGGAAGTGTATAAAAGGAATGCATACTGATCAGAATTATAGGAAAAAAAAAGACTTTTTGTAATTACGGTTTCTCGCGTTCTCCACAACATCAAAAAAATATGGTTCATAATTATGGTTTCAAGCCTTTCACACAATGTATGCAATGTACTTTGTTTTCTTTCAAAAGCAGGGTATCATCAAAATCTATATGATCTCTTCGAAACTATTCTCTCGAAATTTGCGATCTTAAGAGGAAAACAAATTGCAATAAAAGTGCGAAAGTACATATTCATGTAATAAAGAAACAACCGCAGGCGTATTCAACATATATAATTGGTTGTTCCCCTTGATGATTTGTTCTAAATTTATGTAACTAAAGCAGGCCGAGTTCCCACGTTTCTATTCATCACTTTTTAATACAACGGTTTTCTTGCAGAAAAAACACAAATAATCTAGCTTAATTTATTCTGGACAAAATTCTTCTGATCCTGTCAAGTTGTTTTTACGTTTTTCATCCTAACGTTTTTTTTTTATATATATATACCTGGATAAAATTCAAATCTTGGTGGAAAAAAATTATCTTGAAAATAATATACAAAATGTTCCCCTAATTTCAACGCACTTTCAGCAGCACCGTCACATAAACAGGTTCAACCGTTATCCTACAAAATAAATGAACGACCTTAACACCAAAAATACAAAGATTAACCATCCAACTAAACGCGCGCCTGCGAGTTATATTATCCTGGATTTATAGGGAAAAAAAATTCTGCCACCTCAATTAAAAGTCCCGAGCCGCCAGTTCAGCCTCTCACTCTCATTAGAAAACGTTCGTTTACACAAGATAACGTACAGAGCGGAGAAAAGGTCATCTGTTAAATCTTTCTTCTTCTTTGAGGAAACCTCGATTCTAAATTACAATCGTCATTTCAAATCTAACAAAAAAAAGAAATAAAGAAGACCGAGGAAATGCCTACCTCAGACTGAACTTAGTTGAGTGAGAAACTGATCCAATTTTCTCTCGAAATTAAACTGCATATCTGTGATTCTCAAAATAATAGCGAGAGTTGACAACGACAACACACGCAAATCTAAAGAGAGAGAGAGAGAGAGAAAAACAAAAATGTAAATGAGCCGGGCCTATTACATCTGAGATTTGGAAAACGTAAGTGGAGAAGGAATAGAGAGGCGGCACGAAATACGACAAAAGTAAACGCTCACACAAAATCGAATTTTTTTTTCTTCCGTTACTTTGGATAAATATTTCCGCTCGCGAAAATGACAACGCGATGAGAACGCGGGCACTCATATCCTTCCGCCAGGCGTGAAGAGATGGGTGGCTTTACAGCGTACGGAGGATGACGCTCACAACCCGCTCCAAACCACGCATTGTCCATCCTCCGGGAAATTGAAGACACCCAGTCCGCCTGAACTCCAGAGACGAAATATATGATTCTTCTTTTTTTTCTTTTTAACTCTTGGAACGCCGCTCACAACCTCGTCCCAGCAAAAAATAATAATAAAAAAAAAAAAACCGAGTGTGCTTTGGAATGATATGCACCCTCTGGTTCTGGTAGCGGCATGTTTCCAATTTTAAGCACTCTTGAGGTAAAGAATCTTTTTTTTTTTTTTTTGCATTGGTTGTGCAGTTCTGTGTTTGTAATGCCTTACAATTTTGGTGCTCCTGCGTCACGTGCACAGTCCGAGTGCTGGGGTACAGAATAGTTTTAAACAACAGTATGGTGTGAATGGCTCAAGGTTGGCGGTGCCGTTTAGATTATCGCCGGAAATACCGAAAACCATCTCGGAAGGTTGTTCGATCAACTCCATAAAATGAAAGAGATATTTTAATTGTGTATTGCGTGTTAAACGTCGGCAGTTTAGAGTGTTTGGCGTTGCAACCATCGGCAACATCTCGGCGTTCCTTTTGGTTGCAAGTAAGTGTCTTTGAAGTGTACGTGCTGTGAAAAAGTACTTTTTTTATTTCACATTCATAATCATCTTAAGCTGTTTTATGTTTGCTTTTAATACCTTCCTCTTCTACTCATTTACTGTTGCATTGCTCATGCCTTTCTTCAGTATTTCTATTATCCTTTTCCGTCTGGTTCAAGGAGTAGAGAGGTCCGTCCGAAACAAAATCTTTTCTTATTCTTCTATCCTCGTCGTTCCCTCTTATCAAACCAGAGGAGTTGTCTTCGGAAGGCCTCGTATAGGACGAAATAAAGATGATCAGTTACGAGGAATCAGATTTTTCGTTGTAGTGAGCAAAAAGGCACTTTGACGTTGGCCAGAGAAAACTTTGTTTGGTTCGTCAAGGGCTTAGTGCGTTGTGTTCCGGGCCGTTGGCAGAGAGCCATTCGGTATTTGGTTACAACAATGCGGAAATTTCGCTCGGAATCGAGACTGTCTTGTTCGTGCCTCCTCTGGCGGTGGACGACCGGTGTTACTTTTGTGTCGTCGTTGTAACAGCTACCCTGTCTTGATGCTTTCTTCATGTGCGTTTTTATAAGCAGACTCCCGGTTTTTACTTAAGGTTCTATGTTCTTGTATTGGAATACAGTCCTGTTTCTTTGGAACATTGGAAGTGCTGTAGCGTTTTTGTCTCTGTAACATACTTGTAAATACATATAGCATTTCTTGTGTATAACTATTTCCTAATCAAGCACCGAATATTAAAAGGATTTGTTTGTATGGAAGAGTAATGGCGCGTTCCCACTGAAAGCGGATCCGCAACCGTAAAGCGGATCCGAGTGTTCTCAACTGCAAAGCGGCTAGGATCGAGCGTTTGGGGCGCATTTTTGCCGCTTCGGCACCAATTTCTCCTAACCGCTTTCGCAAACCGCGAAGTTGTAACCGATCGCAACTCGGCGCAGACGTGACGTCGGTGGCTTCCGAAACAAGCAGGCATCTGCCGCTGGTGAGGCATCAAAGGCGCTGCAGTCATAGAGTTGAAGCAGGCAAATCAACAAAGAAACGTGATGTTCACACCCGTCACTTGAATCCGCCGCGAAAAGAATTGTCCCGTAATTTTAACGGGCTTGGCTCCGGTGATCTGGTTCGGGTAAAAGTATGTTTATTATTCGGGGTGCCAAAGCCCGTCGCAGACTGCCTTGTTAGTCTTCGCCCGCAGAAGATCGGAACCCGCCCTCGACCGATCGAAATGGCACCGTTTGTAACCACTGAGACAGTCGCTTGAACTACTGAAAGCTTTCGACACCGTGCATGACCACCACGAAGGCCGAACAAGACGTCGTGAGCCCAATTGCGTAGACTACACACTACCGTGGAGGTGGCAGGGTACCCGCGCTAGCTTGACCTGTAACATTTAAATAAAGGGAACCCACTCAAGAAATGAAATGTACTTACCTGACGATGCATAGGCAATCCATATGGCGTTTATATGAGCTTAATGTCACACAAACAGTAGACTCGATCGACGTGCGAGTGACGAGAGGAGAGTCCGTCACCAACGAAGCCACGACCGGCTAGCTCCGAACACATTCGCCCGCACCACGGCCCACCAGTGCCGCTCACAACCCCGAAAATGATAAGAGCGAACAATGCGGAAAAAATACTGGCTCTCTGTCCCGAACACAAGGTCAGCTATTCGAGCGGGAAGGGTCCGCTTCATAGAAAGGGTCGGAGCAAAACTCTTCTGAGTCAGCAAGGCGCGCCTATGCCTGAATAAGCTTTGCGTGTGGGCGAAGTCGAGGAAATCGCAGACGGGGTTTCGGGGTTCATGTCTCTTTTTTCACTGCCCAAAACACGTAATGGGTGCGAACAGCTTAAAGAAAACTCTCCAGAATGCAAAATAGCTAAATTTTGGTTTTGGATCGTGGATTAAACTTGATTTTGGATTGTAAAACAGGGTTGCCGAACGCAAGTCTCAAAAGATCACGTGTTATCACCGAGAAACCACCAACCGCGTGTCGGTGTGTCTGAATGGGGTCGCTTGTGAACCGCATTCGCAAACGCATCTCAACCATTAGTGTGAATACGCCATAAGTGTCAACTTTTCTTTGCCTGTCATTGCTGTATATTAAAGTGCGAGTCCTCCGAAAACAGAGCCAAGATTCTTCCTGACGTCTCAAAGGAAACAAAGCTGGACGACGTTCTGACCATTCGGGAGGTGGAGAAAAGCTCACCGGAGAAAAGCTCACCGCAAAATCGGCAGATCCGGAGAAAAGCTCACCGGCCCTTGAGCGGACGCAGAACAATGCTCACCGAATTTTTAGAGTGCAGCTCTTAGCCGCCCGTTTCCGGCTTGAGCGGCGTCGCCGTCGGCGTAACCGCGCGGTGCATTACGGGACGTGTGACGTCACTGATGACGTCATTGGCATCCGCATCGTCATCGCCACTGATGACGTCATCAACATCCGCATCGTCATCGTCACTGATGACGTCATCAGTGATGTCACTGATGACGTCATCAGTGACGATGGCGATGCGGATGCCGATGACGTCATCAGTGGCGATCTGTCACTGATGACGTCATCAGCGACCATGACGATGACGCCATATCGATGACATCACACGTGACGTCGCTGGTGACGTCACTGATGACGTCATCACAATGATGATGACGTCATCGTCGTCGTCACGTGTCCTCACAGGGGTCACGTGACTCTCGTGAGGTCACGTGACTCCGGTGACGTCACTTGACCCCCGTGAGGTCACTTGACCCTCATGAGGCGACGGCGACGCCGCTCGGACGAAGGAATAGCACACACGATGAGGAGGTGAGGAAAACGGAGGAGGGTATACCTTCCCCTAAGTACTCTTCCCTCCTCCTCCTCAAGAGCTGCGCTCTAATTTGGCGTTACAGAGAGTTGCAAACTGCATTCAATTTTTTTTATATTTTCTTAGCTTAGCGGTTTGTGCGTCAATTTAACACAATTATAATTCGTCACGTCATTAAAAATAATTGTCCTCTTTTCTTCTAATATTCTTAAAGTTTATTGGGCATATTTACTAAATCCTCAGAAATTAGTAATGACCCATTTTCTATATTACTGACGCCGTGAGCGTAAAATCAGAACATGGGACACCCGTAAAAAAGGCAGCAATGTATTGACAGCTTGACAGTGCGCCGTCGAAAGCTCTGTCAGATAAAGATGTTTGTTTTTTGCGAGCTAATACGAATATCGGTGTGCGAACCGTTTCAGCTCCGAAGATTGTGTGGTGCCTGCTAGATGAGTGCACAGATAGAATGCGCCGAGGGAAATTAGTCGTCATAGGAACAAATGGGACGACTTGTTTTCGGGTTGTGCTCAAGATTTGTCGTACCGCTACCTTGTAAATGGATGCATAAAAAGAAAAAAAGAAAGAAAGGTGATGCCCACCCAGTGAAAATTAACTGCGCACATCATTTCGACCGTTGGTATCCGCTTCGGAAACTATAATATGGAAACCGTCCAATGGAGTTTGCCCTGACAGGTCGCGCCATCTGTTGCGCAACCTCCGCAACGATGGGAAGTCCGGTTCGTCATTTGCGCCGTTGAAGGTGCAGTACTATCGTTGGCATAGTGCACGACAACACAAACATACGACCGACTTTTTTTTAATGTTTGCGTTAACAATTGTACTGCATGTCATCCTAACGTGTAGAAGAGCGAATGCAACAAGCGCGAGATCATTTCTTCTCGTACATGTGGGGGCACGTGGTTATATTTTCTGGAGATCAAATTGTTAATTTTTTAACCTATTTCATATATTTTCTGAGTTCTAGCGATCCCATAATTGAAATTTTGGTTCCGTGATTGATCTTTTTTTTTTTTTTGTAGCGCTCACTCAAAACTGTTAAACTGTGTTTGTGGCTGAGTCTTCTTTAATGAGAAAACTAAAGCCCCATCCACACGCCATAAGTTTCTGGTATGCGGCCGGCCGAAGAAATGAGTAAGGTAAGGGTACATTTCTGCCTTTCATTTATTGGAGATGCCAAAATAGCGTTCTGACTCAGCGGTTTTTGTGGCGCTTGATGATGTTATTTGGCAAACAGTTCCAGAGTGTTATCCGCAAACTTGCCGAGTTTCTATTTGTTGTTTGACCGATGCTGACTATTAACCTGTTAAACAATCAGAAAGGCTGTACTTAGCCGGATTTGAGTCCAAGACATTGTGACATTATTTTATGACCATTCACCTAAGTGCTGCGTAAAATACGTAGTTCAAGTACCACCATACATATAAAGAAAACTTTTGTTAAAAAGAAAACAACAAACATAGGTTAATCTTGAAACATTAATAACGCGCTTTTTAGTGTACCGACAACTTCTGGTCTTCGAACAACAGATTTCACACCATCTTTTGTTTTTCTCGTAACGTTGTTTTTAATTTTGTGGTCACGTCGCGATGCGTCTGCTTGGTAGTCAATAAATTTCAATTAGCTTCTACTTCTGTCGACACAAATCAGCGCTTAGATATTTTAAACCAGCCATACATATCACGGTGACTAAGAATCGTAAACAATCCCAAAAAAGGTTGGTCATGCAAAGATATTAGTCAGATAGAAAATAAACTAAAATTAAACAAGCTTTTTGCAAATGTTCATTAACAATAAATGAGTAATGTGAATAAAATTAATCCTACCTCAAACAGATTTCCGAGTTGCCGCGAAATAAAACATTCTGAATACATATAGAAATAAAATTTAAAAAAAAACTAGGGGCAGAAATGGTCTATTGAATGCTAATCACAATGTTTAGCACACCGAGACGGAAGTCAACGTGGTACCTTGTTGCGTGAGTGCCTTCTGCGTCAAAGTGCATTCAATTGATTATCCAGGTTTTACCCAGAGCATTATGTCAACAATAACCGAATTCACGGCCCCGTCACTGTACCATTCACATCGTCAATATCGTTGCAGCTCGTGCCCCATCCCGAGGATGACAGCGCCGGTACCAGCTTGACTAATCAGGACGACGAACCGCGTGACCTAACCAAGCCCCACCCACGCCAGCACGACCGGACTCCAGGATCGACAAATACAAGCGACGCAAGGGACACCGCGGGATTCACGGCCCTGTCACTCTACCATTCACATCGTCGATATCGTTGCAGGTGAGCGCAAAGCTTTGCGTACTCTTCTCTTCTTGAAGTGGCTGTGAATCCCCAAACAGTGTTTCTGTACTAGATTTTTGTTTTGTTTGCTGGGATGTATGTTGGCATCGCTACTTTCAGAGCACGTATAGGTTCTTTTGTATCGAAGAAGAAAGCGACCTCAGCTGAACATGTTAAGTTACAACGCCTGCCTGTCAGAACCATGTTTGGGTTTGCGAACCTGTTAACGATAGCTACAGTAATGTTCATACTTTTGGTCTCTGCCGAAGACGTTGAGACAAATCCCGGACCTACAGATACAGACAAAATCGATAAACTACAACACGTGATCGAAGCATTGATTGCAGCAACCAGCAAACCAGCAAGGAACCTCCATAAAATTAGATCAAATCAACAGCGGCATCGCTGCTCTCGGAACCCGGGTATCAAAAGTAGAAGGCCAAGTAAAAGAAACCTCAAACATTCAGGAAAAGCTAAGCATGATTGAAACGACAGTAAACAGTATTAAGGGCGACTCGATATGTTTTCGTGATCACCTGACTGAAATAAACAGAGCCGTTGACGACCTAGAAAACAGAATGAGGCGAAACAATTTAATATTCAAAGGTTTACCTGAACTGGAAAACGAGACGTGGAATGACGCCAAAGTCATCATTACTGGCTTTGCACAAGAAATGCTCAAAATCGGTTTAAGAGAAATCGAAAGGGCCCATCGTTTGGGAGAAAAACGATCGGGAACAAATGGACCGATCATTGTAAAATTTCTTAGCTTTCGAGATCGAGAAGAAGTTCTCCGCAATGCTTTCAAGCTTAAAAATGTAACGCCCCCAATTCGAATTTCTGAAGATTTTTCTTATAATGTGCGCTCTGCGAGGCAGAAGTTGTGGGAATTTGGAGAACAGTTTAAAGAAAGCGGAACGAAATACAAAATTACTTATAACAAACTACACGTTGGTACACAGTCATTCATTTATGACACGGCGATTGATGCTGTTGTTTATTTTCGCACGCGTACAGATGTCACTGCGCGGAATGACTGACAAAGTTTAAATCGCAAGTCCACAAATCGCACTGTTCCTGCTAATCTTTCTTTTATTGTTGGCAACTTTCGAAGTATCTTATCTAAACAAGATGAACTTGAAAACATCACTTCCTGTAGCGAGCCTGACGTCATTCTTGGCGCGGAAACCTGGTTAACACCTGATGTAACAAATGACGAACTCATCTTAAATCGATCATATATTATTTTTCGGAAAAACAGAACTCTCGCCAGAAGCGGTGGTGTTATCATTGCGGTCAAAAGAGCTATATCATGCTTCCAAATAGAATGTTTATCTCACCTTGAAGTGCTGTGGATTCGTGTCAAGTTGGAACACCGCAGTGTTTTAACCGGTGTCTGTTACCGCCCGCCTCATGTCAATCAAACTGAATTCAAATATCATAATATCATGTCATTGGAACTGTAACCAAAAAGTTTCCCAATTATCACTCTTTCTTTGCTGGCGATTTTAACTATCCTGAAATAAACTGGTCTTCATTACTGCCCCTTCCCAACTATGCAAATTCTCGTCAGTGTGCAGAGTTCCTTTCCATAATTAGTGTGTTTGAACTTCACCAGATAATAACCACAGCAATCCAGAATGTGTAATGATTATCAGTACTATGGAAAGTATAAGTGACCACGCTCTGATTCATATTCAAACTTCACAAAAGGTTAACCGCTCCGCAAATACTCCTAAGCAAATATTCGTGTTTTCGCGTGCTAATATTGATGGGATGACGGCAGCCATACTAAACTTCAAAATATATTACATGTCATCTCATGACTAGAGAACCGTAAGTGAAAACTGGCTCCTTATTAAAAACATGTTCATAGAATTACTTCACACTATTGTGCCCAAAACTGCTGTTTCATCTGACCTTGCATCTCCTTGGTTTACCAACAGTCTAAAACGTATGTTAAACAAGAAGAAAAGACTATGCTTAAAAGCAAAAGGAATGGACGACTTTGCTGCTTGGTCATCATATCGCTCCCATTCAAAGTAGTGTAAATCTGAAGTAGAAAAAGCGAAATTAACATTTTTTCGGTCACCCTACCTAACATTCTTTCCACGGACCCCAAGACGCTTTGAAAAATAGTTAATCCGAAAGAAACTAAGAATAGCCCTTCGTTTGTAAACGACCAGGGGGAGGCACTTAGTGATGACCAGACGGCCAATTGGTTAAATTCATTCTTTTCCAGCATCTTTACACGTGAAATATTTCCACTGCCATCTTACTTTCTATCTTATCAGGATATTCGCATGCCTCCAATCTTATTCATTCCGGAAGGAATCCACAAGGCAATTCAATATATGTCTTCTAATAGCGCCCCTGGAAACGATGGTATCTCGGCCAAAATACTAAAAATGACACAGCACTCAGCATCCAAAACACCCAGTGCTCTTTTCCAACAAAGTCTAAGTTATGCTAATGTGCCAGCTGACTGGCGATTCGCCCGAGTTCAACCTATTTTCAAGTCAGGCAACAAATCACATCCATCAAACTGCAGACCTATATCGCTCACCAGTATGCCATGTAAGCTCATGGAACACGTTATTTATTTTATTCCCAAGCGGCACAAGAATATTAGGCGAGTATCTGCACAATATTGTTGGCAAATACTCAGAATATACGGTTCTTCCCATCCAAACGATATTATATTATTAATATTATCTCATAACTGGATCAACGCAACTTTTTTTCCCCAACCAGCATGGTTTTAGAAAGCGCCACTCTTGTACTAGTCAACTGTTTGAGTTTGTCACGGATCTTCATTTTAATGGTCATTCCTCACTACAAACAGACGTTATATTTATAGACTTTGCCAAAGCATTCGATACCGTCACCCACCAACGACTACTCCTTAGACTTTCTCTCCTCCAGATTAACCCTGTAGTGATAAAATGGATAGCTTCGTTTCTAACAAGTAGACGACAGTCAGTTTCAGTGAATGGTTCTTCATCTAATTCAGTCCCAGTGTCTTCAGGCGTCCCCCAAGGAAGCGTCCATGGCCCCCTTCTTTTTCTCATTTATACTCACGATCTTCCCTCTTCGATTACCTCAACGATCCGCCTATTCGCAGATGATTGTGTTATTTATAGAAAAATCTTAGACCCGGCAGACCATTACGTTCTCCAAAATGACCTTGATGCTATATCTTCCTCGTGCTCAGAATGGCTGATGACCGTTAACCCCGACAAATGTAAAACAAATGGCCGTTACTACGAATTCAAACAAATCATACAGCCAATATACATGCAGCAACTTGAATGTGTTTCACTATACAAATACTTAGGAGTAAACATCTCTGAAACTCTCTCACTGAAACAACATATTGAAAACTTAGTCACCAACTCATTTAAATCTCTAGGTTTCTTAACGCGCACCCTCCACCTCGCCCCCACTAGCATATAAAACATTTATTCTCCCAAAACTTGAATATGAAAGTATCATATGGCCTCCAAATCAAAATTGACTTTGTTCCAAATTAGAATCTGTCCAAAGTAAAGCAGCCCGGTTCATATCAAACGACTTTTCGCCTTAAACTAGTGTCTCAGCTTTAAAAACAAATTTGGGTCTCACTTTATTGTCTATCTGGCGCAATATTAACCGCATATGTTTCTTTCATGACTTATACTACAGTAACTATTTCTTTAAAATCACCTATTGTCATTCCGCACATTATATTTCTCCTCGAATCGATAATTCCTGTATGGTACAGCAATACCAGTCACGCACTAATTCTTTTCTGTTTTCACCCTTAATATTGTCGATTACAGAATGGAATAATTTGCCAGACGAGATGGTTACTAAAACAAATCCCGTTGAATTTAAAGCAATGTGCGAGCGCCTGTGGTATGAATAGTACATGTACATGTCTATTTGTTGTTTTCATAGTTGCTTTCCGATTCCTCATATTGAAATTATTGTTTTATACAGAGTTACGTCCAGTTGAAAATCGCGATTGTGTACGTACGATGTCACTTCCTTTTTGTAAACTGTGTTGGGCTGATTGCGATTATTTTGTTATATCAATGACTGTGTTTAGAAAATTGTGTGAATACGTTGTGACAAATGCATGCACCACCTACCCCCCTCATGTAATGCATCCTCAAAGACGCCCTTGAGGAAAATAAATGAAATTAAATGAAATGAAATGAAACAGCTCAGTTCTACATCAGACAGACCAGTCACTACGTTTTCAATATATGCGGGGACGTACGCAGTCAAACAAGCCAGCGCCGCGTTTAGAGGTTGGCAACGAGGAAGGGGCCAGGAGAAGCAGACGACGCACCGGCGACTGCCCAGCGTTGTGCCTCTTTGCCGGTGAAGGCGCGCATTATTGCCAGACAGCGGCTCCTCCTAGACATGTGCTCTGGGCTATAGGAAAGGCGCTTGTAATATCTACAGGGTGTTGCAAACAAAAATTTACAGGGTTTTCTTCGCTGCAACAATACAGTATGCATCGCCGAACGCTTATTCTTCGCCCAGAGGTAGCGCTGCAGGTGCGAACCAGATGCCAAAGTTTCAGCCCGAACCAATACCTTATTAAAAACGCTCTAAGTGATTTTCTGAAAATTTCACTAGGAAAATGGCGGCTGACGGAGCTCTCGAATGCACGGAGCGCTACGACGCCAGAAACCGAAAATGGCCGAAACTGGGCCTTATTTCTCATTGTAATTTTCACAATATCACCTATAAGTTTTGAATAAAATATCGGTTCGGGCTGAAACTATAGCATCTGGTTCAGTTCTCTAGTGCTATCTTTGGACGGAGGATGAGGGTTCAACGATGCATAATTTATTTTTGCGCTCAAAGAAACCCTCTAATTCTTTTTTTTATTTTTTTTTGGGGGGGGGGGGGGGACATCCTGTGCAATAGCGGACAACAGATAAGAGTAGACCTCTGACGCATGCTCATAAAAGTCAACAAGCCGAGTTCACACAGCGACCGGCCATGTAGGAGACAACTTCAAAGATTCCTTGATGGCCATTCCAAGCCAGCTGGGTTGGAATACAAATCGTCTCTAACCATAGTAAAAAAGCAAACGCTGAACTAGTTAAATTTACTCGAAAGATAATCCCATATTGCAGACATTTAAACATTGACACTGGGAGGAATTCCGAGGTGGTATTGCTCACGCCCCTCAGTTTCCAAGATTTGAAATTCTTTTCCATTTATTGTAAACAAATCTCTTTCTAAATGGTCAACGTCCTCATAAGTTAGGCTAGTGAACTGTCAATAAATATTGCATAAATTACTTACTGGAGCCGTTGAATTAAATAAAGTAAAGGTAATAAAATTCAAATGTGACATTTTTACAAAATAACTCCCAGTTTTATTACGTGTCTGAAGAATGATCATCTGACTACATCTTTACGGAGCTCAGATTCCGCCGCCACAGAGCTTTGATTTTGTGTCTTCTGAAAATATGCGTCTATTCGCTCACCATAAAATACTCTCATTTGAGTATTTATTTACTTATATCTAGTTTAAATAGCAATCATCTTATCACGTTTTCTTCCAGCGCGTTTGAAGAATTTTGTGCAAGCACATCCTTCCGATGGAATAGGAAAAGAGCTTCGCAACACAAAAACGCCCTCGAAATGTTGTTTCACTGAATTTAAAAGCCCAACGTTCAGGAAAGGGACAAGAGGCTTACTGAAACAGTAGCATTTCCCGATGTTTGACTACATTTTCCGGGGCTTACGTTCAGATAGGACAGCGAATTACCGGGATAAACAAAACAGCGAAAGGCTTAGTTCCTACGGTAAATTGCACTCGTATCTCGACGGGAGCACCTAGCGAACTAGTCGGGCGCCAACGCTGTGTAAATGCCCACGTACTGCCATGTTGCCGGAACTGAAAAAGTTTACATATCGTGTGGAAAACCTTGCTTCAGGGGACCAAAGGTATACCTAGTTTGATCGCATGTAAGATAGCAAATATATATATATATATAGGTGAAGCAGAGTAGTTTGAGAACAATGGACCGGGAAAATGTAATAAGTCAGAGATCCGTACTTGCGGAGCTGCTATGCTAGGAGTTTATTGTATGTATTACGACAGTTTCGCCGAGAGGCTCGGCTTCGTCAGGAGATGGCATACATGAGATGGCATACATGTATGCCATCTCCTGACGAAGCCGAGCCTCTCGGCGAAACTGTCGTAATACATACAATAAACTCCTAGCATAGCAACTCCGCAAGTACGGATCTCTGATATATATATATATATATATCATTCTACATGCACTCAGATAAAGTTTTATTTTCCAGATGGAGTTACACGTACAGGAAATTTTCCACGGTTCGGCAACACATACATATGCCATGAAGCAGCAAACACGCGACGAACAGCTGACGAACTTCGTTCTGTGGTATTTTCGCTTTCCCTGGACACAACAGCCTCCCTTCGCTAAGAAAAAAGTGTCTCTATCTTTTAGTGTACTTGCTGTTCGGAGTGCTGCCTTTAGCCTATAGACCGGCACGCTGTTTACAAACAAGCGCGCGTTTGCCCACACCGGGTGTGGGCACTGCGCGTGCGCAGAAACCGAATTCACGTGAAGTGAAGCGTCTGCGCATGCGCAGTGCTGTCGACAGCGCCACCGCAGCTGCGTGACGTCAGGGCCGCGTGTTGGTCTATATACACTCTAAGAAATGCCTGCACGTCTACTTACCCACAAAACACATGAAAAGCCAATCTCTGAGAACAACGAAATCAGCTCAGCGAATGATGAGGCGGAACATCTGTTTAGACTTCAAAATTTAGTCTGCGCTGTGGCATTACGCAATGGAAGCATGACGTTTTGCATTGCGTAATGCCACATCGCAGACTTCATTTTTAGGTCTAAACGGATGTTCCGCCTCATCATTCGCTGAGCTGATTTCCTAGATCGCAGAGATTGGCTGTTTGAGTATTTTGCGGGCAAGTAGACGCGCAGGGATTTCTTAGAGAGTAGTAACTGAGACATTAAGAAACGCAGGGCATGGTGAGCCCTCCGCATCTCATTATCGCTCCGCAGCCAATGACATTGCAGCATTCCCCGATGAGAACGCGGAAGAAACACTCACGATGCAAGGGGCGTGGTCATAACGAGCCGCGCCACGCCTTTCTTGAGCTGTCGGTGACGACGGAAACAGATATGTCCTACGTGAAGGGCAAGCCTAACCGCTTCCCGCCGATCGACATTCTAGTGCCACAACTCATCGCACCGAAGACACGAATGTGTCACAGCCGAATAATCGTCCCTCGTGAATGGACGGCCGCCAAATGTTTACGTCCTAGCGCAGGACCCACGGAAGATTACATCAGCAGCCATGCCGAACGTCGCCCTCGCGAAAGATAATAAACTGCCGGATGGTCGCGTCCGGTTCCAGTGAAGACCCTCCCCCCCTCCTCCCACGGGATTTCTCACGTGACGACGATGCTAATGCGGCGCATTCGCCGACGTGCAACGAATTAGCAAAGAGCGTCGCGAGCCTTCGATGAACTCGTTTCACCCAATTAACGCGCGAGGCTCTCAAAGGAACGACTTAGTCCATTAGAGGGCCCATAAAACAGAGCCCCTACAGCCGGCTGGGCTCCCTGCTTTCCCAATGCGTTTGTCGTTGTTTCTTGTGTTCACGAAGGAAGTGCAGTTAAAGAGCGTTCAAAACCTACGAAAGAAACGAAGATTATTCCTTAAGCTACGGCAAGATATTTCTCTCACCTTAGGAGGCGTATGCCGTGAATACTTATGGACGCTTCAAGCATCGGAGAAACGGTTGCAAAACGTTCGCTGCACCAAATTGAAGTAACCTTATACCAGATACCGTAATCACTGTAGCTTCTATAATTTTATGGATGTACAAGCGATTCTACCGGGTACCTTCACAAAAACGATCGGCGAAATTGTGAAGCTATAATGTGTCGAAGAACAGGACGGCGGGAAATTCCTTTAGAGCGTTGAAGAACGAAGCGGTCTAGAACCCCAAGATGAGACTTGAGTACTACAAAAAAAAAATATATATATATATATATATATATAATGGTAGTCTCTTGGTTTTTGCGTTTGGGAAAAAAAGAACTAAACGTAATATTTGATAGGATCACAAATATTTAGGCCCCATTTCGTGTTTCAATATTGTTTTAAGTCTCGTAATGGCTTGGATTTCTTCTTTCTTTTTCTGTTTAGTTACCGCTGCACTTAAGGAGCTTCGGTCTTTATAAAGAATAAAAATAACGTGAATAGCATTGCTCCTTTGGACAACTATCACAAGTAGTTTCTATCGTTCTTTGTATGCTTAACTCTCTTGTACGCCGTTTTTTGTGCGTCAAGCTTTTTAAACTAAAAGGGAGTTTTTCCACTCTACAGAAGTATAAACTATGACGTCCTAATTTAATGGCGAGGAACTCGGAGACTGAAACTAGAACAGGACAGCACAGAGGTAAAGTCTCAATTTTTTAGACTTCGTGTTTGGGCTGTTTTTTTCTCTGACCTGGGGATCATGGTAATTATATTCAATTAACGCAAGCTCGCTTGCTCTCTTACGTTTTGTTCATATCTTAATTCTTTTAAATAACGTTTTAACGCCATTCGTTCGTTATGTAAGTATCGCTGCTCTTCTGAATTGAAACACTGTCGCAGTTAGTGTTCGTATTTTGTGCCACTGAAACAACGTCGACTTATGCCCTTTTCATTAGTTATTAATTTATAAGTGCGGACTTAGATGTAGTTCAATATATATTTTTAATTATTTCGGTAAAGTTACGAGTGTTGTAAACTAGTTTTTGTGACTTCAATATTGAAGCGAAAAAGCCAATCAATTCTGAGGTTCATCGGGCGTAATAATTTTTCGGGATGGAAAGCGAAGACTGTTACTTGCAGTACAATGAAAGGTAGAGTGCCCAAAATATACATATTGCAGGGCCCATGAAATTACTTTAAACGTCTCTCTCCCTAGCTTTAATCCTCAACTCAAAAGCGAAATGAGAATTCACGTGGTCGTGACGTGCTATGGCACCGGAGGTGATGATTCCAAGCTTCCACCGTGCATCTTGACCACACCATGATAAGTGCCGTCAGGGCACTCAATGGCCACGAACGCCAATCGAAACATTCGTCGACGGATTGCTTGTTGACGAGCGCATACGTCCGAGTTACGCAGTTCTCGTGTCCAATGCGTGAGCTGCGTCCGGATGACGTGTTTGCGCACCGCGGATGCATCACAGTGAAAAGGCGGAGAGCTTTCGGAGGAAAGGAGGTATGAAATAGTCCGCTATATCTCAAAAGTTTTGTGCCGAAGAGCAGCTCTTGGCTTTCTACCTTCGTGTGCTAGTTTTCTTTTGGCTCATTAAATGATATGCGATGAGTAAAATCCAAATTTATCCCAGCCCAAAAATTATTTCACGATTCCTTTAAAAGAAAAAAAAACTAGAATTACTTGCGGGAGTAAACTAAATCTTTTTTGTTTACACTTCTAGTCGTACCTTCATCGTCACGACATTAATAAACTGCCTTGTTATGTTTGTCAGTTTAATATATATGCTAAATAACGTAAAACTCATGTAGATGATATATCTGCATATCAACATACAAATATCCCAAAAGTTTACACTGCATCTTTTCATTTCCTTTTATATGAGGGTGAGAGGGGGGCAACTAGTAGTGTTAGAATAATTAGCACCTTGTTAGATTTTTTTAACGGGTTATATTAAGGTCACTGTGTTGACCTTCTTAGGACCAGACTAGGATGGTAACTTCAAGTATTTCAAATATATCGTAAACATATTCCCCCTACTTTTTAGTTCCTGTTTTAAATCAAACATTGCCTGTCGTAACTTAGGTGCAGTATCAACCTCTCCCTCTTCAGCTATATTTCAAAAAATTAGTGACAACTGATAGGAGTTGGCTGCACACCATTTGCACGCTTATAGACGGAAAGTACACGACCACAGAATGTTTCACTAGTAGGGGTGACTTTAAGTGGCTACCTCACACGCTATCACTGCCTACGTATTTAGTTTACAGCATTGTACGGAATGCGTTGATCACCGCGGTCAAAAAAGAGACAGGATAACTGGGCCAGCTGGTATGGCTTCATCTTGGAACAGCGCGAATGTTACACGCGCACTCGTGTAACACTCCTGTTTCAAGAAGGTCAAAGAAGCGCATTCATCGAATATACGGTTTACCTATGGAACGAATTATTCGCACGAACAATGAGCATGATGTTTAGCCTTTTTGCTGCCTGTGCAGGGGACAACGATCCCGTGCCGCAAACATTCGCAGAGCAGCTGTGACAACAGATCCTCCTAACGTGTCATTCGCTGCGCAATGACACCTTTTAAGGAACCTGTGCAGCAGCTGCTCCGCACTTTGTCATCGCTTGCATGCGCCGAGAAACTGAGGACGAGTAGACAAGAGCCCGCATGGGGCGTTAATACGCCAAGCCCTGGCTTTCACATGTTTTCACACAAGTGCTTTCACATGTTCAGTGTATGCACAGATGAGAGTAATGAAGTATACATTATTTCACTAGAAAACATTAGATTATATTACACCGGCAAACAGCTCTACGATTCTGTCAAACTCGTAAGGTCCGAGGCCCACTTTTCTTTTTCATCGCTCCCTCATCGTAATTTCTGGAATTGATGCATTTCTAGAAAGAACAAAATAACTTTAGCATTCCAGGTTGTCTCGGTCTGTGAGATGTAAAAGCCGTTAATGCCCAACAGCTTCTTTTTAGTTATTGTTTTTGCATAGTGCACTTTTGTTGTGTAAAGGTTTATTTCTATCTGAAATTTATTTTCTGCCTGCAGCCTGGGACTGTCCACTCGTAGACATATAACTCATGATCCAAAAATATTACTATCTTGTCGCTATGTTTGTCGCAATTCGAACTGGCCATTGCACAAAGCGGGTTACAAGTAACGGTGTTACCGTTTCGGGTGCACTCTAATGTTCAACATTTCGTATACGTCTTTGTTTCGCTTTGGTAACTCAAAGCTCTCCGTGCGAACGGGCTTGCTGAATTATTTTTTTTCTTTTGTTGAGACGTAAAGATTCTGAATAAATACTTGCTTATAAAATATCCAAAGGGCGCGGACTTGGTGGAAGTTGTACAAATCATGTTATGGGCAGGACTGCTCTCCTCGAGACATTCACCTTCTTGTAGTTGCGTTATTAATCACTGAATCTTGGCAGAAAGATAAATATGAAAGATGAAGTAGAAAATAATATCTGACGGCATTTTGTCGAGAGTATTATCAGCAAATTCGTGTACAGTTTTAATATCTACGTCGATCCTTGTCAAGTAGCCTTTTTGAAAGTCTTGCAATAAGAAGATTGATTATTGCGCTACTCACTATTTAAGAAAAGCGTAATCAGATCAGAGGCTATCCTCCGTTTTTAACAGGGTCATTTTAGTCACTGACTGCATGGGGAAACTCAGGTTGTGGCACATCATGGTCACGGTCCTCGGTTCGTGATAGGTTCTTTGGCATCATTCTAATGCAGCAACTACCTCCTTGGTCACGGAGCGATAATAAGATGTAAGTGGTAACGTGTGCCGCCGACTGTAGCCGCTCCTGGTCTCGGTTACCACTCGTTATGTGATTACTTTAAGACGGTTGTGCAGTTTCAAAGCTGCTCAATATGTGCTTCTCTCTACACGGTGAATAAGGGTGTATATTTCCTCAAATCTTGCAGCAGTGTGACGGGTAGCCAATACCTTCGGGCACCAACGCGTGCCACGGTGCTGCAATTGTTTCTTGGTGGCCTACATACACACCCTAAAAGATTCCATCCTGTGGGAGGAGACTTGTACCTACGTAGAGGAGGCAAATAACTACAGCAAAAACATTATAAAATTTGTAGACTGTAATAACAAATATTATAACGGAACTTCTACGTAAAACAAATGTTACCATTCGTACCGTAAAGCTTATGAACCTAGCGCTAACAAGAATTACACCCCAGGGAAAACTCACGCGCGTTTAATTATCTGCAAATCATGTAGGTGGCTAATCGCTGCAAACAACGAAACAATTTCTATGCGTTAAAACCTTGAGATTACGAATAAATTTCAAAGGGATTCTGACTGTGGAGGGACAACCCTAGTGAAAACAAATGGCAGCGACCTTTACCTATTAAGTTATAGAATGCATAAAATGCATTATAGGGAATCGGTGAGGTAGTCGGTGTGACGAGTGAAGTATATTTTTCCGCTAAATATAACGGGCAAACTGAATGGTTGTATAGGTCACGTGACGTCAAGTCACTTAGCGTTGATTTGCCCCTAAATTTAGCGGGGAGACTGGATTGGTGTCTGGCTCCCATGACGGGCATTTTCCCGCTAAATTTAGAGGCATAACTGAATTGGTGTATAGGTCACATGACGTTGATTTCCCACTAATTTTAGAAGGGAAACTGAATTGATGTTTTATTTATTGTTTTCGAATACTGTAAACCCTCTTGGGGGATTATGAAACGCAGAGGTACATAAAAACATCATTTGGAGGTGCGCGAAAACATCACAAGAATCAAAATTGTCACATTTGAACTAACATATCGACTCATAAATTGACTAAGAGGTGCTGTTCGAGAGCACTAACGAACGAATCTTCAATCGTGAAGGTAAAGAATGGAGTGCCAAGGAAATGAGAAGGACAAGAAGACTACCTGAAAGAATTGTAATTAAATGAATATTCCATAACTGTGTCCAATAAGCATATGAGAACATATAATATCACATGAGAACTCATATACGCCTTATATGTGCGTTATATAATTTATGCAAGTTATCCCATGTTTATTGGACAAATAAAAAATTCGGCAGGGACACAGGACTGCTTACTTGTTGGAATACGGAATCATTTCTGCACGCAGCGCATTCCTACACTCTAAAAAATGCCTGCGCGTCCACTTACCCGCAAAACACTCAAAGAGCCAATCTCTGCGATCTATGAAATCAGCTCAGCGAATGCGGAGGCGGAACATCTGTTTAGACCTCAAAATTAAGTCTGCGCTGTGGCATTACGCAATGCAAGCATGACGTTTTGCATTGCGTAACGCTACAGCGCAGACTTCATTTTTAGGTCTAAACAGATGTTCCGTCTCATCATTCGCTGAGCTGATTTCATACATCGCAGAGATTGGCTCTTTGAGTGCTTTGCGGGGAAGTGGAGGCGCAGGCATTTTTTAGAGTGTAGAAGCAGCACGCCACGTCTTCCTTTTTCACACGGCGCGCCGGCGGTGACGTCACGCTCCCCCACTGCGCAGGTGCGGCGCCTCCTTCGGCTCCACTACTTCCCGGACGATGCACCTACGTTGCTCTGCTTTTCTTTGTGTTTTATTTCTGAGGCGCGTCCGTTTTGACCTTGAGCGCCCGGTCGGCTTCCGTGACGAAGCATCTGATATGACGCGTCGCAGCCAATGGGAAGTCCGCTTGTGGGGGCCGTTTTTCTGCTACAGACAGTTACAGACATTGCCGGCTTTGCTTCATGGGGCCTTTAGTACTTTCGCATTAATATATGAAATTTAATATTTTTCAATGGGGCACATAAAACGACAGGTCTATTATTCCTGAGCAGATTACATTTTCAGGTCTGATTTTGATCGTATTATAAGCTTCGTAATTCTCTAGGATACTTGCGTTGCTTTCAGGGTTTGGCGACCTGCGTGCTTCAAAAAACAGCAACTGTAAAAGCCTTTACTTTATTTTTTATATTCAAATAAAGACATCTGGTATGCGAATTTGCCTGCAAATTGCTTACGGAGCGTGAGTTTACGATACTCTCCCCAGAGTCGCTCATAGATTTTTTCCGCCCCTGCCCCTCTCGACATGGCCGCGCATTGGGATGTCGTGTATTTCCTACTACGTGATGTGCGTAAAAAACAAAAAAAAAACACCTTTAAGTGTTGGAGCACTCCAAATGTCAAATCGTTTACGTCACCCGACGCCATTCTAAGGCAGACTATCCTCCCGCGCTCTGAACATTCATACAGAAACTTAATCAAATTCAGAAAATAGTAGCTCTGATCAACGAACCATCTCTCTCAGTTAGTTATGGACCTTCAGCCTGCAGGGCCCCTTCTGACCCGCGCCTTATGCTCTTGAAGCTCCTGCACGAAGACCACCCTTAGCAGGCTTGTTAGTAATGTTCACTATTGTTATAAAATTTCTGTCCTAAAAAAACGGCCTGCGAGTGATGGACCAAGAGGTGCATTGCCTGTCGTGCTGTAGACCAGAGAAAGGTACCCAAGTCCGGGAGCAAAATCCCGAACGATAAGGGGGGGGGGGGGGGGGGGGGGTGACGTTCTGAATGGCCTCCGAGGACCGGGTCACTTGGTGCGGAGTGTGTTGTGCGTTGTGAACAGCCAGCATATTAGCATATTAGCACAAGGCGGTCACGACCTTTGATTCGTTCATCTTCTGGATTGCGATTCCTCTGATGCACATCCGGCATACTCGACTAACACGAGTGTCAGTAACAAAAAATACTCCCTCGTGCTTACCTTCATCAATGACCGGTTCAATTTCGAGGAAGCCTTCTTTCTATATCTCAACATTCTTGGTAGGGTGGCCTTACCCGACGTCTCTTCGTCTTTCATATGATCTTCTGCCATTTTTGAAGAATGAGTTCCACTCCAACCATCTCACACGAATCAATGCTTTTTCGCCACAAGCCTGCCGAATAGTTTAAAAATCTCGGTTCTCGATTTTTTTCTTTTTGAAGCAAAATTGTTACCCGCACTTCGCTGTGGTTTGCAGTTTATGCTAAAATAGCCGATGTGCTTTTGCACGGGGTAAAAGAAATCGGGTAGCACGGACCCAAGTGTTCGCAGACCGACGCCCTTTGTCATAATGACATACGAAGGTCCCTTACTTCGACAGACGCTCGCGCATAACCGTGTTGACCTCTAATGGTGAATTCCGTTCACAGATCTCGAGCGCTCCAAAAGCGCTCCATTTGGAGCGCGCATATTCCGCTCGCAGATCTGGCTCGAGTTGGTCATCTTCCGCTCGTAGATCTCTGGCAGCGCCGGCTCCACGGAGCGCCTCAAACCCCGCCGAACTTGCTCTGCGGGATTTCACAGATCTTTCCGGAAGTTGACAGAGTGGCCCACGTGATTTCCTTCTAAATAGGCAGTGCGCATGCGCGGCGAGGTTGGAGAGGTCGGCGGGCCGGTCGGGTCGTCGAGTTGAATCTGTTCGGGTGCGTCGGTTGTTTACGCGGGATTGTGACGGCTCGAACGCTTCTACCTCGCGTAGATCAGGGATACAAAGCCGGGACTGTGGGGCGTGGTAAATCGTAAGCGCTGACATCTGTGATCGTGAGAGGAAGAACGACAAAAAAGCCGGAGGCAGACGCAAGGTTAGGCCTGTTCATTCTGCAGCCAATGATTGTTTACCTTTTTACACTGCATTCCGCCGGTGTTTTCCCGTGCAATAAAGCAAGAAGAAATTAGGCAACAACCGTGCAAGTGATGGTTTGTAACCTCTGGGTTTATTAAAGTCGTACCAGCAATTTGAACTCCACCGATGGCAATCGCTGTGCGTGCCCCGCTGCTTCAAGGCGGCCGAAAGGTATGTGACGGTGCCGAATGCGGACGTCTTCCTCGTTATTTGTGACATGGGCTCCGTGGTACGTATAATGTCTCCCGTCCTGTGTCGTGTGTTATTTCTGCAGCTAAGCAGTGACAGTTGTCAAAGGTCGTCGGAAAGATCAGTCGGCTGAGTCGTTGGTGGGCTCGTCAAGTTTGAGCAGCGGCCATTTTGAACGGCGAAGGGAGAAGCGGTGGGGAGGGGCGTGGGGGAGGTCGCTCCAAAAATGCATGTTTATCTTCCCCTCGTCGATTCGGAGCGGGTCCCACGGAGCGGAATTTTGCCTCCAGGCGGATTTTGGAAAGCGCTCCGGATCTACGAGCGGAATTCACCATAAATGAACGCTAAAACATTTGTCCCGGAACTTGTTGATCGCACCTCGTATTGACCTAAAATAGAACGCCTTTACTTCTTCAAACGTTTCCAAATTGAACATAGCTTGGCAGAGCTCACTCCGGGTGCTTACACAACTCAGGGTACTTTCATAACCGAAATATTAATCGATGGGTGGATGTCCGTCTGCATATGCGCGCGCGCGTGCGTGCGTGCGTGCGTGTGTGTGTGTGTGTGTGTGTGTGTGTGTGTGTGTGTGTGTGTGTGTGTGTGTGTGCGCGTGCGTGCGTGCGTGCGTGCGTGCGTGCGTGCGTGCGTGTGCGTGCGTGTGTGTGTGTGTGTGTGTGTGTGTGTGTGTGTGTGTGTGTGTGTGTGTGTGTGTGCGTGTGCGTGCGTGCGTGCGTGTGCGTGCGTGCGTGCGTACGTGCGTGTGTATGTGTGTGTGTGTGTGTGTGTGTGCGTGTGTGTGTACGCGCGCGTATGTGTGTGCGTGTGTCAGCAGTGTAAAAATATATTTACTTTCTGGGGTGAAGCGGCGTTACAATATTTGAACACGTGTTTATAGCGCGAGTTTGCTTTATTCGTCCCGTTGTTACAGAACAGGCTTATGGATTCGGAAGGGTTAATCAATCACGGCATAAACCAAGGCAATTGCATGAAAGAGCACCGACCCTCTGTTCCTTGTAGCCTTAAAATTACCAGAAGGGGCGATAAGAGTGCCTCATTTGGCCGGAAATCTTCAAAGGAAAAAAATAAACGTAGGTAACAAAATTAAAAATATCTATAATAAAAACTACGTACCCCCTTCGTTCGGTGGCTCGCGTTTCAATTTCGAAGAGAAACGAGCAATTTATTTCGGGACCTCAAAGCTCAATCAAGTTTATATCCCCCACAATTCTTTCTGTAAAGTTCGTTATCGCAACAGTAGTCTTTGCTTTTGTGCTTACACTTTTCTCCCTTTCGGCAAGGCAGAAGAAAGTTGGTGTTAAGCAGCGAACAAAAAACAAAACAAAATTTATCTTTTCTGCGAAAAAGGGACCGGGGCCAGTGCTTTTCGTGTGTTTCGTGTTTCTACAGGGCAGTTTTTCATTTGTCAGCAAGATCGCTCCGATCATTCCTTAGCCACCCTACACATTGCTCCTCTGGTGCGAGCGTTTAGTTGCTTACCAGAGAAGAGCACACGCTTCTGGTATGTTCTTTTTTTATTTCCACGGGCCGATCTGGTTTTTCAGAGCTTGAAATGGCCTATGACGTTTTCTTTTTTTTTTTTTAACTTTGAAATTATCAACTCAAGTTGCGTGTTTGGTGTAAGCTTAAAAAGCAAGGAGTACGTATTTCTGAAAATATGTTGACCCTCAACCCAGGAGCGACTTGACCGCTGCAGGACGGTTGCAAGCATTCCTGTCTTTACGACACGACACGTTAGCGTTTACTCAAAAGCACGGCGGAGCAACTGTTTTTGTTGCAGCAGGCTGGAGGGAGGACTGGAACTCTAGATAATAGAGCCGGAAGGGCGAGCTATCCCTGCAGGCACTTCAGAGCTGTGGTAACCAACCCAGTGAGTACCGGCCCTTATTTAGTGCATAGTTTGCGTATGTGCAGTGTGCTTTGCTTTTGTGTCCAAAGCGGTCGAGTTTACTTTGGTGGTTTTCACTTTTATCATGGGGTGCTAAGAGTTTTGGGACGTTGACACCGCCTATGGGTTCTACTCAACCCGACAATTCATGTAGTGTAGAAGGCGCTTCCCACTCCCGTGACGAAGTTGAGCATTAATATAAATGATCACGGACAGCCAACATAAAGGAACAAATACACTAACCAGAGGGAAGCGCTGTACCTATGGACCAACATTAAGGCTCGCAAAAAAGGCAGTTTGTTTTCAGCAAGCCATTTTGTTCTAGAAACGAGTGGTACTTGAGGCATGAGGCATGTGTTGACAATAAGCTAATTATAACATGCTGTCCCGCAATGATTACTTGATTCCCTGTGGTCTGAACGTCTACACTCTCAAATGACGTCAAATCTACAGAGGGACGTGATAGCTTGTTGTATGCTGTCAGAGTGTAAGCACGCAGTGCAGCTCGTATCACTGAAGTGCAGTGAAACTCTTCATAGCCATGGATCTGAGGATTGCACTTTGGTTCTGTCGCGTTTGACTTAATCAGAACCGGCACCAGTAAGCGCGCTTTCACATATCGCTACTGTATTGCGCCAATTCGTGAAGTCACGTTTTCTACAAGATTTGCATTCGCTACCCTATACACTACCCTGAAACCTTGGGATATAACTGAACAAGTAATAAAGATGCTATGAGAAGGTTTTCTCCTGTCCTTTTAGGACTCTGGCTTAATCTACATGTTTCGAAACTTCTCAGAATAATCAGTTATCGGCACCTGTGTCCCGGTTTCTAATGAAAATATCCATAAATGACAAATCGCCCAGCGAAGGCGTGGTGTGAACATGTTTTAAAGGGGAGAATTAGCTTCGCAGTTCGCCTATAAATCCTTTTCTTCTCGCGCGGTTGAGATTGGCTCTGAGCCAGCAGCAAAACACAACCTTGCCAGTTGAATGCAGAAAGGATAGTCTCTCATGGCCAGGAAAGTTCACACTCGTGATTCGCCTTTGGTTGACGGAAATATCTTCGTCCACATTCAACTGCTGCGTTTTACTGTTTTGTTTCTCCGAATATTCACGTTCTTCAACGCAATAGGACACAAAACTCTTTAAGTGCTTAGTGTATAAAAATGGGATGATAACATTATGGTCTTCAGGATTCTTGCCGGAGACAGTGGCATTTTAGCTTGATATTGAGCGTGTTAGAAATTGAAAGCCTCTAAAATCTCGCTTCAAGCTTTGTTGTGATGCTTTCCCAGATTTTCTTCTTTTTTTTTTCTATTCAGAACTGGTTTGCAACAACATCTATGACGATACACCACCAAATGTCCTGATGGCTCCCGCTTTATTTATAAATCGTGTTCTTGCCCTTTCGTTGAGACATCTGCCTGTTTGCCCAATCTACACACGTCCGCATGTCGCCGGTATCTGATAGCCTACAGACGTGACATGCGGAATCAGTTTCTTTTCTACTGCTTATTCATGGGTAGAGGCTAGGCGGTTTTGTACGGACTGAAAACATAACTGGGACGTTAAAGTGAATTTAAAAAATAGTCGCTGCTCACTTGGACGTATCAGCTGTGTTTTACACCCCGAGATCATTACCTAGGCATCTACTGTTCATGAACCCAGAAAACCTACAAATGAATGAATAGGGAGTTTTAAAATAACATACTCAGTTTAAGTGCACGCTAGCGCTAAATTAAGCACTTGCGTTGGCGCACGTTACGCAAGAATGTTGAATAGCGTTTCTCCGCCGCGATACAAACTAGCATCTCGCGTTTGCGACGCCACCAAGATACAGTGACAATTTTGATATTAACACGAAATGCTCTAACTTGAAAAAAAAAAAAAAAAAAACGAGTTTTTGGTCCATAGTAAAATGTTAGATTCGTTTAAATAAGAAAATGCGACCCGAGCGGTCGACCGGTCATGTCCCGCTCGCATCGCCTCGGCAAAAGAGGTCTCGTGTACTGACCTTCGCACACCGTACCTTCGCCGATAAACGTTCACTCATCGCAAGCAGCAAGTTGGCCGACGATCGTTGCTCATCTTGCTGAGTCTTCTAAAGCGTTTGTGAAGTGCACTCCCGTGCAATGTCGTCCTCTATTAAAAATCGCAGTCGCGAGGATGCCACCGACGTCGCGCCCATTATGACCGCCAAAGTGACCGTCGCCGAGGTCCTGGGAGCCGTCATTTTTTACCTGTACTCGTCTTGGCTTCAGCAAACTTCTCGCGCCTCACGAATTCTCCTTGGAGGACGTCAAAAGCTGCGTAAGCACGCAATTTCTGTAAAATACCATACGCTGAAATAGCGCACGCAAAGAGCGAAACGAGGTTAGCGTTCGGCGCATGAGCAGTGGTGACGACCATATTTTTTGCGTAAACTGTTCTAAAGCTCCCTGATGAATGAATGAAAACTGCACTGCCCACGCATAAAAAAAAAAAAGAACTGGTGACATTTTCAACAAAATGTATGCCACCAGCATGTTCATTCGTGTCACGTCGGTAGTCTATCAGATAACAGCGACTTGCGGGAGTGTGTGGATTAGGCAAATACACCGGTGCTTCAATAAAAAAGGCAAGAGAGCATGATTTGCCAGTGAAGCGAGCAGCACAAGGCCGTTTTGCGGTACGTTGTTATAGCTGTTACAAGACAGAGCTAGATTGAACATGAATCCAAGGAAAGTAAAAAAAAAAAAACTCACTGAAAAACGTTTAAGGCTTTCAAAATAAAGCTCGTTGATGAAACAAAATACCTCAAGGCTCCTCAATTGCACCCATAACACAAGGACTTCGATTACACTGCATTATCATTGTGATAAAAGGGCGTATATGGTTTTGTTTCAGACACTATGGTTGAGTTGTTAATGGTGCACTCTATTTCTTCTTTCTTGATATTTTTCCCCTGGGCTTTTAGAATTGTAGCTTTAATATGATCAATCTTGACTGCCGTGAGTAGGAAAGCAGCTATTCGAAGTCACTTTGAATTTTTAACAGCTTGTTCATACATTTTTGGGGGTCTTCAGTGAGAATGCAGTGTCGGAACCCTTATTTAACTCCTGCTTTTATTTTGCGATTAGTGGGAAAGTACAGGTTTTGAAGCCCGCTTACTTTGCATAGAAATTTATAAGCTGGGGGCGACTTCGATAAAAATAATAGTAATTTTGTTCAAGGCATCGCATTGACGTCTTCCTATATGTGAATTATTTCATATTTAACGACGACACCTCCATTCTTCTTCAGTGTGACTACAGTGCAGTTTCCGACGGGCTATAGAAATGGCAGCCAATGCCGTGGCAGTCTCGCTGGTCGAGAGCACACCTTTTCAAAAGCACGCTCAACTATAAAGTATGCCATACTATGCTGGAGGGTGTCCGCACATGACGCATAAACGTGCCGAACAGTCGGAATGGCCAAAGCTATCTTCACATGTGAAAATGCTCCCTCCCATACAGTTACGAATCCGCTGAACCCGCAAATGGAGCCTCTGAGATTGTATTCCGTTTGACAGGGTGTGGTGGGCATCATCTAGGTCTCACTTATCTGCGAATTTCTCCATGTTAAATATGTTGAATGCGTAATGGATAATGAACCTACATAACTAATTTCCAATTATTTATTTAAAATTGCTGCCAGTCTTGAGGCCAGAAATGGTCGGTAGGAATCGTAGAAGTAAAAGCAGCCTTAAGTATAAAATTATAATCTCTAAAAACCCACCCAAATGCACTGTTTACAGCATTGTTGAATAGACAGTTTCATTTGTCGACTCATTTAACAAAACAAATTTTCTAAAACAGTCCGTGATAAAACGATGTAGCGTAATAACCTTGCGTTTCGTTCTTGTTCTATTATCACAGTTTTCTACGTAAGATATTTGTGAATATGATTAAATTAATTATTATGTAACAAGTTCAAAAATAATTTCACACCATCCTACAACGCAGTGGTACTTGTGCTTCTCTGAACTCCCTTTTTGTAAAGTATTCAGATTTTTATGGGCGTAATTTGAACCAACAGAAACATACCCCGGCCAGTAACGTGTCGCCCTAAGCACAGAGTGTTCTAACCGGTCCTCTCCCGAAAACATGACGTTGCAATAAGTTTAATTGACGAGTCAGTTCAAAACAGTTTTAAAATGACTCTTGTTAACGAGTCTGCTCAGTGCTCATGAATAAGAATGAAGTTACTCCGATTTATAAAGTAATACTACATCTGTCAACCTTTGCTGACATAGTCACCCCTTATTCGTGCTTATTTGTCGTTAAAGGTTTGGTTATTTATTCTCATAGTCTTAGCGGTAAATTTTAAGAACTGCGTCAGGCAGCGTCTATTTTGGGCATTATCAGAGGGCGGGAACAGTGTGCAATTATTTCTTAATTTTGTTTTTTTATGGATGGTGGCAAAAATAAAACTACCGCCCTGTATGCGCCGACCTGAGTAGAACACTGGATGAAACCCAGAACATTAAAGCCGGGGTCACACTGATCATACATCATACAAAAGACAGTCTGCAAACAGGAGTCACCGCAATATTCGTGGTTCGAATGCAGCGTGCCAAGTTTCTCCTTAAACTTTTTGCCATGCGGCATTCGAAGCACAAATCTCGTGTTGACTTGCCTTCGAATCATTTTGCAAAATGACTTTTGTATAATGTATAAGCAGTCTGATTCCAGCTCTAAGGGGCTTGAGGGTCGAGTGTGTTCCAATCGACTAATTAGATGCGAGGCAGATAGAAACGCAATTCGGGCACCATACCGTACAAATTTTGATAATTAACAGATATTCCACCTCGGTTGGTATGTTCGACTTCATCCTTCATCAGTCACCAAAAGTACCAGAGGGTTGTCATTAGCACGACCTACTGTAATCCTGACCTGCCCGCGGAACGGCTCCCCATGGGAAAGGCTGTTGCCGATAAAGCAACTCGCTTCGCATTGGGGTGCGCTTGGTAAGCACTTTTCTAAGACCCAAACCCGATTTACAGCCTGTCTAGTGCACGGTCCGCATGGTCTGCACGGGGCGCGGCTTTTGATATCTGATTACTCTTTTTAAGGAACACCTGCTGTAAAGCTCTGCGAGAGCAGGCACTGCATCAGGACGCATCGCTCTAATGTTTGCTTTTGATTAAAATAGTGCATTTTTCAGGCACAGAGATGCAAGAGTGTTTTTTAGCTCCATCTACTTTTCATTACAACGACTACATGACAAAAAAAAATGTGTTCGGAGCGCACATGGGAACCGCTATGCTGTCAGCCGGCACCTCTAGTGACGAGATCTGTCACACGATCATTGACGAGATCTCGAAACGGGATCGAACTTCGTGCAGGGGCAGCACCTTCTAGACAACTTTCAAGCCTGCACGTCACGTGACATGACGTTAGGTTCCGGAGGCCTGCACGGGCTCTGATTGGATGCGAGTGCCGCGTCAGCGTTCTCCATGGACATCTTGGGAAGAAACAGCGGCAAAGAAACTTGGAGCAATATAAAGGAACAAACACGACAGGACGGCGCTGATTCGTGTTTGTTCCTGAACTCCTGTCCAAGTTTCTTTGCCGCTGTTTCAATTCCCAAGATGTTCACCTCAAACCAACTAGCCCAACACGTCACATTGTTCTCCGTGGAGCTCGTCTCCTATCATAGTCCCACACGAACGCTGACGCGGCACTCGCATCCATTGAGCGCCCGTGCAGGCCTCCGGGACGTGATGTCATGTCACGTGATGCACAGGCTTGAAAGCTGTCTAGGAGGTGCTGGAAGGGGTAGGACTAGATTACCTCGCCATGCCCAGCGCTCCCTTGATTGATAGGCGGATATCCTAGGAAGCAAAAAAACCTTCGCGTAGCGCCACGCAGTCATAGCGTGACAACACACTGCGGCCGCGGTCTCTACTATTGGTCGCGCGTTGGCACTCTCTTCTCTAAGCAGGTCAGGATTACAGTAGGCCGAATTATTAGTATCCAAGAGATGGCATGCACTCAGATGATGAGAGTCATTTAAGTGGCCAGACTGCATATCAGAAGGATCTCAAAGTCTAAATCGCGAGCGGATAGCTTTGAGACGTTTCCCCCTGCGCGAGCGTTCCCGTGGCCGAGGCATATTTAAGCACGATGAGCTCGTGTTTAGAGTGCCCTTCGCGAAATCAGTCTGTAGTTTGTTTCATTGTACGCACGTACGAAGCCGAAACTGTAAACATAGGCATGCTAAACGGAAATACGCTTGTACTGCAAGCGTGCACGTGCCCGTTAAGGACGTTGAAAGCCCGGAACTCACTCTTGGAAACGCTCGCACTTGGTTCCTCGTGCAGCAGAACCATGATTAGAGCACGTTTGGTCCTGGCATCATATTTCTTAAATACTAGAGGGAAGCATAACACAAATAATCAGCTTCAGTGGTGCAAAATATCGGATCCTTTGAGGTTGATTTTAGTTCAGGATTGTACTACCTTTATCATTACATTTTAAATGTAAGGACTTCCGTAAAACACAAACTTATAATTTTAATGTAGTAATCGACAAACCAATTATCAGATAAAGGATTAACTCTTCAGGGGCGTCTACAAATTTAGACAAACCTCATTCTTAAAGGTGTTAATAGCGTATATCTCAGATAGGTAAATATTGTGTAAATCACGAGGCTGCCATGGAGGAAATTCCGGTTACTTTGAACCTTATTTGGTTTCAACCGTACCAAGAAAACTGTAAGCTTTTAGGGTCGTCTGATGACTCTTCTCTAGAACGTTCAAGTGCCGTCCAACAGCTCTCCAAGAGCACACTTCAACGTCGTCTGAAGCTTGTATAGGACCTGTACTTCAGACAAAACTTGATGCATTGATTCAAAGTTGGTACGCATTCCAAATGGTTAAAGTCAAAGGAATGTCGCCAGCGGCAAGATAGGGTTTTCTATGAAGCGTGACAGCTAGTTCAAGACGTACTCTAGAAGGCGACATGCGAACCGCTGATGTCCCGGTGATTTATACCGTAACGTAAATAAGACGCAAGCGAACGATCCTTTAAGAATGGGCCTTTACACAGTGGCCTTTATTACGCCATGTTCGTTCAGCCTCACACCAGTACTTTTCTTGACCTAAGCGAGCAAAGCAGACATCACATGTGCAATGTGCATGCTTTTACTGGACTGCGCCGGACCAGCTTCATCGCTCTCCCTGACGCGTCTCGCTTCCGTGAGTTTCGATTTTGTTATTGAAGGATCTTCAATTATCTGCCTCCAGTAACTCAAATATTCGTTATTTTGTTTCGGATACCTTGCTATTTTATTTGCGCGTAATACAGCTAGAACATACGGCGATTTCTCACATTTTAATTGCGCATGAAGTTTTATGTTCGCCTTCTACCAGACACCGAGAGAAGACATGCATATTACCGGCCTTTTGATTAAAACGACACAATACATTATAGTTACAAAAAGCGTCATAGCTGTATTTGGGCCTGCATGATCGAAAAGCACCGCAATGACTGAAAACGTGGTTTATTTAAACGCACAGCACTAAGAGTTGAACTCTCTTGCGAGGTTTCAAACAATGTCAAGGCTCGAACTTTTCTAATCCCATCTACAACTTTCTTGGACATCAACGCCTCGGCCCATGCAGTAAATTGATAAATTCAATTGAACAACAACAAACACCGCAATGTCCCCGGGAATGTTGAAGAGGACAGTAATAAAATATGAGAAAGTACTAATTAAACCTTCGGGCGCGAATAGTTTTCATTCCACAGATTTACAAACGTTTCTTCATTCAATCCGGTGGGTTACATTCACAAAATTTTCAGCTTCTGCTTTCCTTGACAAAAGACCATAATGTACCCGATGACTGTAATTGTCTGGGTATCATACAACGCAAATCATAATAATTAAAAAGCGCATCAAGACGACGGACACAGGAGACAACGACACAGCGCTACTTACAACTGTACTTTATTTCCGCTCCAGCTCGGTATATATTATCGACAACAACACAAACAAGTTAGGAAGATATAAGATACACATCGTAAAAATCTTAAAAAAAAAAAAAAACATAAAAAGGCTAAAATTTCTGCATCACTCATCGGTACCCACCCGAAACTTGTCATGCATTGGTCAAGAATCTGCAATGCTTTTTCGGATAACGATAAAGAGGGTGCGCTGACAGATTGCAGCCGTAATATAGCGATTTCTCGAGCCTCGAGTATTTCCCTTGTGGTTTCGTTTTTGTTTTTGTTTAGTACTGTACAATCTGTAAAAATTGGAGTACAACCACAATCCCGGCAATGCATACCGAGGTGTCCTGATATGACGGCATCGGCGTTGTAACGGTGTTCCCTCAATCTTTCATTAAGGCAGCGACCCGTCTGCCCCACATAATGACGCCCGCACGATAATGGCACGGAGTACACAACCTCTTCGTGCAGCCGGGTCTGCTTATGATGTTCGAGGTGGAATTTACCCTTTTACATAAACTAGCCAACTTGACAGGTGCTGAAAACACAACGTTAACCCCTGCGTGCAAGCAAACTCTTTTCAGCTTATGGGACACTTTATGTAGGTATGGTATGACCACTGGTGTTTCGTTTTTCTTTCCCTGTACTTACGTTCCCTGCCCATTTTTATGCTTTAACGTCTTGAGAGTGTTCTCTGCTACGGCTGATAGAAGAGAGACTGGATACCCCGCGGACTTGAGTCTTGACACCTGATTTTTGAAACTTTCGTTGATCTTGTGAGTGCACGACTTCTTTAGAGCGTTAGCGAAGCAGTGATTGATTATCCCCCTTTTCACGAGCTTTGAGTGCGGCGACGCGAACGGCAGGATTGGCTTGTTCCCCCTTGGTTCATAAATTCAACATACAATCCTCGGTCGGAAGTCAAGCCTCAGGTCCAAGAACCTAAGGGAACTCCCCACCGGCAGTTCATGTGTTAGCACCAGGGGCCTTAGACAGTCAATAAAAGTGGACAGGGTCACGGACACCAGCTCCTCAAAGACATCTGAGTTGCAGTCCAAGAGGACTAAAACATCGTCCACAAATCTAAAAATGCTTACAACCTCAGAACCCTCAAGTTTGCTAGCCAGGATCCGATCAAGGGCCGCTAGACAAATGTCGCAAAGTACAGATGCTATACGGGAACCGATACACACACCCATCTTCTGAATAAAAGTGCCTTCGTCCACGTGGCAAACTGCTTACACTGAGTCCTGCCTCATTTTGGAATGCCATCACACCATGCTTATCTATCGTATCTTGTCCGTCGTCTTGTTGCGCTTTTTAATCATTATGAATCACCAACTTGCCCAACTTTCTACCCTCGTCAACGCAAATCAATTAGAAGTTGGATATTTCCTTGAAATCCTTTTAGTCCAAGAAATGTCTCAGAAATTTGGCCATGGCACAGTGTTGATAGTCTCTAGACACCATTGAAAAAGACATTCGCTGCTTCAATATTGAAGGAATGAATGTATTTTTTTACTCCAGAACGGTTGTCTCCCAAAAGTCAATAGTTTGTGAAATGATTATTGGCACCTAATAAATGTAAAAAAAATCTAGTAAATAGTCCATACGTTTTGTTTATTTAATATTACATTTGGGATGTCCAGTTTTGGCTGAACTTGACCAGTGCATAACCAGTGTCCTATCCCATTGAGAGCACTTCATATCATTGAGATGTGTTCATTTTACGTAAACTCCATCCGACAAGCAAAGTGAGGAAGTTTCTACATAGAACTGATCGATCATACCAGGCCCTCCAAAATCCTGAATAAGGAGTGAAATGAATACAAGAATACGTCTTGTATTCATTAAAAGAATACGTCTTGTATTCATTCCACTATACGTACATCTGTCCTTACAGGATAGAGTTCCCCTACGATGCGTAGGGGAACTCGAATCTGTGAGGACAGATGTACGTAGAGAGTGCTTATAAACCAGTTGATTGAGATTGAAACTGCAACACTGTGACGTATCGGTGTTGCTAGATTGTCTATTGTTATTTGAGTAGGATGTTCGTAAGTGTGATATTAATTAGTGTGTTCTTAGAGACGCGTTGAATAATTATCCTGATTTTTTATTACTATGATACTGCGCCACATTTTCAAGCAATTCTTTTTGACTCTGTGTAATTCCCTTCGGACGTGAAAGTAAAAATCCCCAAAATAAATATTATTGCGATTTTTTTCTTCTTTTTATTGACAAAAAAAAATGTTAATTTTTACCTTCAAAATTTGTTGCTCGGAACAAGTCTCCCGCATCAAAGTAATACAATACGGCGAGCAAGAGGACAACATATAAAATGGGCATGGGACGCGCGATGACCAGGCAACCAGGCGCTCGCCGTCAGTGTTTGAGAACGGGGGCAAAGAAAAGCATAGGGGCGCGTTTCCGAGCGAGCACGTAAGCATGCGAGCACGCACGCATATATATATATATATATATATATATATATATATTATATATATATATATATATATATATATATATACGCACATTTTATTCCATTTCATTGTGATACTCTTCCTGACGAAAGCCGGACTCCGACCGAAACGTCGAAGAATCAAGCCTCCGCTATTGCTGTTGTCACCAAGGGTTTTCCTTTCAGTTTACAACCAACCTCTGCTGCGTCGCGCACTGACATCGCCGGACGCAGCAGAGGTTGGTTGCACTATCTCTCCACGAGGCGTGGTGCCGCCAGGGCCGAGATGCGCTCCGATAGCAAACCGAAACTTAAAAACCTGTCGAATTTGTGCGGTTTTTCAGAAAGCCGTAAAATGTTTCGCGTGCCTTCTATCGTTCTGCAATTTGTTGATTTAGTGTTTTTCGATGATGCTGAGCAATTTTCTAATTGAAACCATGCCCTTAAACCCAATATTAAAAAAGTTAATTACGCAAAAAGAATTAACATACTAATTATCCCGGACTTTAATAATTTTCCTAAATAAGCCCCTGGCCCAGGATAAAAACGACACAAGCCTTTTTTTTTTGGTGCGACGCGTAGTTTTCGCAATATCGAATTTGTCCACCTTTCGTGGAACACCCTATATATATATATATATATATATATATATATATATATATATATATATATATATATATATATATATATATATGAATGCACGTGGATTCATAAATACAAATTAAAACTTACGAATACATAAATAAGCATTCATAAATATAAATATATACTGGGTGTTTTTGCGAAGACTTTCAGAAATCCTAAAATTAGGGCGTTTAAAAAAAAAAAAAAGAAACTGTCGTCAGGAGCAAACTACCAGCCACGGCGGACGTCAGGAATTGCCAAACACATACTAATCAGCCAGCTAATTTATTAAAATTTGTTAATTAAGTTTTTAATTAGTGGAAATAGACATATCGTTCCAATTAGAAAGTTGCTGAGCGTTATCGAAAATCACCAAATCAGTCATTTTCAGAAAGACTTTGAGCGCGTGAGAAGAGTAGTAGCGCACAAGGCTGGGGCTAGATAAGAGGCGGAAAAATCGTGCAGGCGCCTTACCGCAACCGTACAGTCCTTGTACCTGCCTCACGAGTGGTAACTTTAGAGCGGTTCTACTCTTCTCACGCGCTCAAAGTATTTCTGAAAATGACTGATTCAGGTGGTTTTCGATAACGCTCAGCAACTTTCTAATTGGAAAATGTCTATTTCCACTAATTAAAAAGGCTAATTAACAAATTGTTTTTTAACTAGCTGGCTAATTAGTATGTTTTTGGCAATTCCTGACGTCCGCCGTGGCTGGTAGTTTGTTCCCGAAGACGCTTTCTTTTTTTCAAACACACTAATTTTTAGGATTTTTGAAAGTATTCGCAAAAACACCCGGTATAGAAACCTAAATATATATAGGCATGATCGGTTAACAAAATATATATGGAATCGATTCTTATATCAGTATGCAATTAGATTTCTCTGCAGATTTGGTATATTTTTAAATGCCCTTCCCTCTCACGTAGAATGCAGAAACTATATAATAATTTCTTCCTTCTCGCAGCTTAGGCATTTCTAAACCAGTTCACTTCGATACTTTTCTGCTTTCTGGTCAGCCCCTCATTTATGGCCTCTGGTCGGCATCCTAGTTCGTGTGCTTTCTAATGTCACTGTTTATTTTTCATTGTGAAGTTGTCATTGCAAGATTTGGTGACTCTCGACCTGAAGTTCTAAATAATGTCAATAGTATAACTAAGGTTGCCATGACAATTTTTCGTTATATACGTTTGACGAGTTATATCTCAGAGAACCTGTGGCAACGTACTGCGTGCACCACTAAAGGTTTTGTTTATTGCTTTCCCCCGATGCTTCAGAAAACTTGAAAGCTTTTACAGCGAAATATATGAGGCCGTAATCTGTCACAGCTAGTGTACGACAACAGCGCAAACACAAGAAGAAAACCGAAAACACACACAGAGAGGGAAAATGATGACGTACATTAGGCCCAATTTTTCATGGGGCACATTTTAAACTTCAGACCTACATTTGAGGCAAAGTGTGCGAAGCGGTGGAGACTAGATACTCTCTTCGCGGGCAATAAAAATGAAGCAGAAGCAAAATATCCGTATGAGTTATAGTTGTATTCTTCCTTGGAAACGGGCGCGGGGAATTGAAGCTTGACATTTCTTGAACGGGATGAAACTCATGGTCGTCTATCAAACAGTTTTTTTTTTCGCAGTACCGTAGTTTAAATGGTGCTTATAAAAAGTTTTGACGTCTACAGAAGCCAGCATTGCCCCCTCCTCTTCTTTTTTTAGCCTGAGAAGGCGGAAATGGTTCATGCAACAACCGCACAAAATAAAAATAATAATGTAGAGCGATGTTAATACTGATGTGAGTGATGCATCTATGTCGACTGTTGCAGAAAGCAGTCAATTGTCATTCGATCGCGCTGAAGATCGACACGCTAAGGGGGTGAGGGTGAAATAATTAATATTGGTAATATTTATTTTGCAAACTTGAATTGAGGGCGTTGGTAATAGTTTCAAAAGAAAAACTTTTTTTTTTCGAAGGCTCCATAATTTTAATTTCTCGTTTCAAAGCCTACCACATGTCGCTTTGAAACTTCACTGTTTATTCATGCAGTAGTGTTAAACTCAACCAACACGCTCATCTTCAAAGCCCTTATCATATCTGCTCACGAAAAAAAAACAATACAAATATTTTGGCAAGTAGTTTCCGTTCACTTCGGATTCAGCAGGAGCTCAGTTGTTAAATTCAATTGGGTCTCTTAGTAACAAGAAAATATAAAGCATTCATAAAGTGGTTTTAGTGGTTTTTGATAACGCTCAGCAACTTTCTAATTAGAACCATATGTCTATTTCCCCTAATTAAAAAGTTAATTAACAAATTTCAAATAATTAGCTGGCTAATTAGTATGTTTTTGGCAATTCCTGACGTCCTCCGTGGCTGGTAGTTTGTTCCCGAAGACAGTTTCTTTTTTGTTGTCAAAACGCCCTAATTTAGGATTATTGAACGTATCGCACAACACCGATATAGATATATTATAATAATATACGATATATATATATATATTATATTATATATATATATATAATATATAATATAATATATTCTTCTTCTGCAGTGGAGGATTCACATCACTAGAACAAATAGAATAAGGTTTGTCACGGGCTTAAAACAACGTGTAAGAAAAAATACATTCAAGATCCGTACCTACCGTCAGCATTGATAGGTAACCAGATAAATAAACAAAATTATCTACATGTAATTTTTGTGGAATTTGTAAAACAATTATTTGCTCCGGATGTGGACCCTTTCATGTGAGCATTAATTAGTTCATAAATCACGTGCGGAGATGTGACTCTGCTCTTATTTCTGTTCCCTTGGGCGTTCAATAACATTGCTGTAGTAATTATGAGGTACAAATACTTGCTAGTCTGATAAGTAAAAGAACGAACGTTATATCAAAAGATATAAGGCCGGGATAGTTCCAGACTGCTGTAGATTGACTAGAGAACGGACGTCTGAATATTCCCCCCTCCACATTTTAGTCCCCGATCTGGAGCTTTTAGACATTATTGCCATTTTCTTCGCATACAATTACCACGACGGTTCGCAAAATCAAAAGCCGTTGAGTGATTAAAAAAAGTGTGCAGTAAACGTCAAAAAAAGTTATAAAGCACCTAGGGGCTTGTCATCACTTATATATAATGTATAAAACACGAGGCACGTGCAACCTGCTGTAAAAAGGTTTCTGCTAAAGGAAGGGAAAAAGGGCGGGGGGGGGGGGGGGTGCTTGATAATAATGTGAAGGTGCTTGATAATAATCTTGAAACGGGAGCTTGGATATTATCAAAGAAACAGGTCATGAAGTAAATACAGACATTTTGCTTTGTTCCCGAGTTTGTTTGATAGGCTTCTCCTGGAAACAGTTTACTATAATATTGAAAGCGGAGCATGGGGATGAGGGAGAAGTCGCTGTTGCATATAAATTTAACCATTGGTGTCTTCTTCTCAAATCGATAAAATCCGATAATGTAGGCCAAAATGCAGTCATCAGAATTCACTTTCGAGCAAAATATATCAGTAAGTTTCATTAAAACATGCAGTGCACGAACACAGGGTAGAAGAAAGAAAAAACACAATCGCTGAACTTACAACTGAAGTTTAATCAAGGTGCAACCTCATATTCGACGACTAACCATGAAACAAACACGCGCCCAACGACACATAGATAGATTACAGCACCCTTAACGCGGTCGGTGTCGTCGTGCAAGACATTGTAACTCTCTACCAGATAACAAAATAGATGGGGCGCTTACACAATCTTCTTTTAGGTGCGCAATCATCTCCGCTTCAATGATTTTTTTGTTCTGAGAGTTGTGTCTTCTTCCAATGGATGAGCATTTTCTGTATTCAGCAGCACACCCACATTCACGACAGTGAATATAGAAGTGTCCCATATGGCAGAATACCTTGTGTACATTGTAATGTATCTTAATCCATAGTTGAGGCATCTACCAGTTTGCCCTTTGTACCGCTTACCACAAAAAATAGGAATGGAATATACAAATTGTTTGCATTCGACAAACCAATTTTGACTTTTTTAGTGCAGCCAAGGGACCCGCCAGCTGTATAATTAACGTTTGTTCAAAGCTTAGACAACTTATTTGGGGCAGAGAATACAACAGTGGCTTCAACCCTCTTTCTAATCTTCGGCGGTGTCTTACAATATTTAGGAAAGGGGGCCCGGGCTTAACAATACTGTCTTTCACGAGCTAAATGTTTATTCTCCTTTGCAATCCGAATTTTTGAGCCAAGTTTCCTGCTCTTGTGAGATGGAGGTTAGATTTTGTTTTTCACTGTACGAAAAGTTTTACAATTTCTCAATGCATGATCTCATTTTCGAAGTTTCTATGGGATTCAACCACTATATTCACGCGTTTCAAAACTAGTTTCATGAGTACACAATGCATGATGTGTGCAGTGCTTCAAAGGTGGTGCTGATTGTCTTTTGGCAGTTTCATTTGACTGATTGGCCAGCTTTATCTATTTTAGGCGCCGGAATTCAAAGGGTGCTTCGAGCGGCAGTGGTTATTTAGGAGATAGCATTTCGGACACTGGCCATTATGTACAGAAGTGGACGGGCGCTCATTAATATAAAAAACCCTGGCAACCACATGTGTGCCAGTGTGTTTGTGCATGTCTGCATGTGCGTGCGCGTGCGTGCGGGCGTGCGTGTGCGCGCGTGTTTACGTGTGCTTTTATACTCCCATAAAGTATTTCCTATATAAATGGCCAGTGCATTTCAATGTTTCTCGGTTACACTGGGTAGGACTCGCCAATATCTGTCTCGTCTTTACTCATCGGTGCGGGTGTCGTCGTCAGGTGGACGTTTTAAATGCTACTTTGGCAAACAAAATATGTTTCTAAATATTTTACTACTGACATTTTGGGCCAAATTACATAGTTTTGTGTAATCGCCTTTCTATCTGACAGTTGCAAACCTCTCATGATAGCACCATGCTAAGTAAAGTCATTTGCTAATCTTCACTCATTGCTCACAGAAGAAAAAACAAGCAAAAAATACCATACGCGGCGTTGATTTGAGTGAAGAAACCGCAAATTACACCTAGGAAAACCGGTGAACTTCATTCTGTAAACCTATATAAATGAAAGTTTCAATAGAACAGAAAAGGTACACCGATTTCAAAAACTTAAAATCTGAAAACATTAAACATCTAGATATGATCAAGCCATTCGACATATATATTTGATTTGCAAGCAACTTATGACCGTCTGCATTTTAAGTACGAATTCCGCAAAAACACACTGGACATTTTTCTGACTACTATTTCTGGCTACTACCTGATTTAATAAAGTTTGCAACAATGCAATATTTCACAGCTATAAAACTCGAAGTTTTAAATGGGAACCAAAGTTCTATGAAACAATATTTGAGCGTGTAACTATTGAAAAAGTATTAAATGGGTTCACAAAGCTACAAAAATCACCCTCCTGAAAGTTACCATTTCAAAATTGCTGTATTTCTTATAACAACTAATGAACAAGATGTGCAAGGCAATAGAATAAATTACTTAACGTAGTAACACCTTTTCTGAATAAAGTTAAAGATACAAAAAAGCTGCTACGTTTGTGCCGTGCGCCGTAAGTCAGGCTATCACACGTCTAAAGCCACAAAAAGTATTATCTTGAAATGCCGCATATCTGCTTAACCGCTGTTCCAATTGCCCATGTTGTTTTTTCCCCTTGCGCTTCCCTTGCCTTAATTATTTTTATGTCGGCGTCCCCCTTCTAGTTTGAACCATCAATGAGACCTACCGCTACCTTCTAAATACACCCTACAGAAGAAACCCTTCAACTGAACTCATGTTTGCACTTATTAGAACGATTACTCTAAACGTCTCTGTATCCTGATGGTACCCTTGAAATCAGGCAGGGCGATGCAATAGCAACATGCAACACCATATCTCTTAATTAATAATTAATAATAATTAATAACAAAATGCAACACCATATCTCTTAATTAATTGCAGGAACTGACAACCCGTTAATAGTTGTGCTGTTATCAAATTTGCCGGAACGCTCAACAACCGGTTCACCCGAGGTTTACACGGACTTCTCGAGGAAAGTAGCACTCCTTTATAATGATTTTCTGGGTATATAGATACGTTAGAAAAGTGCAGTGTTTTAGTTAGAATAACCGGTGTGTAATTTAATAAGATCAGTGTATTTTGGTTTACTATTGTTTTTGAAACAGGAGAAATTGTAGAAAAATGTGTTCCAAGAAGGTGTTTGACTCAGGGGGGAACTATGTGCGAAGTATATGTCATTGGTTATACGCGACTCCAACTGTCTATAGGTGGCGCCACTCGTTTTTCAAAATGGCGGTTACAGTGAGGGTTGGAGATGCGTGCTGGTATACCAGCTGCTGAGGTTGTTTAGTGTGCTGGCTTCAGTGAGCGATACAAATCATTCGCGCTTATTCGAGGAACCTAGGGTGTTAAAGGGACCATGAAGGCAGTTTCGAAGTTTTATTCGACGATTGAAATGGATGTCAGGCACGTCTCAGATACTGTTCACCAAGTTCTAGCCCGAACAGAAGTTTGGGGGCCGCACCAATCGAGCAAACAGGCGCGGTAATAATAGCGCCGGGAACGATGCCTGAGACCCCACCGAGGCGGCGGCAGAAAGGTGAACTAAAGTGCGCCGTTGAAGCGTGACGACAACGGGCTCCTCGTCTGGCGATTGGTTCAAACGATAGACGCGCTCTTGGTTTCAATTTCGGTGGTGAGATGTGATGAAAAAAGTTCATTTGAACGTTGGATAATCTTTTAAAGTTGTAGTTGGGAATTAATAGGTTTCATACCGTGTATAAAAGCATAATCTGAAGCGATCCCTCCGTTTGTCACTGGTTGAACGCATCCCGCACTGCTACCTAGGGCGCGTAACAAGCATCGAGCAACCATGGAAAAAAAAAAGAAAAAGGTACGAGCGCCGGGGGCGGCGGACTTTTGGTTCTGGTTTCGTGTGTCGTCTCGTGTTCGCTTTGCGAGCTGGTGTCTCACCAATCATGCCGCGTTTGTGTGCAGTAGTAGGTTGCGCGAAAGGTCGGCTAAAGACGTGTGGTCGATCGGGCGACGTTAGTTTGCATAAACTGCCGACCGATGCAGCAATGTGCAGCATTTGGTCGCGCGCCGTCGTCTTGCGTAGAGCTGTGGACAGCGGTGTCAGGATTTGTTCGTTGCATTTCCGATCAGAAGACTTTGAGCAGCACCTTCACGTCAGCCGGAGTCGCTCTGAGGCGGCGACCGAGGAGCTGGTGGTAGGTCTGGGGCGCCTTCGTAAAGCGCCAATCCAGAGTTCTGCGTCCTTACCAGCATCTCCCGTTCAGTCGGCGTGAGGTCGCTGAACGGGAGCTCAAACTCGTTTGCGAGCGCGGCGTGGCGGCGTTGTCGCCCATTTCTTCCAGGTTTTCTTCATAGACCGCCGTGCACTATAGCGAACCACGGGAACCACACTGAGTGTGCACTAAATCCTACCGATGCCGACAGTGCTCCCTGACGTCACTTCTCTTTCCAGAGGCGAAAAAGGGAAGAAAGCTGAATGTTTGTTTCGGTTTCGCAGATTTATTTGCAGGTACAGAAATAAGAGTCACAAAGTTCTAGAAAAAATTGTGTGGCATGCCAGGACCCCAATGCTTCTGAAAACACCTTCTTTTTAAAAAAAATTAAATTGCCTTCATGGTCCCTTTAAGCATGCAGATCACCTTTTTATCCTGAAAACAAAAACGTTGTTTAGCGTAATATGTACGCCAGGATGCAAATTTTATTTCAGGAATGAAACCGAAACTAACTTCTATTTTGGATTTAATTTCTCGCTATTGGTGTTAATTTCAGTTTCTCTCTTAACTAAAGGTGCGTCTCAAAGCGTAATTCTTTAACTAAACAAAATGTTCGCGGGAACTTTATTTTGTGACATGCGTGTCCGATTCTGGTACTTTCAAATTGTTTGGAGAATTCAGTGTCCCTTTAAAGCCGAGGTCTTTCATGCACTTTAGAAGTAACGTAGAATGTTGTATTTGTTGAAAAACAATCAGAGCTCATATTTATGCGTTCATGCTGCTTTTCGTGTTTCAGATAATTGTCATCTGAAATAATGAGTTGTGGGCAGCTTAATGTGTTTTTGAGTATTTTGATGACTAATAGCTTGAGCATTATTCCCAGGACAAGAATAACAGGACCAATCAAAATTTTACAAAATATCACCTCGGGTGATTAGTTTAGAATATGTTCACAAAAGCAATATATTAAGAAACTCTGTTTTCAATCCAAAAACAAAGAAACGGAAGCCGAGTCAGACAACAGAACTGTGTGTGTGTGTTTCCGCTCGTGCGTGCGTATTTGTGTGCGTGTTTGTTTAAGGCAACGCGTGACGCATACGACTTTATATAACACTCAGTGTCTCTGTCTATCTTGATAATAATGCCAGAGTTTTTCATATGTTTAAAAGAAAACAAAATGACACCTTTTTGAAAAGACTGTTTGGCTATATGGCGTTTTTTTGTGATTTTGGCTTTTATAGGGGACCTACATTACTGCAATTTGTATCAATTATAATACAATTAAAATACTTTAACCCGTAGTTTCCAAGCTCTAATCTAATTTGTCGCTATTAATCTAACTTCAAACGCGCAAAAAAACTATGGAATTTAAAGTTTGCAGATTATAATCACTTGCAACATTTTATTGCCAATTGGAGCATTTTAAATTAACAAGTTTTAAAATAAAAAGAACTGAATGAAAAGATTTTATTTGGGAAATTTGTCAAATGACATTAATTGTGAGTAACGCGTATGGTGCTATCAAAGGCACGACTTATGACAATCGGCAAGAAATTCCAAATTTCCTGCCAATCCTTCCCGACCAAACGCCCCATCAAAAGTTGAAAAAATTCCGTGTTCGCTTTTTTTGTTTACAAAGCTTTCCAGAACATTTTTATAACGTTCGTTTGTTTTGCCATTCTCAGCCTTTCCAGTCGAAAGGAACGTCTACCGGCTTGCACGGCTGCTCACTGCAGCACGTTTCGTTGGCCTTGGATAACCGGTGAAACGGTAGTGAGTTTTAGTCATGCGTATACAAGCAAGCGCAAGCGCTGATTGTTTGCGATAGCGTTACGTGTTCCACACTGCGCGTGCGCGGAGCCTAAAATTGCGGTCACGGATTGGCGCATTGCGACGACTCGTGTGTACCGCGTGGAACAGACCACGCAAACACAACGCAGACGGACGGCTGCTTAAAATTGCTTCTATACGAAATACTAAAAATATTTAGTAAGGCGAAATCCCATACCGTCTGCGGCACTACATTGGGACAGTGAAGAGTGTTGTTTGCATTCAGAAATGACTGTTCGCGTGCCATGCTTGCAAGGAGTTCCAGCGTGCCCGCCGAGCAGGAAAACCAGGGGGACCATCACTAGAACGCTTCCATAATACGCCGCGAGAGGGCGAGCAACGAGCTGGAGACGCGATCTTGACGCACAAGTTCGCTCAGTAGTCGTTCTAAGAAAGATTGGCTTTGTGATGCAGTTATGGCCGCGATGAAAGCGCCTGAAGTGAGATCACAGCCGTTGCTTGAAACCAAAAAAAGCCAATCTATAGCATCACCAAAGGCGCCACACACGGTATTCGCCATCGTGATGTGCGTGTGCCATAATAGGCTAACCCATCAAGTGCAGCGAGTGCGCAGTTATGTTGGGCTTCTAGCACATGTGTCTTTGTTTGCGTGTATTATAGCCCCCTTTGACTGCGCTATGACTAGGATTCTGTGTTTTCGGAGTTTATTTCTCATGAAATTCGGAGGGTATTTTTCGGGGTTTATTTTTCGCTGGGGAATCGGGGTATATCAGAGTTTATTTTTGCTAAATTCCCGATTACTTGAAATTCGAAGTTTATTTTACTGCGCAAAAATTAAAAAAAAAAAAAAAAATTAAACAAGGGTTGGGTACCATCACCCATTGTCCCGAAGAAACCTCGACGTGCTAAAAGGCACACCCTTTTTGTCAGTAGTTCTAGATTTCAAAGGAAACTGAAGTGGAATCTCCTGGGGACCACTGACCACGTGCTATTATAAAGTTTAGTAGTAAAAATCCGTCATTTTTGCTGTTTATTTTGTCGCGATAACCTCGAATTTCGGAGCTTTTTGGATAAATCCGAATTGACGGACAATTTACCGGCAAGCGTATTTCAGACTTTTTTTTTTTTTCGAATTTATCCGAAAACACGGAACCGTAGCTATTACTTACGGTGAAACGAAGTTTAGTTTCAAAGATAGAGACGTAACAGCACGGTTTGCGCCCTTGTGTCTGACTAAGAAAGATCATGGTTTGTATTTTCTCCTTAGAAAAAGCCGCTCATCAAAATGCTGAAAAAGAAAAAAATCTCACTTGCAGAACGAAAGTTGTTGTCAGTATTCAGAGAGACATCATCTGGGCATCTGGCAGTGCATTGTGATTAATGCTCGTGAACGCCTTGTTTTCAAACACAAACTATGATGGGACGACACAGCAAAAAGCAACTAGGGAAATTCACGAAGCGTTCGTCATCAAAACAAGGGGCGCCGATAAGTGTGTCAGCGAGCCGTCTGCGGCCCTGTTAGATAAGGAAATGTTATTTTAGAGAGAGAGGCTGGGGTCACTGGAAGTGACCTTAATTTATTAAAGTATTTAACGCAGTGCGTTTTCTCAAAGTCCCTTGATAGTTCTTTTACGACTAACGACAACCAATACAAATGACAAAGCATATTCCACTGGAACAAAATGGCGGCATTCAGTTCAGGCCTCTGCTGGGCGCCGCCATTCACTTCCTAAAACCTGCACCGTCACGCAGTCGGCGCTTCAAAGAATGTCACTACTTGTAGGAAGCTCTTCTCTAGGGACTTTATGTTATCTAATAAACTGTCAGTTGCGAGTGAGCCTCCGTGTTGCTGTTACCTTCTTCAATTTCTCCCGGTCCTTCGGCGGTCCTATTCAGTCATAAACCAATTACACCAACTGAACATTTTGTCGGCAGTCACGGTTCGTCAAGTGCATCTCTTACGTTGCGTATGTGTCATGGAAACATTCGTGTCTTGAACGTCGCGCGCCGGGATTCCTCCTTGATATGGTAGCCGCACTTAACATGAAGCACACATGCCCCGATAACTTCTACATACGCTTCTCTAACGTAACAGTAAGAAAACGGGGCTGTGCAAACCAGCCTCTATGTTCAATAAACACAGAAAGATGTGTTTACTGTTTTTTACAACCGTTCTCCAAGCGGAGAGCGGTTCGCTCGTCCGCTATGTAATGCTTACGCGTATCAATGATATTATAATTAAAAACAAAACAGCGCTAATACGAGGACAAAGTAAAAGGTAGCTGACAGGACACAGCGCTAACTCTAAACTGAAGATTTATTTTTGTTGACCTCCCGTAGAGATAGCAAGCATGCCACACCACATAAATCAAGGAAACACACAAAAAATGCACATCACGTGTTAAATACAGCACCGCCACTGATTTGGCCTCCTCGCTCCAAGTACTGCCGCTCTTTATCTGAAAGCACGAGCGACGGGGCGCTAACACAATCTGGTGCCAGTCTTGCGATGTCACGAGCTTCTATAATTTCACGCGTGACTCTGTCTTTATTTTTAAAAACCACTTGGCATTTGTCGAAGACTGGGATGCAATCACAATCTCTGCAATGCACCCCGAGATAACCCGACACAAAGTTAAAAAACGTTATATCGGTGTTCTCTGAGCCGATCGTTGACGCACTTTCCTGTGTGACCAAAATAACTACGGCCCGCAAGATAATGGAATGGAATAGACTGCTCCCCGCACACAAGCCACGAATTGATTTATGTGTTTTTTAGTGCACCCAGTCTTATTTTTAACATCTGAATTAACTTTTCTGCAGAGCCCGGCCAGCTTATTTGGTGCTGAGAACACCACCTCAACTCCCGCGCGACTTCCCACTTTCTTTAGGTTATCTGAGATAACGTGCAAGTACGCTACAACAGTGACATTTTTTTTACCTGGCTAGCCTTCAAAGTTGAGTTACTACGCCTTTTCTTTAGTAAGGTCTCAGCCACTACAGTTAGTAGGTCCGACGTTTGTTGTTTATTATAGATTGTTTATTAAAACTTATATTAACCTGGTGTGAGAAAGACTTGTCCAGTGCATTCTGGAAACGCATGCTAACTATCCTTTTTTTACTAGTTTAGAGTGCGCTGATGAAGACGGAAAAAGTGGTTTGTTGCTTCTTGCTTCATATACCCAACACGCGTGCTTATCACAAAGGTTAAGACGGAGGTCTAGCCGCCTCGGTGGCTCCGAGGCGAGAGCGCTGGCCTGCGGATCCCCATGTGGCGGGTTCAAATCCCGGCCGAGGTGCCCGCAATCTGATGGAGGCTTATTGCGGAGGAGGCGCCGTGTAACCGAACTTTCGGTTGCACGTCAAAAGATCCCCAGGTGGTCCAAATTAATCCTCAGTAATCCGCTGGGGTGTGCCAGATGCCCGTCGTTGGTTTGGCACGTAAAACCCCCAAATTTGACTTTGACTTTAAGACGGAGGTCTAAAAACCTAATGAAGCTATTTACGAGAAGCTCGTGAGTCAAAATGAGTGCTTCAAGGATCTCACTAAAAATAGCCAAAACGTGCGAAACCTCGGCTCCGAAGGTCTTCTCGTTACAATAAAACAATACTAGATAGTCATACACGAACCTAAAAATACTTTCAAAGTTGGAACTTTCTAGTTTTTGAGACAGGAATCTATCATAAAACACGAAATGCATGTCGATCAGCACAGGAGCTATACACGACCCTATGCACACACCATTCTTTTGGATAAGCACATTTTCATTCCTGGTCGCAAACGTCGAGTGTAAATAAAAAGCCAGAAGCTCTAAAACGTACTCAAACCAAGCCCTGCTTCGTTTTGAAGCGCCAGATAACCGTGCCTGTCGATGCAGTTTTCAACACTTGCCATCAGCTTGTCATGCGGAGCGAGAACTGCTGACCTTTTATGTCGATTGAGCGCGCCAAAAAGCTCCTGTCAGGATGATCTTTCAGAAAACCAATTATCTGTTCCGAGTTTTAACTCGAAAAGGGTCATCAAGTACAAGCACATTCAAACTCTTCTGCAGGAAGGTTGCCATAGATTTGTGCAAAGTCTCGTTTTCCGAGGCAGTAACACGCAGGGGACAATCTACTTTACCTGTTTCGGCTAAAAAAAAATATACCTTAAGACTTAAGCCTTTGCATTTTCCCACAACCTGGGCAAGTTTATCTAAACCTAGCCTTTTGCAAATCGTTCTAAAATCTAGCTTAAGTTAAGCTTAATCTTAATTAGCTGGCCGAGCTCTGCAGAAAAGTTAATTCAGATGTTCAAAATAAGATTGGGTGCACTAAAAAACACCAAAACTAATTCATGGCTTGTGTGCGGGGAGCAGTCTATTCCATTCCATTATCTTGCGGGCCGTAGTTATGTTGGTCACACAGGAAAGTGCGTCAACGATCGGCTCAGAGAACACCGATATAACGTTTTTAAGTTTGTGTCGGGTTATCTCGGGTTGCATTGCAGAGATTGTGATTGCATCCCAGTCTTCCACAAATGCCAAGTGTTTTTTTAAAAATAAAGAGCGAGTCACGCGTGAAATTATAGAAGCTCGTGACATCGCAAGACTGGGACCAGATTGTGTTAGCGCTCCGTAGCTCGTGCTTTCAGATAAAGAGCGGCAGTACTTTGAGCGAGGAGGGCAAGTCAGTCACGGTGTTGTATTGAACACGTGATGTGCATTTTTTGTGTGTTTTTTCTTGATTTATGTTGTTTCGCATGTTTACTATTTCTACTGGATGCCAACATAAATAAATCTTCATTTGAGAGTCAGCGCTGCGTCCTACCGGTTACCTTCTACTTTGTCCTCGTCTTTCTGCTGTTTTGTTTTTAATTATGTCTACATACCAACAAGCCCAAACTTCTACGTTAATCAACTATATGAAATTAGTCTTCCTTATGCTCGTGCATGGTAGAAAAAGAAAATGTTGAAAATATTTTGATAAGCAATGTACAGTCTCCCACATTCTGAAAAAAAACTATTCTCCGAGACAGTTTATGCGGCGTTGCTGCATAGACTCGTTCACTAGAGAGCTTAATTTTGAAACGGAGTAGAATGAGGGTTCGTTTATTGTCTCATACCATGCCCCCAATGTATGCTTGGCAAAAGCCAATCCTACGCCACCACGAGAGACATGCCTCGTCGAACGAGGTCTTTTATATTGTGGGAAACTGCTCATCTTCCTCAAGTATCGAAACACGTTACACACTGAGGCCAGGACAATGATAACTATCTCGGCAAAACCGTAAAGCGTACAACACCGAGAAGAGCTTATTAAGTACCAGAAGGGCTCCCGAAAGGTCACGCTTCCAACATTTTCCGTGCTTTGAAAGATTCAAATGCTAATTGCCAACTTCCAGTGTCTACACGATCCAGCCCATCTACCCTCAACAGCGGACGCGGCACATATCCAACCGCGGTGGAGATGTCGCAGTCCACATCTCCCTCATCCCGCTCAGTCGTGCGCTTCCCCATTCTTCGCGCATGCAAACCAGCCCCGTGCTGCCCGTGTGCCCGGCTCATTCGGTGCAGACTCATCCACCGTGTTTGAAACTTTCCAGAAAACCGGGCCCCCTGAGAGCCCGGCCACCCCGCCCCCTCCCCAACTTCCGCGTCGTTACCAAACATAGGCATTTCGTTCGTGCGCCGGGGTAATCGACGCCGACGAACGTTCCCCGGCGTCACGCTCCCGAGCAGTTAGCCTAACCTCATTATTAAGGGTATACAGCCCCCCCCCCCCCCTTTCCACACACACACACCACCGGCACCGATCCTGGCGAGCGTCAGACGCCCACACCATTCATATTTTACTAAGCAGGACACCTCCTCACCATCTTTTCTACTCTTTCTTTTCTTTTACTTTCAATATTCTCTCCGTGGGAGGATTTATGCTCTCGACCTCTCTCTGAGCCACCTAAAGCTGCGGGCCCTAATAACACCCTTCTCTCAACGATCGTAACACTCTCCATCCATCTGGAGGATATCGTGAGGTTCCCTCCCAAATGCCCCTTCTCGTCCGTTTACACGCTCTTTTACCTTATAATGTGCCGCAGGAAACGCTACAAGGTATCGAAGCCAGTCCACTGCCGTGTTAACGTCATGTGACCTCCCGAAAGAGTGCATTGACGCCCGCCGCGCAGTGTCACGTGATTTGCCCACAGCACCGGATTGTGTGGGATGACCCGTAGCGTCCGCTGTGGTTCATCCTAATGAGAAACAGGGTCGCCATCGCTGAATCGGAAACTCAAGCTGCTGCACGTGTTTCGCCTTTTCCCCACTCGGTCTCCACATCTTCCCTCCTCCCGCCCCCACCTTCCCAGTCACCTCCCGAAATCAGAGCATTGAGTGCATTCAGCCGTCGTCGACGCTCTTGCCCAATCACTCGCCAGGGGAGAGTGATGTGAGCCTGCGACCGTCTCCGGCGCGCAAGCGCGGTGCACAAAAATTATTATGGCCGGAAATTACGTCGAGCGTAATAAATGGCGCTTGCAGGGTGGGGTATCGCTGCTGAAAGCCAATATTCGGTCTGAGGCCTTTTGACCGCCAACCTCCTTTTCCCGTTGATCTTTAGGCGGCGCTGGATGAGCGATCCGCGCGTTGGGGTAGACGGGACGGAAGGAAAGACTGAGTTGGGAGGTGCGATGAACGGCATGAATGGACCTCGAAGAGAAGCTCGGGGATGCGTTCGGTATTGAGAGGGATCCATTTCTGGGAAACTAGGGAGTCTCTCACCTTTCAGGGAACTGGCACTGGGGCAGGAAAGAAGAGCGCATAGAGGTCGATAGGCAAGTTTGAAAGGGCAGCCGATGTTTCTATACGAGGACTTGTAAACTGACACTGCCTTGGCCCTAAAAGCTTCGGCCATCTTTGACAGAAGTTTCAGCACCCGCCTCTGCGCGACGTGCGCCGTGATATCAGCAAACGTCGCACAGAAACGTGGATGCTTGTGGGAGCTCGTACGAACTATAATTGACAGTCCCTGCACTATAATATACCACTCATATTAAACATACGTATAACGAACACCATAGACAATAGACATACACCGAATAAGTAAAAAAAAAAACACCTCCGTTTCTACATTCTTAATAAAATATATCGTATCAACTTCACTAACTTTTTTATTCTCTTGTAGAGTTTTTTCCTTGCGCTGTCGTTTTATTTCAAAACGTGTGTATTTTGTTACGTACTTTTTATAATATGTGGCTGCTGCCAATGTAATAGGGAATCCAGACCTATTCAAGGTGTTTCTAACAACGTTTTGTCGGGATTTCCTTCGACAAGCTTTTGAGAAATGATGCTTGATATATTGTTTGATTGGTGCGCTATGACCTATAATAGTCGCTGATAGCTTAAGAAACACAGGGCAAGCTGAACGTCTTAATATCGCAGCCAATGAGATTGCAGCATTATACCATAGGAGCGCCCAAGAACCAATCACGAAGCAAGAAGCATGCACATAATATACAGCGCGCTGCGTTGCTTAAAATGTCACTGACTAGCTCTTTCGACCTGGCTTCGGAAAAATGCTCCGCGAGCCTGAAACCTCGCGTTGCTTAATGAGACACGGTTTCCTACTTTATGGAAGAAACGCAGAATGCATAATAAGTTCGTTAGCAAGTATGGTCTTTGAAAAGGAGGGGGGGGGGGGGGGGATTTCAGCGTGGAAACACGTAGGGTACAAATATGATCATTAAAAATACAAAAAAAATGAGAAATTATAAATAGGTCTTCTTAAAGACAAAAACAAATTGCCAAACACGATGTAAAATAAAATTATATCAACAAAGTTGGACGTGAAACGTCGGTTGTAACAAATTAATCGAATAAGAATCTACCAATGCCTTGATATGGAACTGGCGAGGTACGTCAAATTGGTTTATGGTAACACGACCTATAATTTAAGAAAGAGACAAAAAGAGAAGGGTTTTCAACACCAGGGGGGAGATCCTTGTTTATGGAAATGCACACACATTAATTGTTTGTTTTCAAGAAACTAGGCGCTTTACATTCAGGGTACTAAGCCTAACTGATTTGACGTGGATAAATAATGTGTGTGTGCTTTTCCAGATGATAGCGTTTATGCTTATTTGAGTTGCATCGCAATGGCGTTCGTCATAATAATAGAGATTTTTAGTAGACCGTTTTCGCTTTCTCGCTCCGCTGTAAGGAAAGCGGATTCGACATCGCGCATGCGCGACCCGCTCTGGGATTTGAGCGTGAAGCGTCAGCTCCGCTTTCCTCGCCATTTTCGGAAGCGCGTTCCACTCTCAGTAAAGCTTCAGCAGATGGTGTGTTTTGGAACGGAATTCGAAATGGGTGCTCGCCACTTGAAAGCATGCTTGGGAGCGCGCTTCACCGTTATGAACATCGCTGCACTAAGATGGCTGCGTAGACTTTGCTTGAAACGGCGTCCTCAAGAAAAGGTTTCACGGTGGTCGAGAACCTCTGGCTGCTTCGGTAAATTGCTGGCCGCAATCCTTTCAGGGCCCCTGAACGGTGGGAACAGTTGCAGCCTTGTCTAAGCCAGCGGGCTCGATTTTTCTTTGCGAGCAGTCGGCAAACGGACAAATATTTTGTTAGGTTGGTTTTAGGCAGAAGACAGTGTAAATTAGCGAAAGTGAGTGCTCCATTTATATCTCTACTTTTTTGTTTTCCCAATGTACTAAAACTTGGATTTGATTCACTGTGATCAGTTTACGCATTCAAATATTGAGCCAAAAAAAAAAAAAAAAAAAAAAACATGTTAGACCCCCTGAATCATGCCCAGGGTCTTCGTAGGGTCCGTCTCGCTGACAAATTATGCCGTCAGCGCACATCACTGCCTGGTACTTCACGACGAGCACCATCTTGTGAGCAGAAAAGTATGGCTTCTGATGCTTTGATGGACGGCATATGGTCGTGCTGTCTGGTCAATGAAACCCCAACAATTGTCCAGGAGTGCTCCCTTGTCTTTGACGGCCTAATAAAAAGAACAAAAAGGCACTCTTACAACACGGCAGCATTTAAACACTACCAATACATGTGATATGGGACTTGTTACTCATATAAGCTAAAGCGCATTTCCATGGAAAGGTTGTAAAAACGCGTATCGTAAATTAAAAAAAATCAGTTGTCCCTTAATTCCGCTAAGCTCTGAGGCCGTCAAACTGCGCATGCAAGGCCCGCTACGCCGGAATTAAAAACGAAACTTCTGAAAAGCGTTCTAATCTACCGTTATTGTTATAAGTCCAGCGTTGTATTTGCTAAATTTTTTATTGTTTATACCTGTCTGGTTTTCACCAGACAAAAACTTGACATGGAATATTCGTTCGACCGATTTTGGTGACTCTTTTCAAAACACCGCCGGGTAACATATTCGGCCGCCATAGTTTGGGCATCGCTTTTAGTGCGAGACTTGTGACTAGAACCGAGCTCATATCCAGCATTGACGCAGCATTCGTGTCTAATACATTTAGACTCGCAACCGTGACAAACGATGACGCAGCTCTTTTGCTCCATAGACGCTTGGCCAAAATAAGGCGGCCTCGAAAAATAGTGGCAGCATGGCATGCACTTTTAAAAAGGCTCTATTCAAGTCTCTATTATTTTCTAAATCTACCAAAGAGATTCAAGACGAAAATTTCCGGAGGAAAGTGAAAGAATTTAAAGATTTCGCGCGAATGTGAATATATAAAGTTGAGAGGAACGGTTTCTTTGGTGCGGCTTGCAAGCGCTATGCTCGTGGACAACTTTCAGTGGCATTTTCGACAGGAGGGTGCGTGCACAGGTATAATTGGCGTTCAAGCACGCGCTCCCGTACATCTGACTGCAAAGCCATAGAAGGTCCACAAAAACACAACGACTTTACCGACAGCGTGCTGGTTGCAAAGTGATACTCGTTCACTTCGTTTGATTATGCTCTTTTGTTTTACATAAAACTCAAATTGAATAGTTTTTTTTTTTTTTCACGCGTAGGGCGTACGCTTTACTTCTTGATTCGGCCTCTTTCAGGCTGAGGTCACGGTGAAAAACATCGACGCGTATTGAGTAAGAGCAGCCATCTTGAGATCTAAGCGATGACGCTAAGAACGCTGAGGGCAGACCGCTCTGCAGCTTGTGAAGCGGAGCGCACGCTCACTCCGCTAACTATTAGCGGCGAGATGTTTCGGTGGCGCCCTCGTTTGGTTACCTTTCGTGACGTCATTACCTTGTGAACAACAAGTTCAATGATGTTTGTAAAGAGCAGGTGGAAGCCTCTCAAAGCAACACTGCCAACACGTCAAAATTGAAGTTCTTAGATTCCTCTCATTTCCGTCGATGGGAAATCCTTTGCTGACGTCATAGTCAGCATTCGGTCAATCGTTTAAGACCGTCCACAGCGACGCTTTGGATCTGTCACGTCGCCAATACGCTCCAACCACGGTGGATGAAATACATTTAGGTGGTGACTCTGGCCGATCTTCCCGCGTGGAGCGAGCGACCAGATCGTGTTCGGAGCTAGCCCCGAACAAGGAGTATAGACGCTTTACACACGCGCCAGATTGAGCCGCCATAGCCGCCCTTCTCTTGTCTTACCGAGATGCCGAGCCACTGAAGCGGGCGTTGACGAGTCTCCACAACGGCCTATGCTGGGGGGAAGGACACAGTAACACTTAAAATGACAATAACCTGTCCTGCTGTGGAAATGATGAAGTCAAGCGAACGGAATAAGAGGGAACAAAAACTGAAGGGCAGTTATGGCGGCGCCCATGCACAGCTGCTGTAAAGCGTCTTGCAGGAAAGGCTATAAGCGCGAGCTCCTTGCTCTGGGGCACATCCCGGCGGCACAAGTTCGCGTGACTTAAGAGCAGCTGCCAACACTATGAGCTCGCGCTTCTAGCCTTCGCTGCGGTACAACATAAGGTCAAACGAAGTATAGTTGTTCCGCGCCGCCGTGGAGGGCGCTGTGGTGTGAGCACCGTGGGTATGAGGTCTCTCCTTGGCGGCCACGGTGTCGGGGGGGTAGCTTGCTCGCCTTTTTCGCGGTGTAGTGGTGGTGTGCGGTCAGTGGCTGGCCCCATGTTTTGCTTTCGTGCTGTGTCGATCACAGGTGCCACAATCGTGCACGAAGATGAGCCTTAACCCGAAGAAGAAGTTATGCTATAAGGATGGGAAGGACGTGCTTCGTTCCCAACTGCAATTCGGGGTACCGGAACTGCGCAGAGCGAGTGTCCTTGTTTAAAGATCCATCGAATGACGCTCGCCTGGAGCAGTGGCGTCGTGCAATTCCGAGGGCCGATCGCAAGTTACTACCTAGTCTCCTCATCTCGTTCACCAAGTGAAGACCAAGCTTTACAATCTAATTTCTGTCGAAGACTGGGAATGCGAAGAGGTCTGGACAGAAAAGGCTCAAGAACCCAAGGCTGTGAACTTCATGCTATATTATGTAACTGGGTTTTCGAGCGTGAAAATAAAAAAAAGCTACACGCAGCCCTGCAAGCCGATCCGCTTTCAGCATCGACAAGAACACTTCTACTGAAGCAGCACTGACAAACGTGAAAAGCAGAGGAGGCGTTATGCAATCCAACAAGAACATTTTCCAGCTACTGAAGCGGAACAGTTCTTCGTGGAAAATAAAAGCCACCAGACTGTCTACTGGGACAGAATCGACAGTGTTCTTGACACATGCACAATAACGTTTACAATCGCTGAACACAAAGAAGAAACAATTGCCCAGTTGCTCCACTACTACTTCAGCATGCGAATGCGACAACACTGTAAGCATATTTCGACGAGTAGGAACAAACAAGCTCAAGAAATAAAGAAATCAGCAAAGCAGCGCTCGTCTTAATTTAAGGGCATGGGCGAGAAACACAGTATGTAGGAGATCGCGTTCTTTGGTAGTATGCAGTGAATTCAGCTTTTATGTACATTTTAAAGCAAAAATATTTTTCAGGTATTTTTTTACCTGTAAGACACCATATTGTGAGAGTATAGATGAAAAGTGGTTTATGTCTTATAACCGCTACTATTGTTTGACTTTCAGTCACTGTGTCGTCATGTCAGGCAGTATGTCATCATACTGTGTCATCATTTCAGTCACTATATCATCATAAATTTGAATTGTTTCTGCTCACAAGGTTTGTATGTTCCAAAGTACAAGTTGACATTGTATGTATAAAACATTTGTAATGCTAAAACCTTTATGCGCATGTAAAAAATTATCTAGGCCCCACTATGTAACATTATTAGTATTTATTTTTTTAATAAGGCAGGAGCAGGGTGGAAAAAATCACCCGAGCTCATATAAAGCCACGCAATGTGTGTAAACAATTTACGGAACTGTTACCAAACATGTTGTTTGACAAAACATGCGAGCACGACCCAGGCGTTTGCTCTAAATTACTCTAAATTATTGAAGGCCCACTAGATTATGCCGGGAAGTTTTATATTTATAGACCGACACGCTGTTTACAAACAAGCCCGCGTTTGCCCACACCAGGCGTGGGCACTGCGCGTGCGCAGAAACCGAATTTGCGTGAAATGAAGCGTCTGCACATGCGCAATGCCGTCGACAGCGCCACCGCAGCTGCCTGACGTCAGGGCCGCGTGTTGGTCTATACGAGTATTTTTGTCACGTTGCATCATCATCGGAATGTTCTCGTTAAAAAAAAAAAAAACAAAAAACAGGAACCGCACGGGGAAAAGGCAATCAGCGCCAGTGTGCCAACATAAATCCATCATTTCACTACACAGTACACAGGAACCAAGTAAAGAATGCATAATTTCCTTCACAAGCCCTCCATACAAGCCTTCACAAGCCCCTCTATACGTTGGCGCCATCTATCCCCGTGCGAGTGAAGCGCGCTCGGTGCGCCGAACATAATGTGGTCGATGCGCGAGACAGAGTCATCACCTAAATGTATTTCTTCCACCGTGGCTCCAACTCAGAGCGAGCCACGCATGCGCGGTGTGAAGTGGCCTACTAAAACTCACAGATTACAAACACGCTCGTCGTGACTTGTCCTGATACTGCCCATGTACACCTTGCTGTTTTTTCGTGCCGAAACAAAAGTAAAGACGTAAATTTTTGGCGTATCAAAAAGAGTACCTTTTTACCAGACAGAGCAGTTGTGCTAGAAACAGTGGAAACCCGAAATTGACACAAACCATGCAGGGTCTCACCTGTGAGCACGGCTCCAGTTTTGCGAGGGCCAACCACCTATGTTTGTTTATGTCAGCGAGCAGGTGGCCGAACCTCTCGTTGATGTGACCCACGATGAGGTTCACAATACTGGAGAACACTGACGAGTTCTGTCCAAACACTCATACAAGTTCGAACAGACGGTTGTGATAGGCCAGTCGACAAAGAACCATGCAAAGCGTCTGGTCAGATTGGCAACACCCTGCGCCGATCTGTCGGGTGCTGGGATTTGGAGGCCCGCTTGCAGAGCGGCCATGGGGGCTATGTTGCACGTTTTGGACTCCCAGGAGACTAGGGAGAAGGGAGTGACGTCAACAACGCTCTTTGGATGTTGATTGGTGGAGTCGCTGATGACGGTATCTGCTAAGATACGTTCATTCTTTCGTTGGTTCATTCACACCTACGTCACTTCCTTCTGCCTAGTCTCCTGGGAGTCCAAAACGTGCAACATAGCCCCCCAGGTCCTTCTGGAATCGGGATTGCCTCCTAAAGGATTTCTCTTCTACGTTGGCAATGTCCAGCAGACCACGTTCGGAAAGGAAACTTCGGCGCTTCATGGCATGAGTGATACAAATCAGAGATTCGATGTCTCGCTAGCTTAATCTCGTTAGTAAAAGTCTCCTTCCTTGAGAACAACGGGGATTCATCGTGCAGGTGCCTTGCTAGCCTTGTGCAACACTGTTCTCGTACTTCGCAAAAGGGTCTACTCGCAATGCGCAAACTTCGTCCTTTTCTGTCATTTCTGTGCCGACCTTAGCGTCTTTGAACAGCACGCGCGCTCGTGCCGTGCACCCGTTTAGAGCAACATGCTCATGCTTATAGGAGGTATTCACTGGCCACCATATTTGAGGTCACTGTTTAGAGCGCATGCTCAGAACGAGCTCGCATTAATAGGCTGCCAAGACCGGCAATCTTGGTGGTGCGGAATGCACGTGGCGAAAGAACTGTGGAAGCTCGCCGTCAGCACGCGCTCCGCAGCCGAGCACACAGCTATGGCCGCCAGTGAATACTCCCTATACCTTCGGCTTCACTCGCACACAAGGCGGAACGATTATATTTATATTTTATAGGTTAATATTCTTCGGGGGTGTCCCAACTCTTTTGTGTTTATTATTCTGGCCTTCGTTTTTTCTACCTCTACAAACACGCTCCCTTTCACTCTTTTGGTGTTAACGTTTAGTATTTTTGTTTTTTCTTACTAGTACAGTAGTACTATAAACGTCTACTTGTTGGGCTACGGAAGCGAATTTTCCGAACGCTCTCGAAACGCTCTTACGCTGAAGAAAGACGGTCTACTAAAACGCGTTTTTGGACCTCCGCTTCCCATTCCGGCGAAGCAGGCCGCGCATGCGTGGTTTGGCACCCTCAGAGTGGAGCGGAAAAATGGAAACGGTCTACTAAAACTCTCTAATAAGAGGAAGTCGTAATTCACACTTTTGAAAAAAACTTGGGAATGAACGGTTCGTATATTTTGTTGACCTAATAAATAATATTGGTTATTCAATGTTTTTGCCAACATCACACAACCCAAGAAAAGAACAAAAACGTGAAAGAAAGATTATTTTGTCTGTAAAACGATTGACCTTATTACAATACTTTGCTTATAAAAAACAGCGCTCGCTTAAGATAATACAACGTAATCATGGTACGCTGTTTTGACAGTAGTATCCGTAGATATTACATCTTGCATGGCGTAGCTGGCAGCGTACACGGCTGCCAGACGAAAGTACTAGGTTCGAAACCCGCCGGTCTAGTTCTTTCTGGTAAGAACCTCGTTTCCTCTTCTAGTTCCAGTTAATTCCCGTTTGTTATTGTGTGTTGTGGTTTTGAACCTTACTGAACAGCGCGTGTATAAAAGCATCGGGTGGCTGGCCCGAGGCAGGCTAGTGCTTTGGGTCAGTCGCCCTGGCTTCGCTGACGCAGGATGCGCGAGATCATATATTAATACGGTGATTATGAAGTGATTTAATTGCACTGAAAAGAGAGAGAGAGAGACTGAAAATGGCGGTTCTCTGCTTCTCCTTCTTCGCATTGCTCCAGTCCTGCTCTTTACCTCGTTCTCTTCTTTCTTCGTTTTATCATTACTCCTCCGCAGGTGGAAACGGTGTCTTGAAGTTTGACAGAAAGAGGTAGGGCTTGAGCCCTAGAACGTGGACGGTCTGCGGTTGGTTACCGTCTTAGTTTTCAGAAGATTCAGAAGGCTTAACAAGATAACTGACGTCAGTGACTTGTCGAATAATCTCGTATGGGCCTCAGTAGCATGGAAGTAGCTTTTGAGCAAGACCAGTATTTCGTTGTGATGTCAACAGCAGGACCGAGTCTCCAAGAGAGTGTGAGACAACGTGGTGAGTTTGATCAAAGCGCACACATTGGCGATCTTGTTAGTCGAGCGTTCGAAAGCGTGCCACTTGCCACGCCTCTTCAGCCCGAAATGTGGTCTCGGACGCGTAGTCTGTGAGCGTTGACTCGTTTTGTTATGACAGAAGACAATCAATCATGAGGAATGGTTCCCGGCCACAGAGAAGATAAAATGGAGAATAACCGGTTATGACGTGGCGCGAAACGTTATAGGCAAAGGTAACGTATAGAAGAACAGCATTCCAAATTGCGATGTTCAGATGGTTTGTTTATAGATATCATATCGGAGATCGTCTATCTGTGGCGTTCTACCATCCCCTTTCTCTGTAGTTGATACGCCGTTGTCCGTTTATGGATTATGGCGCAGACGCGTAAAATCTCAGCAACAACTCTTGAAATAAATGGACGGCCGCGGTCAGAGACGAGTTCTTTTGGTGCACCAGGCTTCAGAATGATCGCTTGTAATACAAATTCGGCGACGTCAATGGCTGTCCGAGTCAAAAGTGGTCTTCCAACTGCGTACCGGGTGGCGTAATCGACTGCAACTGCGACCCAGCGATTACCAGGAGAGGAATATGGAAACGGTTCGAGGGGGACCACTCCTACACGCTGAAAAGGGTGATGGAGAGGGGCCAGGGGCTGGAATAGTCCTGCTGGCCGCGTGGATGGTGTTTTCCGACGCTAGCAGGAGTTACAGGAGAGAATTTTCACTTTATTTTATGGTTCATATTTTTACAGAAGAACCATGGTTTCACGCGGGCGAAGGTGCGAATGACTCCCAAATGGCCAGTGCATGGTGAGTCATGAAGCTCTTTGAGCACTGTGTTCTGAAGATGCTTGGGGATTACTATAAGCCAAGAAGAGCCTTCCGGCCAAAGCTTTGTCGATAAAAGATGCCGTCATGAATAGAGTAGAGGCTGTATGATGAGCGGTTTGTGCCGGAAGAGGTATCGTCAAAATATCTCGGAGAGCGCTATCGCGGCGTTGCTCTCGTGCGGTGCTTAGCACGACAGATATGTGAAACAGCGGGAGTGTTGTACCATCGGACGAAAAGTCCACTGGGTCAATGGAATGTCGAAGAAAGCAGTCGGCATCCTGGTGAAGCTTTCCAGATTTGTGGATGACCGTGTAGTCCTACTCCTGGAGATGAAGGGTCCCAGCGTCCAAGGTGACCTACAGGATCTTTTAGTGACGAGATCCAGCGAAGGGCGTGATGATGTACGACGACCAAAAAAGAATGGCCGAAAAGGTAGAGATGAAATTTCACGATAGCCCAGACGACAGCCTAGCACTCGCGCTCAGAGATGGTGTCATTTTGTTCAGCTGTTGAAAGTTTACGACTGGCGAAGGCAATGACACGCTCTTGACCTAATTGGTGCCGCGCCAATATAGTGGCGACGCCGTAACCGCTGGCGTCTGTTCGTAATTTGGTTGGAGCCATGTAATCAAAATCTCTTAAATTGGAGTAGACGTAAGAGCGGTCTTCAAAGCTGCAAAAGCAACCCGCTGATCGGCTTGTCACAAGAACGGTTCATTTCTCTTGAGAAGATTGGTAAGAGGACAGGCAATCGGAGCGAATTGGCGAATGAAACGACGAAAATAGGAAAAAAGACCGAGAAAACTACGCGCGTCCTTAGGTGCGGTCGGCGTTGGAAAATCTTGTACAGGTGTGCACTTTTCAGGGTCAGGCTTAACTCCATGTTTGTCTACAATGTCACCCAGTACCTTAAATTTCGAGCATCCGAATTGATACTTAGAAGAGTTTAGTTGAAAACTTGCTTTCCGAAAGAGGGTAAGGACTTGATCAAGTCGTTCAAGATGGGATAAAAACGGGGTGGAGGGTATAATGACATCATCTAGGTACCAGAGGCATGTTATCCATTTGAGCCCTTGTAAGAGACGGTCCATTATTCGTTCGAACGTTGCTGGGGCGTTACATAAGCCAAAAGTCACTACTTTGAATTTGTAATGGCCATATGGTGTTATAAAAGCAGTCTTTTTTATATCTGATTCGTCGACGTTGATCTGCCAATAGCCAGTGCGAAGATCGACAGAGAAGAACTACTGAGAGCCGTAAATCGAAGGTGTCATCAGTACGTCGTAGTGGGCATACATCTTTTTTTTTCTGATCTCGTTGAGCCAACGGTTGTCTACACAAAAGCGCAACGTACCATCGTTTTTATTATTTTTTTATTTGACAAAAACGATTAGGGAGGATTACGGGCTGGAGGAGGGTTGTACTATATCTTGAGCCAGCACCTTATCAACTTCTGCTTGTAATATTCGGCGTTCGCTAATAGATACTCGGTATGCACGATGATGGAGAAGAAAGTAGGTACCTGTATCAACGTGATGTGTAGTTGCCATCTTTCGGCCTAGAGGGCGACCGCTGAGGTCAAAGATTTCGTGCAATTTAGAAAGAAGATCCTAAAGTTTGTTTTTCTGTCTAGTGTCTAATGTGGGGTCTATCATATTTCTGATTTCAGTGACATGAAAGTTTTACAGTGTGCTCGTAACTGAAGGAAGTGGTGGGGCTTTGGCCACAGAAGATACAGTTTCTGCTAAAACCGATCATGTCTTGGCGAGGGAAGTGCCACTGGGAAGAACTTGAGGAATTTGAATGAAATTAATACCCATAGGTACGTCGTGCAAGTCGAAATAGATACAAGGGCATGTGAGATGGCCAGTTCCTTTGTGAGGAATACGTCGACACTAGGGGACGCAATATAATCGCCGTCAGATGTGAAACTATTTGGTGCGACCTTAACGAGGACGGCAAGTGGTGGTATTCGGTGGGTGTCAATAGAACATAGTTTGGACATCAGGGGTTGGGGTAGGTCTGTAAGAGCAGCAACATCAAGTTCGATTTCTCTCTTCACACAGTCTATCAAGGCATAATGAGCAGAAAAGAAATCCCAGCCAAGGTTCAAAGTATGTGGACAGCTTGAGATGACCGTAAAAAGAAGAACAATCGTCTGATGGTCAAGAGTGACACGTGCGCCACAAATGCCGAGGAAAGGTAGAGCGCGGCCATCTAGCGCTGATCAGAAGTTCTGAGTTGGGTGTGGTTAAAGGTTGGCAAAATTGGCTTCTCAAATCTTCCATCAAAAAAGAAATAGCAGCGCCTGTGTCCACCAGAAGATATAAAAGGACACCATCAATTCTAATAAGCAACGGGTTATGTGCGGTGGAGGATAGTGCATTCGATCTGGGTGCAGTGACGGTGATGCAGCCCCACCTCTTGAATCTGCATAACTTAGTTTTCCGAGTTGCGGTGGTCAGGGGCCGACGACATCAGGTGACGAGTGGCAGGTAACAATGACTGGCGGCAACGGGGGAGGTTGAGCGGTAGTATTCGGGCTGAGCGGAAAATCTGCCGTTTGGAGAAGAACCATGCAGTTGGAGTTAGTGGAGTGAATCGATTATCGAATGAGTGACGGTAGTTCATAGAGGAAAACGTACGTGGTCGATTATTCCATTGATTGCGGCAGTAACGGGCTATGTGACCAAGAGCGCTACAGTGGAAGCAGATTGCACGGTTGTCTGGTGTTCTCCATGCCGCTGGGTCTCGTGGCGGAGATTGAGCTTCACGAGTTCCCGATTTATAAGTTGGGCGACCGTGGAAAGACTAGGTTCGACGTAATAGTGTTGCCAGTTGAAGTCTGCTCATTTCTTGGCGGTTGACAGCTTGCACCGTAGATATAGTTAGGGTCTGCGTGCCTTCGGTTGAGCGAGAAAGCATGGTGGGTGGGAGGATAGCTTCCAGCTCACGGCGAACTATCGTTGCTAATTTTTCTGAAGTTGGAGTTTCTTCACATGTGGAAGCGGCCGTGGAACCAGGGAGTCGAATAGAGTTGGCTGTGATCCGACGATTTTTGACCTTTTCAAATAGCCGACATTCTTTTACGAGGCCCTCGATGTTCGCACAGTCCTATAAAACAAGGAGTTGAAAGGCGTCGCCAGCGATGCCCTTGAGAACGTGCAAAATTCGTTCACAGTCGGCCATGGAGGCGTTAGCTTTATGGCATAACGACAAGATGTTTGTACGTATATACGCTATACATGACTCAGTCGAGGTCTATACGCGCGAAGCTAGTTTGCGTTTTGCCGATAACGTGCCGCCTGTGGGTTCGCCGAAGAGGTGTCGTCGTTGGTTTTTGTACGCTTCCCACGATGTGATCGTTTCTTCATGAGTCAAAAACCAGGTCCGTGCATCTTTAAAGTAAAAAAATGATGACGGTGAGCATGATCGTGGGATTCCATATGTTGTTGATGCTGATGAGCTCGTACAAGAGTATCCATTCCTCTACGTCCTGATATCATGTGCCAGTGAAATTACCAGTGTCTCGCGAGTGGGAGATGATCAGTGGCGGTTGGGTTTGCTGTGGAGCGTCTTCAGGCATTCCGACTGGTGAAGGAAGGTGGCGGTTTCGAAGTTTCATGTCTTGTTGTGTACAGGTACGAGAGAAGTACATGCACCTGCACCAAATGATGAGATAGAGAGAGAGTTTAAAAATGGTGGTTCTAGTGAAGATCCTCGAGAAGCTCCCTGCGTCTTCTTCGCCTTGGTACAGTCCTACTTTTTACATCGTTCTCATCTTTCTTCGTTGTATAAATATGATCAATTTTGATAAACATTTTCCTCACTACACAATTATTTTCAGTTTTTGTGACGATTCTGCGCTCCGGTTCGTGACACTATATCAATCGCTGGTATACATTGGCTTGTGAGTCTCAGCAAACATAATGAATAAAACATACAATGGTGGTACTTTACCACACTGTCGTGTAAAGTACCACAATGGTGGTACTTTACGCGACAGGACAGCACAAGACAAAACAGCACGCGACAAAACAGCACAGTCAAAACAGCACGCGTCAAAACAGCACAGCGTCAAAACGGCACAGCGACAGAAGAGCACGTGCCAAAACAGCACGGCGTCAAAACAGCACAGCGACAAAACACCACGTATGTGGCAACTTCGAGCGCGCTCTTCACCTCTCTCTGCGCGATTAATTTCGAACCTTCTTGACCCTTTAATTTATTGTCGTTTTTTTTCTCTCTCACCTTTTTTTACACTTTGCCACGAACAAAGAATGTTCTTTTTTTTTAACTACTGTGTTTAGATATCTGTGTAAAACATGTAAGCGAGGTAGAAAATGGCAGAATTGATTGATATATCGTTTGCTTTTGATAACATATTTTGGTACCAGTATGCTAACTCCGTTATATCTTCTCCTTATTAGCTGTGGTTGCTGCAATTTATACTGACCAGTTGTTTAGTGCAAAAGGAGGTAATTATCTTGATCAGTCAGTGTTGAGTGACAAAAAGGCTGTAATAGGTAGCGTTTTGTGAAAACCAAACAGAACGAAAAGGAAAAGGGTTGGACATTGCATGGCATTACTTAACAGCTAGTGGAGAAACAATAAAAAAATGTACGTTGGTGGCGACGGGATCGCACTCGACTCAGTGTCCCGACTGCTGCTGCTGTGTGATTGATAAAAACAAATAAAGTTAGCAGTAGGTACTACTACTTAACTACGCCAATCTCTGAAGAGATTGAGTAGTTAGAGGTGATATCTTCGCGTCGATGTCGGCCGCGTTGTCTGGTCTTTTCTGTAGAGCCAGCGAAAGAGGAAACGTTATTGGGAAAAAGAGATCCATAAGTTCAAGTATGAACCGTCTGGTTTGCGGCGGTTTGGTGAGGTTCTGTAGTACTCGTCGTTTCGTAATTACCACCTAAGCGTAAAACGTCGCCCCCCCCCCCCCCCCCCCAAAAAAAAAAAAAAAAAAAAAGAAAAAGCGGGAGATGCGCCGATTACAGATTCATTGATAGAACCGGTAAGATAAGGTGGCTTTAATATCGAGCGTATTCAAGGTGCACAATGGGCACCGATTCTGCGGGGTTCATTCGCCGTAAATAAAAGGTCCCGGAAACACGCGGCTGCAGCTTGCAGGCGAGAAGTTGTTTTGAGTTATATTCACAGATAATTGCCAACAAAGGCCTCGATCGAGTGGAAACCGGTAAAGCAGAAACATGCCACATCCTCAATGCTGTTGCCGAACAGAAAAAGCTGAGCACACCATTGCCGCGCACGCTTTCCGTTTTTTTTTGTTTTTGTTTTTTTATTTTTTTTTTAAACAATTAACGATTGCACATTGCTATACGAGTACAATGCTTGCAAATGTTTGGATTTTGATGTTTGCCTTTCCGACTGAAATGGTAGTCAAGCTCATGGTCTTCCTCTGTACAAGTACGAGCACACGACAATAATGTCAGATCCCGATAGGGTCCCAGTGCGTCTTGTCGAACAGGTCGCGTCAGCTGCTACAGACAGCAACAAATAAGAAAACCAGTACCTGGTTCACTCACTGTACATTTTAAACAAACGCTTTTAATTAATGCTTTTTCGTCAGTATACTGGTTTTTGTTAATAAACCGAGAACAAAAAAACGAGAAGTTTTCGAGTCTACAAATGTTCACCGCAATAAACCGAAAACTTCTTCTTGTAATAAAAACCAAAAAAGTACGCCGAATTTCAAAATAATAAAAACCGAAAACGCCAAACCCTGGCTATATTGTCAATGTTCTGTTTTGACGCTGTGCCGTTTTGACGCTGTGCTGTTTCGTCGTGTGCTGTTCTGTCGTGGTGCCGTATTGTTAGGTCTCACGGCGATATCAAATTCGTTGTGAAAGCATAGTTTATGTCCCGCGCTGCAGAACCCAGGAATGCTGGGTTCAATCTCCATCCCTGCCCGTTTCCACCTGGATGAGAATGGTACTGACGTGCGGTCGTGTATCACAACTGCGCGCTGCATGTTAAAGGCCCCAGAGTTGCGGTTGCAGTGCACTGGAGAAATTTCTCAACTCCAGCTGAGACACCAGTCGTCCGTTCAGGTTGCCCAACTTCCGACTATTTAAACCTACACACAACACAATTACTAATTGAAGCTCCTGCACTTGTCATAGATCAGATGTCTTAAGATCCTTACCCTGGCACTCAGTAAAATATTCATCAGTGGATATTAAGATCCTGCATTGCCATCCACAATGTCGACCTTTTGTAGATGAAGCACGGCTACACGTACCTGTGAAGAATAATGGAATGTTTCAAGATTGATATGTTCAAATGGCAAGACAATAGGATTTGATTCTAACATTCAAAAGAAATACATCTCTCTTATTGAACTCGAACAAATATGTACGTGTAATAAATATTTTTTTTTTAATAGTCACGGGAATTTTTTTCTACTTTAAATGATTATTCAACGCTTCAAATGCAAATGTATACTCATGTAAGGCGCTTTCTTCAATACTGCGAAAAAATATTTGTATCTAAGAGCATACTTTACGCGTTACATTGTCAACGGGCGAGTGTACACTGAGCATAATAAGGATAATACTGTACTAGGGGAGGGTACCGCTCACTCCGCTTATTTGGATCTGACAGGGTGTTTTCAGATAAGTTCGCCAACCATGTCCGATGACACTCCTAATTTTGACGAAAAGTATATATTTTATTGAGTCAATGCCTATCGAAACAAAACCGACTTTCGTTTTGCGAAGAAAAATTGTCCATGCGGAAACATCTTAAAAGCACACTCTCAGTCCGAAGCGCTTTCTTTGAATTACGCAAAGCTGGCATTTCGAGCACCTCCCCTATAACAACTACTGCGTGAGCGTATCTAAAACATTCACTGAAAAAATGCGCATACCAAGGATTGATCCCATGTAGTTACTACGAACTAACGATGTCGTTATTTTGGAAATAAAAATCGCTAACACGACACATTACGCAACGCTGCTTAACTTTGAATATTTTTTGTCTAGTGTATAAAGGCTAGGAATTTTAAACTTTGCCCGCGTATTACCCTGTATTTTGTTTAACTTTGCGCTTATTTTCCCTGCCCGGGTTAGCGGAACAAATTAATGAGAAACGCTCAAATGGGGCCATTTTACTAAATGCGTATTTTCATGAAAATAAGCTTACAAAAGTCAATCTGATTTTTTTAAACTCTTCCAGATTAAGTTTTATTATATGTAGCAACAGAATTATCAAAAAAAAAACATGCTACATTATGTTTTCGTATTTGAACTTATAAAGCGAGAAATGTGGCCCAACTGAAGGTACCGCAGTGCAGTGATCGGGGCGTCTACATACCCATAGTTGACAGACCAAGTATTTTTATTGTGCGTAAAAATTAACGGGGATTGCCCGATATAAATAAATTGACGGCACAGAGGTGGACAGTAGTGTCAAGGTCAGACTCCTGAGCGTGTTTTTGCCCAAGAGTCGCATATGGGCCGAAGTATTCGAGAGGTGCTATCATACCGCACGCTTCGCAAGGCCGAGCACGGCGTGAACACTCTATTTGGGCTCGTCAACATTACTATACTTCGTCTCACCCTACGATGAACTAAAGGCAAAAGCTACGGACCGCCTTATGCAATCACGAGCCACTTAGAAATCGCGTATAGCGCTTTGATGCGCGTATCAGTGCCCGCGTCTCGGATCACTGATAGGGATGGACGGACAGTGGTTCGAATGGAAATAGCACTGAGTGACTCAACAATTTTACCTCGCAAAAAAGAGGCTGTTTGCAGTGTCGAAGCTATAGAAATGATGCAGCTTTTTGGGGTTCGGAGCATTATTCGTCCACCCCTAATCAATGTTAGGCATGTCATCGTGTAGCGTGGAACGTGATTGGACCTGGCGGCCCATGGCTTTGGCCCTTAGTCCATCGTAGGATGAGACAAAGTATAGCTCGACAAGCATTCGGGTAGTCGCTCGTGTCCAATCGCCGCCGAAATGACGACACTAGCCAAACACTTACGACGTATGGAGGGTGCTCAGCGCTTGTGTTGTTAGGTTGTTTCGTTGGGTCTTGCTTATCGACACTAGCGAGGGCGTCGCCGTCAACATGCTGCGTCAGCGGCGCGCACAGCGATGATTGAACCGATAAAAGCGAATGGGCCTTGCAGCTCGAGGCTCTTCTTCGTCTGCAATAAACGCACTCAGACCAACTTCAGTCTCCGTCTCGGTAGGCTGCGTGTCCTGTGCATTGCCAAACCCCTGCGCTTAACCATGATGAATATTAAAGCCATATAATCGTCTCCAGATATGCGACCCCTTGTTCTGGCTGCGAGTTGAGGGGGGTCGGTGAACGCTGCATGTTTTACTTTAATTGTTTTAGGACACTACCATTGCGGGGAGAGAAAAACTAACGCGTTTCTGACAGGTTATAAACGTGAGAGGATAATTTTAAGCGGTATTTGCACAAAGTACAAAAGTTGTTACACCGCCCCTTTAAGCGGTACTCATGGACGATGCGCAGAACAAATCGCGGGATGGTTATGAAAAAAAATTGAAGCGAACGTTATCTTTTATGTCTCTAATCACTGTCACAAAGCGAAGACTTTCTTTTATATTTTTTTCCTCGGCGTTTTTTGGCCCATCGTGGCGGGGCTTGCGGCCTGAATATCCATCGAGACGGATGATCCAACGAGTCGAAAGATCCAATTGGACACGTGACAGGCGAGACGGAATATCCATCAAGACGAAATGTCCAATTGAAACGGAATGTCCAACGAATCCGAATGTCCAACGAGACGGAATATCCAACCAGGCCTGAATATCCAACGAGACGGAATATCCAACCAGGTCTGAATGTCCACTGAGGCTGGATATCCAATGTGTTATGTTTATTTCATTCCTGTAATTTATCGAGCATACTGCTCCCAAATAAATAGTGATAAGCCAGGACCTTTTTTTTCAGTGCACATTTTTGTATCCTATGTGAAAGGGCTTGCAGGAATGCTCCAATTTATATTTAACAACGTAAAGATCAAATAAGACACGTGATCTCCGTCCCAAAAACAAAATAAGGAAAGAGCTTTTTTTATATTATAAAGGAATGGAATGTGGAATGCGCTGCCTAATGGAATTGTTGTGCCACAAATGCGGAAAGGTTTTTTGTAATGCTTGTTCGCCCTCTGCCATAATGCCTGATATAGGCACCACAGGCTCAAAATAAATTAATAATAAATATTAAAAATAACAAAAGCAACCAAAGTCAACACCGAAGCTTAGCAGTCATATGAACCCCAGGAAGTATTTTAATAATAAAAAAAGAAAAGAAAACCCGCTGCAGACAGAAACCAAAAAGATGTGAGAAACAAAAAGTCTTCAACGCAGCAAAGCATCGTAAACTTTCTAAGCAGGGTTCAACACGGAGTCTAAAAAACAAAAGCGACTGATCACTCCAAAACTAAAACGTAGGCGTACAATAAAGAGGTCTTCGAAACTTTATCTTCTACGCATACATGTCCCATGTCACCCCCTTTCTGGTTTTCGAGCAAAGTTCTTTTGTATTCTAGTGACCTCAAATAACTTGCCAGGTTAAAAAGGTTCACTCTTGTTCTTGGTTCGATATAACAATGGTACAACACCCCCTGAGTGGGTGCAAAGCCTAGACTGCCTACAAACTAAACCATCCACTTACCAGTAATGAGACGGAAAGTCTGAGTCTGAATATCCAACAAGACGGAAGGTCCAACCAGGCCGGAATGTACACCGTGACTGAAGATCCATAGAGGCGTAATATCCAATTGAGACTGAATGTCCAACGAGCCTGAATGTCCAACGAGACTGAATGTCCAACGAGACGAAAGATCCAACTGGGCCTGAATGTCCAACGTGTCTGAATATCCAACGAGCCTGAATATCCACTAGTGGATCTGGCAGATTGATACTTTAGACCCATGTTGCGGATAAAAAAACAGGACGCGGGATGGCCAAAAAAACATGCTTTTCGTGTAAGGCTCGTCAAATTATGAGGCGCTGGAGAAATTCAGCCTTCTGCGTTAAGTCCTTATTTCGAACTCTTTTTGTTCGCCTTCCGCCCATTGAAAAGCATGCGGGAAGGGCCTTCGAACGCACCTGGTATCGCTGCGCCGCAGCGTTCTTCCGAACGTCTGCTTTCCTCGCCGTCACCATGGCAACGAACGCCGAATGAATGGAAGCACGCACGCTACCGCCGCGTGAAGCCAGCAACAGCTGACGCCATTTTACGAACGCCGTCTGCTATAGCCAAAGCCGAACGCGGTATGTCAGATCAACCGCGCGATCGAGCACCGGCGGAGGCGGTTGATCTGACATACCGCGTTCGGCTTTGGCTATAGCAGACGGCGTTCGTAAAATGGCGTCAGCTGTTGCTGGCTTCACGCGGCGGTACCGTGCGTGCTTCCATTCATTCGGCGTTCGTTGCCATGGTGACGGCGAGGAAAGCAGACGTGCGGAAGAACGCTGCGGCGCAGCGATACCAGGTGCGTTCGAAGGCCCTTCCCGCATGTTTTTCAATGGGCGGAAGGCGAACAAAAAGAGTTCGAAATAAGGACTTAACGCAGAAGGCTGAATTTCTCCAGCGCCTCATAATTTGACGAGCCTTACACGAAAAGCACGTTTTTTTGGCCATCCCGCGTCCTGTTTTTTTTATCCGCAACATGGGTCTAAAGTATCAAACTGCCGTGGATCTTTCGTCTCGTTGGATCTTTTGACTCGTTGAATATTCAGGCTCTGAATCCGTGGCGGCAGCTCTATTTCCGCGTGGAGGCACCGCCAGCTCTGGTGTTTCTCATAAGGACCAAAGTTGTTTCCGATCGCCACGAGAAGCGGCCGCCTAAATGGAAAGGTGGAGCTGCAGACAATGGATGCGAAAAGAGCCACGTGACTGGCGCCCCGCTGCGGCGAGACGCCGAACCATACTTCTCCCGGGCGAACAAGTGTGTTTCGGGTCCTCACCGCTGCAGAAGTTGTGCGCTGACGTCCAGGTTCTCTGAGAAATTGCTCTTTGATGCTCTGTGCTACCAGATCCTCGCGCTCCAAATCTGCGACGGGGCACTCTATGACTCCGTCGTCGAACTGCCAAGCTTTGTGAGTGTAAACGAGGCGATGGCACCAGTCACTCTCCGGGTCAGGAGTCCAACATGCGTGTGGAGTCGTAGCAAGCCATCAGACTTCCTTTACGTGGCGTACGCATGGACGCTAGTAGTACACGACATGCAGGTATGGAAAACAGGCCCCGTAAAGCACGCGGTATGATAGGGCTTCTCGATCCCTCCGGCTCATGCGCAACTTCCGAGGCTCTAGTATATATACGCACTAAACATTCTTATTCTAAAGACACTATCCGCATCTGTGTGGTCACTTCGCTTCTTTCTGAATACCCCCAGCATATTTACGCTCTCCAAAATAATGAACCCGTCAACAATATGTGTGTGTACGGCACTGCTGTAGCCTCAGTTTGGACAGATTTTTCACTCTATAACATTAAAGACGCAAAAATGGTGCAACATCTCTTTGCATGGTCTATTACTAAATATCATTGAGCTTTAATTGGAAGAACTTTGAAAATATCGAAGATAAAATGTTTTAATGATTATCAAAATCATTCGTATTTTGTAAAACAGCCCCATTTCAGCGTTTCGGGTACATTTCTCCCGCTCACAAGGACAAAAATATTTAGCGCAAAGATAAACAAAATGCAGAGCAACACGCGGGCAAAGTTTGACAGTTCTAGCGTTTATAAGTATAAAGAAACATAATAATGAATCAAGCATTATTGCAGCTTGTACCGTGTTTGCGATTCTTCTTTGAAAACTAACAACGTCCTTGCACCATAGTAAATACTAAAGTACTCGGGATCAATCATTCCTGTGCCTATTTTGTCAGTAAATATTTTTGTACCCACAGACGCAGCAGTTGTTTCGGGAGAGGAACACGAACGGCCAACTTTACGCAATCCGCAGAAAGCACCTTGGACTGTTAGAATGTTTCTAAAATTTCTCTGCAAAGACGAAGACCTATTTTCACGAAACAAAAGTCTGTTTGGTTTTGATGGGTATTGAGTGAACAAAATAAATGTTTTCGTCAATATTAAAAACGGTCATATGACATGGTCGGCCGAACTTATCTAAAACTGAGTGGTCGTCCAGCGCCAAATGCTCCCGGCGTTACGGAGTTCCAGGCGTCCGAGACCGCATGCGCATTGTGTTTTTTTAGTCCTTACCAAGAGAGGGTATGGACGGTGCGACCAGACCTCTGCCACAAAGATAGTTGGCGCGTGACAACCCTATCTTTTTTTGTGTTTTGAGTCAAGATACGCGCAAAACTTTCAGTGCGATAAAAAAAAAAATTAAAAGAATTAAAAGAGTAGGGAGACTGTGCATTCCGTTATCGACAGCAAGAACCGCGGTTTGAAGGGAAAACACCCGTCCCTCTATGTTTTTTTTTTTTTTTGTCGGCACCCGCGCTTGTAAGCAACTATTTTTTTATGATCTTCCTTTTTAAGAGTTCACTTGGTGCTTTTGTAGTAAACAATGATGTTTATCATCCCAGCTGCTTGGAATGGCTGGTTCGCTGCAGTAATGCAGATATGAACGCGGTCTACGGGGAAGGCGGGCAGGAGCATTTACATAAAAACAAAACAAACGTCGTCAGCATCTCCACTAGGGTGCATCCAAGAGCAGCATTTTGCTTTGTATTAAATGGGGTGGCACGCTCAATGGTGTATGCTCACTGATATGATGTGCTTGTATAAGACCGCATTTTTTTATAAAGAAAATGAAAGCTTTCGACGTATTGATCTCTGAATTATTTTTAGGCGGTATAACTTGTGAGCAGATGACCATGAGTAACATCCATTTTTTATCACATTTCATCTGAGGAGTTTTAAGAATTCACATATTTGTAGAATTTATAAAGTTTTACGAACGTTGAATCATTTATTTATGCAGAAAGTATACATATCAAAGGTGATTAATACACTACAAATTCAGAGGTTTTCAATAAAAATATCGCGAAATGGGAAGATCCCTACTTTCATTTACGAAGTGACTAACTAGCTTTAGTATTATGTTGTGTAACGTATGCTCATATTTCGCTGCAAGTGAGCGCAGCCAGACTTAGAAATTCATTGCCCTTCAACCATGCTTGTTGACATTTATTTGAAAAATACGTATTTTAATATTGTTTGGGGCATTTTTTTTAGAAAACAAAACACGAAATACGCACCCAACAGTCTGTGGAAGGCGCACCGGGAACTAGAAAAGACTCCACGACAGTAGATGTCGCTGGTCACACTCCCTATTCAAGGGGGGAATCCATATAGTCTGCGGCGTATCCAGCTACAACACCTATTGGCCTCGAGGCGTTCGTATACTTTCGAAGTGAAAAGTATACTTATTTCTAGAGCAGTGTTTAAGGTTTTCCTTACTGTCCTTTATCTACTAGCAGAAACGGTGTGAACATTTTCAACTACTTCAGTACTCGCAATGTAAAAACAGCTGTTGGGCGGTTGCCAGGTTACACCTGTAACATCAGTTCTTCGAAAAAGACAGCTCATATATTTGGTTTTGAGGCTGCAGTACATACACGTTTTGAAGAGCATAAGCAGCCTAGGGGGGTTACGAACTTATTTCTTAGCTGTCGTAAGCAATCTCGATTATAATGATTTTGTCACTGAATGAGCGCCCTATACAGAAAACAGATGGTGGAACTACAGTTGAGCTAACTTGCTTTTATTAAATGCATTATGGATTCTCTCATATATGGTTACCTCAGCCTTGTACCTAAGAGCGACATATAGGGTGTTTTGAAATGGCAAGGCTTGATCTAAAATGGGCCATAAAATTCAGCTCTTGCACGTAGCAATCAAAACCTTATGTCAAAGGTGTCTTTCATGGCTGAATTTCACATTGTAAAATTACAAGGCGTAGCTCTCGTTCTGTAAGACATAGAGCCAAAAACGTCCAGGGTGAACGGCGGACGGCGACGCAGACGACCCAGTCGAGAGACGGGGCGCGTTTGGCGCACGTATTGACAGATGGCGACAGGATCAGCGTCTGAATAAAGCCCCTCTATCCTATAAAACGTTGCGCCATCTTTTGAACAAGCCACCGCGCAATCTATTGGTCATTCAAGTCACGTGACATCCTGCTTTTGGTTTTGGACTTCCGGCCGCCATTACTTTCCCAAGCTGTTGCTACGCTACAGCTATCGGGCTGCTGCGCCTGTGGAAAAGTCGACCGGAAAGCTTTTCTGCGCTCCCTCTCGAACGGAAAATGAGCCTCGGAGGAACATATTGCTTCACCGAATCGGTCAAACAGGTTTCAACTCGACGGGAGCCGCAACGTTATGCGAGGTAGGTGCTCTGTATAAAGCTCACCAGAACGCAAGACGATAGATGTTTAGAGCAAGTTATGCACTCCCTCCCACGTAAGCGCGAGGGATGTAATACCGAGCACCGCACGGCTTTCTCAGCTTGCACGGACACCCATGCTGTGAAAGAAAGTGTTGTTCGAAACGGTCTGCTGCTACTCGTGCTTGTAGCATCGGCATCGCTCCAACTTATGGGTGCGTGCAGACTCCGGAGCACGCTCGCTAGTCAAGGGTCGCGTACGTGCTCGCGTACTTTGTTTCACACAAAGTTCATAGCTTGCAACGCTGCCATGGCTCCGGACGCGAGAATGTGAATGTATCTATACCCCGTTTCAACATAAGTGAGAGCGAAGCCAGTGCGACAAGCACGAGCATGATTTCTGTGATGACGCTTTTACAGTACGAACGTGTGTGCTTAGCCCGCTTAAATAGTATCCCAAATATTAGGTTAAAATAATTTTTTTTCGCGAAGTTATTGAATTTACAATTTTGGTCCTCACCGTGTTTTTCAAACTGAAAGTCTCTACTGGCAACAACGAAAAAGTGACGTCAGTGGAAGGCAGGGGTTCACTCTTTGGACTGTAGAATTTGTTCCCAACTGATTTGAAGCAGCTTCATGGTGTCAAATGAATGCTTTGGAAGCTCGCTCCAGGATCCGCGCTCCAGCACCGAACAAATGATTGGCATATTCTATTTTTTAGACTGTTCGCTCGACTGGCAAGCCTGCCCGCCACTGACGTCACGGCACTGAAATGTGCGGGTAAATTTGAATGTTGGTTTTTGCATCATTTTCATTTGCCGATTTCGCAGTAACTATTATGAATTTCGCGATACTAAATAGCATACCGGAAAGGGTAAAGGCCGGGGAGTCAGAAAATATAGTTAGTTGAGGTAGCTCGAAAATCGCCGGAGTACCCCTTTAAAGTGTGTTCGCTCTCGTGGCGTCAATAAGGTCTCCTTTGCTCGCAGACTTATTGAAACCAAAACGCAAGCAAATAAAACATTTGAGATCAATAAATGTTGCTAAAGTTGAAGCTTGGGCGAGTTAGTACGACATACTTAAAAGATTCCTCCTTCATCCAGTCCGTCGTTTTTTTACACTGTTTTAATCTTTTAAATTTGAGATCAATTCCACACTCGCGCCAGCAGCTTTGACAGCACATACTTTACGGGCAGATGTTTGGCAAGATAACCTGAAATCTGCAAAAACGGGCGTTTAAGGTGGCGTTAAATGATGTGCTCGCGACTGAAACCGATCTCTTCAATCTATTTCAGAACAACTTTAGTATCGACAAGTCAAAACACTAAACATGCAAAATAAAGGAGAACACAAAATTCAGAAAAGATGCTCTCCTAAAGATTCCCTTTGTTACCTTCAACCAAGAGAGTAAACCACCCCAGCAAAGGAACTGGAAACGTAAATGGTATGTGCAACATCTCAAAGAACTATATATTTTTTTTCTTCTTAAAGGACACATGCAAAGAAAAAAAAAACATTTTTTTAAACAGCTTAGATGGAAAAAGGATGTCATAAAACGATTTTACAACGAAGAAAAAAATTTTTTAGAGCTATATTTACGGCGCTATACGAATTTGTAGTTGGCGCCCGCGGGCGCCGCAGAAAAGTGGCCCTTATTTATCACGTGACGGGCCCATATTTGTCACGTGGTGCTCGCGCTCTTTCGGAAGCTTCCTATGGCCTCTAAAAGTAACTTATTCGTCTTTGTTTGAAGTATAACAAAAAACTAAGATGAATAAGTAACTTTTAGAGCCCAAAGGAAACTCCTGAAAAAGCGCAAGCAGAGGTGATCGACCCGTGCGCCGGTCAGATGACGGCGGCGGCGCCCCGAACCAGACGAACTTCTGCGGCGGCGGCGACGGCGGCGTGGAGAAACGCGTTGAAGCGGCGTTCGCACAACGCTCAGCGTGCGGCGGCGGCGTCGCTTTACGGCTCCGGCGACGCAGGGCGGCGGCGCGCGGGCCTACCACGTGACCAGCGGCGGCTCCAGCGGGCGCCAACTACAAATTCGTATAGCGCCGTAAATATAGCTCTAAAAATTTTTTTTCTTCGTTGTAAAATCGTTTTATAATATCCTTTATCCATCAAAGCTGTTTAAAAAAAATGTTTTTTTTCTTTGCATGTGTCCTTTAAGTAAGACAAGGTATATCAGTTTTACAGTACACATTCGATGCACAATGGAAGAGCTTTTATGCCCTTTTTTAGAAATGCAGTTCTATTGATTTGTTTTAGTTGAATCCCTAAAGTCTCTAAGACACCCCGAGCAAATCCTGAACAGTACACCACAAGGCAATGCCTCAGTACTAAAACATCCCCAGGACAGACTGCTACAGCAACCGCAATTTGTTTGTTTGGCAGTCCGATACTGTTTCGTGGTCGACCGAGGCACACCTACCACTAGGGCCTTCTCTGTCCATTCTACAGGTCTTCCCGCCCTTTTGAATCCAAATGGTGGTCAATTTAATACAAGTGCCATTCAATATAATTTAAGCGCCATTAAATTAATCTTAGCGCTGCCCGATTTAATCCTGGGGTTGGTCAATTTAATCCACAATATATACATTCACGCTTTTGTCTTCAGTTTTGGCGTTTCGCTTACGCTTTTGATAAATTCGACTAATTATACAATTAAGTTTTGTTGCGGACCACTGATATATTTATCACTATTTCGATCACTTGAAGTTACTATTAACACCTCAGCTTGGGCTAGTTGGTTTTCCATATTTTTGTACTTCAGAGCCATAAACGTCTCACAATAGCAATTCGTCTCAATTACAGACGCAAAAACATACACACAGCGCTGAACTCACAACTCTTAGTATTTTGTCTTCGTTTTCTTCTACTTGTTGTTAAAACAAAATCTGGAAATTGTTTTGTCCTCATTTTTGTTTTCTCCGCCTATAAAAACAAGTTCGTAAAATAGTCCGCGGTTATCATCTTAAGGTGAGGTAAGCCAATAGACCGATCTCAGCAGCCAGTTTGACTACGCCACCGCTGCCGCAATGCATCGAGGGAGCTTTAGTTTTTCTGCACGTGCGACAACCTCGCTGGAGCTCTGCGCGTGTGGAGCTTGAGGCGGCACGAGCCGTCTTGTGCACTGCTGCCTACTTCCTGCGAACTAAAGTTATGGCGGCGTCACGGATGCACCGAACGCTTGGTGAGATCGGTCTATTCCTTTGCTGATAAGGTGAGAGATGGGCTGCCCACGCATCCATCGTCAAGGCTGGCAATATGCTTCGTTTCAATTATTTCTCCTCTTAGCTGGTTGTTGCTTCGTTCTAGCACGGTGCAACTACGTAGTTGTGCCGCACACCCGCAATCCCGGCAGTGCAGACCTAAATGTCCAGAGTTGACTCTCTACTCTGTTTCACCTTGTGTTGTACCGCAGGAAAGGCTACAAGCGCGAGCTCCTTTCTCTATGGCACACCTTGGCGGCACAAGCTCTCGTGCACCAAGGGCAGCTGCCAACGCTATGAGCTCGCGCTTCTAGCCTTCGATGTGGTACAACATAAGGTGAAACGGAGTATAGGGAGTATTCACTGGGCGCCATATTTGAGGGCGATATTTAGAGCGCATGCTCAGAACGAGCTCACATCGATAGGCTGCTAAGACCGGCACTCTTGATGGTGCGGAATGCACGTTGCAAAAGAACTGTGGAAGCTCGCCGTCAGCACGTGCTCAGCATTCGCGCACACAGCTATGGCCGCCAGTGAATACTCCCTATAGTAATGTTATTGTGGTGTTCGCGAAGTCGATCGTTCAGACACCGTCCAGTCTGGTCGATATTGGCGACGTGCGCGATCGAAAGTGTCGCTGTGGTCAGCCTTGCACGATAGGCCGAATGCTGACCATGACGTCAGCAAAGGCTCCCCCATGCACAGAAATAAGAGCAATGTAAAAACTTCAATTTTGACGGTGTTGGCATTGTTGGTTTCAGAGCGCAATGATTTCAAGCTTACAGCATGCTAATTACAAACACCATCGAACTTGTTGTTCGCAAGGTAATGAGGTCACGAGAGGGAACCATATAGAGGGCGCCACCAAAACAACTCGCCGCTAAAAGCGTTTCCCACAGGAGAGAAGAATGGTTTAAACGACCTTTTCGGTGCATTGGACAAAAGTGATTTTGTCCAATGCACCGAAAAGGTCGTTTAGATTTATGCTGGTGGCCACCACTTGCTGAGACCTCGAGCATTCAGCGTGACTGTTTTTACTGCCTTGTCAAGCAGTCTGCGATGGAACTGAAGCTATTTACTATTGTGTATATCCGAACACTTGGTTGGTTTCTGCGATAAGTTTCAGCGGTTAACTCGCAATTGAAGAACCCGCAATAACGTGTTACTTGTGCTAAAAATGTTGCTCTATGATGCTCAACGCTATCGCTTCTGCTGAAAAAACATTATTTGTGCCGATCTGGATTTTTTGCTACAATAAATCTCCCAGTAATCCATTCGTACTTTCGATTAGTTACTTATTTGAGGGTATAAAAGTGCACACGAAAGCAAGAAGATGTTCGAAAACATCTGTCAAATATTATGTTGCATGTTTAAGAACACATCTTCCAACGCTATTAGAAAAAAATAATTGTATAGGCTCTTGTCTGAACATCATTAATTCCCGATGAAATATTTGATACCGCTTATACCATCGGTTGGACAAAGCGGACGGGATATCAGACATATATATCATGCCAACATGAATACTGAAGAATAATTATAACACAAAGGAGACATGTTGCAAGGACCAAATTTTCCTTGCGACAAACAAAATAAACATGCAATTTTGTTTTGTCACGGGAAAGATGTTTTGATGTTTTATGCGCGCAGAAACCGGGGGAGAGGTGCACACGAGAGCGCACGAGGACGTCAGAAATTCGAGCTCTAGTTGAAATGAATTTAGTGGGTAGACGCAAAGCTATAGCTGGCCCTTGTCTCCACTGCACTCGTCGAACGCGTTCGAACGCCAATGCCAAACACCGGACGCCTGAGTTCAGCGTTCCAACGCGTTGGGCGAGTCCAGTGGAGACAATAGGCAGCTTTTGCCTTCATTACACTTTTCGAACCCGTTAAAACGGGGAACGCCGCGGCGTCCGGCGCTTGGCGTTCGTGTTCGAACGCGTTCGACGAGTGCAGTGGAGACAAAGGCAGCTATAGCTTTGCGTCTACCCACTAAATTCACTTCGACCAGAGCTCGGCTTCTGACGTCCCCGCGCGCTGTCGTCTCCTCCTCTCCCTGCCTTTCTGCCCGCATAGTCATTAAAATGAACGCTCGTGCCTCACGAACCTTCGAACTGGATTAAATTTCAAGGTGTAAGGGATACGTTCGGCAGATTAATGTGGGCGTCCGCAGGTTCGCACGCTATATATGCGTCTGTATAATTACTTGCCATTCAAGCGAACTCAATCCCGTAGCAACGAATGTTTAATATAAAGGTGAACGATTCGCGGTGGATTGAACAGTTCAAAAGCTCAAAACATTTCTGGACTTCAGAAGCGTAACATTGGAAGACAGGCAATATTACTGTCGCTTCAAACGCCGGCCTCTCATATAGATTGGTTTTCCCTGTTCCGTATTCTGAATAGGATGAGCTTAAAGGGCCTCCGACACGCCTAAAAAAATTTTTTTTTTTTCATGCTAAACGTTGCAATGGCATATCAGGACATTACAAAAAAATTGTTTCACTATAGAGTTGCGTAGTTTTTTTATAAAAAAAAGAAATACGAGGCCCAATTCAAAGTTCCCGCCGTGCACTGTGACGTAACAGTGTACCGCAAGGTGTCGGGGCGGTCAGAAGGGAGGCATCGCCGGAAGTCACGTGAGTTGTATCCCTCCTCGTGCTTACCGCGAGCGCGTGTAATATTTTTTTAATATTTTTGTTATTCTCCGCACCTCCACGAGCGATCCAAGCAGACAAGGTTCCTTTTATTTGCTTTTCATCGCTTAATGTTGCTGTAAAGGTAGAAGAAGCGGAGTCAGTGAATTGACGTGATCAACTACAATGCCTAGAAGGTGCTGTGTGAGGGACTGTCCCGGTATTTCAGCAACTGAAGAAGAGATCACACTGCGTGCATTTCTGAGAGACATACATCGGCCGCATGAGCACCCAGTAAACAAGTTCTACTCATGCTCTAGACAAAATACGTACTTTGTGCTCCACGTTTACTTGTACTTGGTACACTCACCAGTTCGTATTCTTTAGACGGCAGGCATCTACAGCCTGGAGCGTATCCGATGATTCAACGACCTCGGTGTCTCAACCTGCAGCAATGCGATCGGGCGTGTCGTATGCTAGCAATCCTAATTTCTGCGAGCGTTCTAAATTTTTTTTTTCAAAACTTGATAGCTTGTTTTGCGCCCAGTATAGCTATGTATTATCGGACTGACGGCATGCACTCGTACACTGGCTTGTACTCGCAACGCTTTCATCATTGTCCTCCATCACGTCGATCCACTGACTCTTCGTCCTCAAATTTTACAGCCCGCAAACTAACCAACGGTGCAGGGATAAAGAGCTAGTGGAACTGAAACTTCGTTTTCTACGATCGCTCGTACGAAGAGCAGAATAATAAAAAGGAAAAAAGTCTTAGGCACGGTCGCGGAGAGCACGAGGAGTGAAACTCACGCGACTTCCGGTTAACCCACTTTTAGTGACGTAGCTCGATGCCTCCTTTCTGACCGCCCCGACACCTTGCGGTACACTGTTACGTCACAGTGCACGGCGGGAACTTTGAATTGGGCCTCGTATTTCTATTTTTTATAAAAAAACTACGCAACTCTATAGTGAAACAATTTTTTTGTAATGTCCTGATATGCCATTGCAACGTTTAGCGTGAAAAAAAAATTATTTTTTTTGGCGTGTCAGAGGCCCTTTAAGTGCTAGTTACTCATTTGCGAACGCACATCTATAATGTCGAGAAACAATAGACCTTTCAAATGTTTACAAAATCACAGTCCAGCGTGCGATCGTCACAGCCCAGCACGTGCGTGTTCGTCGCTTCGGAAAGCGAGCAAAGCACGCGCCATACGCACGAACGTTCAAAATGGCACCGGCCACAAGCTCGTTTTTGGAAAGGTCTATAAAGTGAAGAATAAAAGCGTTCTAAAAATAGACAGGGTGATAAACAATACGAAACAAATAAGCAGAGACGCACTCGCACCATGCCGTTCGAATATTACGTCGCGACTCAAACTATCTGGATAAATTTGTTTCTAGAGCTTCAGGTTTGATTAACTTTACAGAACACTCTCTGGTTACAATGAAGCAAATTACAGCAAAACACACGAGACGAGCTGCGGGGAGCACTGCTCCTGTGGACGATCAATGCACTCTCAAAGCATCGTTCATTGCGCGTAGACGAAACGAGGTAAAAGTAAAACTGATACGACTATTATATTTTTTAAAGCACATTATTGACATGTATTCGAGTGTTGCGTCAGTGTATAGAAACCTCCAATATCAAGCGCTCGTCGTGGAAACTCCTTATGTTCCAAGCATCCGACGCTGCTTGCAGTGTAAACGAGTTTACACGTCCTATATTTTTACACCAGTGCAATAATGAAGCGTCGCTTCCACAAGTGGCGTGTAATTTGCGTTTCAGGGTGTGTTCTAATAGCTATATCCCACCTTGGACTATAGTTCTGCATGACTAAAATTTTACGAAATCTACAAGTATTTTCTCATTCAAAACCGAGACGAGAAATAATAAAAAAACACACACACTTTTTTTTTTTTTTTTTGAGAGAGCTAGATATTGTTCTTAGTGGTAAACTGTGCCTGTCATGTTTATAAGCTGCGGAAACGAAGATTAGCATAAGCGACCGAATTCTCGCTCCGAAGAGACGTCAGTGACCACTGTGGGAACCTTCAACGAGTAATCGCGAGCCGATCTGCCAGCGACGCTCTATCTCAAAACTTTCGCAGCATAATTATGCATCACGCTCTGACGGTTGCCAGTTGGTGGCCAGACTTTCGTCTCTTTTCATCCTTTTGATGTAAGATATGGTAGGCTTTGGAGACCATTTCAATAATCATCCTTTGCACGCTGCCACATCTGTTCACTGGGCTGTGCAGCGCGTTCTGAGTATAGGACTCCAGCGCTGCCCAGGGGGCGCCGCGAAAAAGCGACTTGTTTTGGGTAGCACTTCAGTAACTCTAGGTAGTACAAAATTGCGCGTGTCAAACTTTCGCCTATGTAGAAGCACGCCTGTTCTGGTGCGGAACAGGATCGCCGGGAGATTGCGAAGAATCAGCAAAACATCGAACGCCGGCATAGCCAGCGTTGGCCGTAGTACAGGTCAAAGTTAAGGTGCTAAGAACGTGAGACAAGAAACGCCATTTCCCGCATTCAAAAACAATGAGAGAGAAAGAGAGAGACAGAGAGATAGAGAGAGAGAGAGAGAGAGAAGCGTCGTGACGCCACATATTCTAACGTCACCATCCACATATAGGAGACCCTACACTGTTAGCAAGTTCCGTGTATTTGGTGAATATTTAGGGTAAAAACACGCCATTTACACAAATTACCATAAATCTACACGTTGAGTAACGGATAACTCGTTCACAAAACATGCGAGGTTGTAAAAAACGTGTTTTGGTTCGGTCATACACGTACAACCATGTAGCCGACCTCGAAAGCACGCATCACCCCCGGCGACGACCGCAGCATTGCCGGCTATCGAAGCACCGGAATGCTTGGGGACACACTTAGAAAGGACCGTTGAGACGAATGCCGCGGAGAGAAACATGTCTCGGAGACGGATATGTACCAAAAGCCATTGCGCCATGTCGCAGGACGTTGGCGAAACCCGCGCTTACCGTGCTCGCTGCCATTTTCTGGTTGATGGCAATGCGGCTTCCCTCATGTCGCCCATGATTGTATTTGGTTTAGGGGTCTTGATAATAGTTTCTTACACACCACAAATAAAGTTATGGGTCTAATTATTCGTTTTAAACAGATAACGTAGATATAAAAAGCGTGTCCTCGATCTGAACACGTGACATCGCAGTTGGTTTCGTTTTGGCTTCAACCTTCAACTGCAAGCGATGGCGCAAGCGCAACGCCGATGTACGCTGGAAGCTAGAGCCGGTTTGCTTTCGTTGTTTTTGTTTGACCGGAGAAAATCTGGCATCAACGCATGGCGCCGCTATTGTTTTGGTTTGACAGGACGCGAGAAGCTTCGCATAGAGCTTCGCAGTTTCCGAGCACATAGCAAAGACGTGACCGGAGAAGTGCCCCTGTGATGTTCCCGGAAGACGGAAAGTATCATTCGTAATCTTCGTGTGTGCTTTGAAAGCGAAGGGAGTCACAGGGTCCACGAGTGCGCAACCACAAGCCAAGGTTCCCGACAGCACTGCGTTGACTTCGGCGATCTCGTTCTGTTTGGGGCAACACGGTGATGCAAGAAAGAGCCGAAACGTTCGTGGTGTGTGGTGCGGTGCTTGGAGGTAGAAACCCACACTAACACGGACCTCAAATTGGTTCTTGTGGAGTAGAGATTCAACGGGTTCAGTCCCGTCGTCGTGAGCTGATCCGGTCCAACTGGTCCGGGAGGACACAGCGAGCATTTTTAAAAGTAAATCTTCCTTCGTTCCGTTTCAAAATGTGGATGATTCCCGACGCATACCGTGAGTAAAAAGCTCCGGGCGTTTTCAACAAAATTATGTCGTTTTAATTGAACAATGGGCTTCGGATTGTCCTAAATCTGCCGTTTTTATGCTTCGTGTTGTTAGACTGCATTTGCACAGCGACGTGTTTGCACAGCGACGCACACCACTCGAGTAGATGATTCGGTCCTGCAAACGACCGGTTATACAAAATTTCAGGGAAACTTAAGTCACCACCGATATTTTCCTGTAAATCTCGTGTGACTCGTGTGAGTTTGTTGCGCTCATCTTGCGGTGTGAATAAATTAGGGCAAGATTTCCTACCTGCCCACAGATGCATGAACTGAGACCATTTTTTACGTAGTGAACATAGTGCTTTTTCTTTACTTTGGGAAGAGGCGTTGGTGCATTTATTATGGTACACTCTTTGAGAGTTGAGAAATTGGGAGAGCGAGCAAGCTTTCCCGACTTTGTCTCTTTTCTCTCTGGCAGTGCCCCTAGTTTCAAGTTGCAGTTTCAGTAGACTACAGGTACAAACTGCTCTAAAGCAGGTGAAAGACTGGGAAGTCAGGACGGTGCGGACTCCGTGTTTTGCGAGGTATGGGGAATATGCAAACAATTTTGTTATGCTCGTTGTTTGCGTCTCCAGCAAAACGAATAAGATGATCTACAAAGGAACAATCACAAGCCAAGATTTACGATAACAGTGCGTTCGCTTCGGTGGTCCGTGTAGTTGTATTATACCCTGCTCTCTGCAACACCGTGTCATGACGAAGAGCTGGAACGGTCACGGTTTGTGCTGGGCTACCGGTTGACAGAAACCCGCATCGCCCGCATCGGCACCGAGTGTACTTGGGCTGGTGATGCTCAAGCCTTTCATCCGCGGCTTGTCGCCAGCTGATCCTGCTGCTCGACGGTGAGGAAGAGGCGCGAGTGACGTCTGAAGTAAATGTAAATCCTCATTCATCCAGTTATCCGGTGTCAAAGTGTGGAAGATGTCCAACGTGTACTGAGGGCGGGAACTACGAGCGGTTTGCCTTGCTTCTAAACCGAAACCAGAGCAGTTGCGTACTCCAAAATGACGGAAACAATAAGTTTCAACAGGTCGAGCACGTCACCGCGGATGTAGGCGAGACGGTGCACACTGTTTAAACGCTTGCTGTATTCACGAGTGCTACCAGAAAAACGACAACAGAGAAGGAGCTCGCGATTTAGCATAATGCAGTGCCACGGGCCCGTGAATTTTCAATGTTCGGGGTAATGGCGGTATAAAAAAAAATAATAAAAAAACGCATCAGCGCCACATTAGTGATCACGAATAACACCGGTCACAAACTCCCAAGCCCCACCGCTCCACTCGACACCGACACGACATACGACAAAAACTGCATCAAAACGCCCCAAAAGTGAAGGCTTCTGCTCCCGTACGCGTACTACAACTAGCGGAAGTGAAGTGTTGGGCGGATGTCCTTCACAAATACTCATATAAAATATGCTTTGCGCAAGGATAATTTCCTTTGATTATTGAATACATAATGATAAAATCCTAATAATTTGTTTTTCTATCTGATTTAAGCTAGTCGGACTGCTCATAACACTGGTCGAGCATGAAAATAACAAAAGGTTTAACTTTTTGATGGCCGGTTTAAGATTTATTGTTAATATATCGTTGTTTTTTGCAACGGGACTAATTTTACAGATTTTGCCTCCATACTTTTTAAATGCAAGCAGTTCTTACATACGGCTGTCCATTGTGCCGTGTTTTGTGTCTTCTTCTATGAATCTGTAACGGTCAGCCACCAAAGAGCTCACCCGCACATGTCAAGGTTATATACGCCGCGGGGAGAAAAGGATGTTAGTAGGAAGTGTCGGGCGCAGTGTCGGTGTTGTGTTTGTGTATGTGTCGGTGCTGTGTCCTACGTGGTACTCGTGTTGTCAGTGATGTATGTAGGGTTGCTGTCTGCATGTGATAGTTTTCAGCGTATTAACAAACTCCAGATTGTTTTTTTTTTTCACTAACTGCTAAAAATCTCACTAGGTCGCGCAAGTTACCGCCCGACTTCAAATGGTTTGCTCGAGCTATTTATCCATGTAAGTTCGGTATTCGTTTTTCAGTCTAGCGGTTCCGTGTTCCGTCGTAGCTGCCGACGCCACCGACCGCCGATGACGCACGTACGTACGTACCTTTGCACGTAGCTACGTCCGCCGCTTGGAGACTGTTTACTGTGTATAAAAGACATCGAACGAGAACAGACGCGTCCTGTGTGCTTTCAATTCGGCTGAAAGGCGCGCGGCTCGCTGGGCTCGTCTCTCGCCTTTTCTCAGCTGCTGGCCGCCATGCTTCATAAGGAACACGCTGGACCGTGTTTTTCGGAAAGCAGACACGGTGTAGCGTGTTAAGTTTACACGGCACCTCGTGTGTAGGCAAATAACACACATGGCTGCGTGTAAAACGAACACGTTTCGACGTGTCCGCTATGGGACAACGGTTTACACTTCTGGGCGTGTTATTTTGCTAACAGTGTAGCAGTGGCGGCCTGAATCCCGCACTTTGCATTTATTTATGGCGTGGAATCTAGCCGATTTCGGACGTTGAAATCTGTTTTATCGCTTTTCAGCAATACAAAGGAGAAAAAAAGCTTAGCGACGGAGCCGCAAGCATTGCTAGGCCCAGTCAGGTGAGCTTGTACTACCCAAAGAGAGGGCGCCACAGTTTCTTCAAAGCTTCAGCGCAGGGCCTCATGAGCAGCAGCTCACGTCGGAGGAATATCAGATGCTGAGAGATCTGTCCATGGCCCAGTGACTCAACACTTTTTGTTTGGATGATGAGCGCTTCGTAGGTGCATGCGGCATAAATCTGGGACAGAGTAGTGCGGAGCAGACTTTTCGTCTAAGGGGTTCTAATTTGGACACTCGGCAAGAAAGTTGCGAAGAGGACCGACCGCGTCCTATGGCCAGCATTGCGCTAGGCCTTCAAGCTAACCAATGGCGGCGGTCGGCGATCTTGCGGACTTTTTCGCCGAATGTCCAGCTTAGAACCTTTCTTGGCGTATTTTGACGACATACATTAAATCTCTTTGTGGAATGTGCCGACTAAGACTAATATGTAAAACATTAAAGTGCAATGTTTAAGTAGTTATTTCGCTATTTATCAAGTTCTACTCAAGCCCCAACGTGCGCTGTAGCCAATAGTGTTGTTGAAGAAGAATCAGCACTTCGTTTCATGAACTCCGCTTTCCTTTTTGTGTGTTCTGTCTAATAAAACGGAATATGAACGACAGACCTAGGCAATATAAGTTTAAAACCTTCTCTACTGAATATGCAGTGTATACAATGAAGAATCTTCTAAAGTCACGATGACAACTGCATCAGCAATGGTTAATACTCCATTCACGTATAATTCAAATTAACTCCTGTAGTTGTTTGCGAGCCAGATTAAACAGCCTCTTAAAAAGCCTCTGACACGCCAAAAAAAAAATTTTTTTTCACGCTAAACGTTGCAATGGCATATCAGGACATTACAAAAAAATTGTTTCACTATAGAGTTGCGTAGTTTTTTTATAAAAACTAGAAATACGAGGCCCAATTAAAAGTTGCCGCCGTGCACTGTGACGTAACAGTGTACCGCAAGGTGTCGGGGCGGTCAGAAAGGAGGCATCGAGCTACGTCACTAAAAGTGGGTTAACCGGAAGTCGCGTGAGTTTCACTCCTCGAGCTCTCCGCGACCGTGCCTAAGACTTTTTTTCTTTTTATTATTCTGCTCTTCGTACGAGCGATCGTAGAAAACGAAGTTTCAGTTCCACTAGCTCTTTATCCCTGCACCGTTGGTTAGTTTGCGTGCTGTAAAATTTGAGGACGAAGAGTCAGTGGATCGACGTGATGGAGGTCAATGATGAAAGCGTTGCGAGTACAAGCCAGTGTGCGAGTGCATGCCGTCAGTCCGATAATACAGGGCTATACTGGGCGCAAAACAAGCTATCAAGTTTTGAAAAAAAAATTTAGAACGCTCGCAGAAATTAGGATTGCTAGCATACGACACGCCCGATCGCATTGCTGAAGGTGGAGACACCGAGGTCGTTGAATCATCGGATACTCTCCAGGCTGTAGAGGCCTGCCGTCTAACAAATTTATTGAACTGGTGAGTGTACCAAGTACAAGTAAACGTCGAGCAAAAAGTACGTATTTTGTCTAAAGCATGAGTAGAACTGGTTTACTAAGTGCTCATGCGGACAATGTATGTCTCTCAGAGTTCAATCCCCACCCCTGCCCGTTTCGATCTGGATGAGCATCGTACCGGCGTGCGGTCGTGCACCACTACTGCGTGGTGCACGTTAAAGACCCCAGGCTAGCAGTTGTACTGCACTGGCTAAATTGCTCATCTACAGTGGGTAACAATGTCGCCATGTTCTGGCAGACTAAACTCCTGCTGTATAAACAACTAACGACTAATTTGTTTTTGTTTTTATGTCTCTCAGAAATGCATGCAGTGTGATCTCTTCTTCAGTTACTGAAATACCGGGACAGTCCCTCACACAGCACCTTCTAGGCATTGTAGTTGATCAGGTCAATTCACTGACTCCGCTTTAAGCGATGAAAAGCAAATAAAAGAAACCTTGTCTGCTTGGATCGCTCGTGGAGGTGCGGAGAATAACAAAAATATTAAAAAAATATTACACGCGCTCGCGGTAAGCACGAGGAGGGATACAACTCACGTGACTTCCGGCGATGCCTCCCTTCTGACCGCCCCGACACCTTGCGGTACACTGTTACGTCACAGTGCACGGCGGGAACTTTGAATTGGGTCTCGTATTTCTATTTTTTATAAAAAAAACTACGCAACTCTATAGTGAAACAATTTTTTTGTAATGTCCTGATATGCCATTGCTACGCTTAGCATGAAAAAAAAAATTTTTTTGGCGTGTCAGAGGCTTTTTAAGCACATTGAATAATTCAACACCAGCTCGGAGCACGTGGAGCGAAAGCTCGCGCTGCAGAACCCAGGGATACTGGGTTCAATCCCCACCCCTGCCCGTTTCGATCTGGATGAGCATCGTGCCGGCGTGCGGTCGTGTATCACTACTGCGTGATGCACGTTAAAGACCCCAGGCTAGCGGTTCTACTGCACTGACTAAATTGCTCATCTACAGCTGGGAGACTCGTCGCCTGTTGAGGCAGACCAAGTTCTAGGCTGTAAAAACGTACACACAGCCCAATGTTTTTTTTTAATAATTCAAAAACAACTTGCCAATTTAAAAAAAAAAAAAAACACGAAAAATCTACGCTGCAGTGCGAACAGTAAAGCGAGTGTTTTGAAAGGTGATAACAAAATTGAAAACGGTAATGCAAAACAACAAAAAAATGTTCAAACTTCTTTTAGAGTTAACGACCGGGCAGGTTAATCGAATTAGCTGAACCGGAACCTTATTTCTCTTCCAGAAGAAATGAGGTGTGCGATTAAAAACTATAATAAAAAAAAAACAGTATACACGCAAAAAAAAAAAAAAAAACACTCAAAAACAGAGGGAGCGGGACGAAGCAACTCACTGCGTGATTTACGCGAAGCACTTGAAGTTCTCAACATGTATGTGGAGTATGCAGAAATCTCATCGCAGTGTATCAAGCGTCGTTTTTTTTTTTTTCTTGCTCTTTTAGCAATGAACCACGTAAAGTGTTTTCTGGGCTGTATGTTTCTTTTTGTTTTTGTTTTTTTAGCTGCGGCTAATGCACTTGTGAATATTTATTCCCCGCCCGCCCCCCTCGCATGATTTATGGCAAATATAATTCATCCCACGGTTGAGCTTAAAATGGAATGCGATTGGGACTCCCATAACCGAGAGCATGCGTGCCAGTTTATTTTAATTCATGCATACGTTAATCACTTACGCCCGCTGGATATGCAAAAAAGTTTCAATGGGTATAACATGCCCGCCCAGGATGGAAACATATACGACTGGCAGTGGCTGTCAGTTTTCGAAAACACATGCTAACTGCAAACCATAAAACCTCTGCGGGCCAGATGAACTGTTGTTTGTTTATAGAAAAAATATTAATGGTTGATGAAAGGGAAATGTGCCGCCCATGGGCTTAAAGAATTAGTGTAATTTTTCTAGAAGGTTTCAAAAAATCGAATAATTGAGTGCATTTCTATCCAGCACATAACGAAAAGAACGGTTAGTTTATCCACGCGGGTAGTACCACGGTTTGTATGCACTGGATATGCTTCACACTTTGCGCTTTTTTCTGAATGGTATTGATGTATATTGTCTTTCCGGTGTCGCACATGGGGTTTTAGAAAAACCAGGGCCGTGTGAATCAGCTTGTAAGTTAGATTTCCCTGTAGAACTGCTGAAGAGCTCCTCAATTTTATAAGGAGAAAATAAAACGTAATTATGAAGAGTCATACATTGTGAGAACTTTCAAGGGCTTGAAGGCGGTGCTCAATCGTCTACTTGGTACTTGTTGCGTGGATCGATTGATCCAATATCGAGTCTTATTGGTGATAGTCAAATCAAACAGCTGTACGTCAGTTGTAATGTCCTATTTATTTATTTGGTATTGGTCCCAATTTATCTTCACGCAATATTAATAAAGGTTCCAACACCTGCTTAGCGCTAAGAGCTCGCACCGTTCACGCTCGTGTGAGAGTAGCGAACCTACTACGGGCGAAGTATGGCGATTCAGGAAGGAGTTCGCGGCTCAAGTTCAAGCTTGCGCCATGAAGTAACCGTAACCGGGAAAGTGCCGACTTTTACATGTGGTATGAGCTGTGTCCGAACCAAGCCATAAAGTAATCAACCGGTAAAAAAATTAATATTAACTCGCTTCGGCACAGTTTTTAAGGATAACATATTGAATACTCGAGGCGCGATCCTCAACTGCCATGCGCGTGCATTTTGCGCCGCGTTTTTCTCGAATGTAGCGGGTGAATACCACTTGGGCTGGTTTGCATGACTAGGGGGGTTATGTTCGGCAAATGTATCGTTTCTTCTAAAAAGAAACGGAAGTGACAGAACTCACAATATTGCGTCTGATTGGCTAGAGGCTCAAATGACGAAAGAGTAACTTTAGTCATTTTAGCCTCTAAACAATCAGACGTGATATCGTAAGTTCCGTCATATTCCGTTTCTTTTTAGGATAAACGAAACATTTGTCGAACATAGCCCCCTAGGACAACTTGAAAGTGTGTTGCTTGGAAACAACGAACATGTAAAAGAAACGGAGAGCACTTAGTCTGTTCTTCTCGTCTACTTGTCTATTGTTTTTTGGCACTGCTTTCCTTTGCAGGCCAACCGGCGAGAGGAGCCAGCGCCGTGTAGCCGACTGGAGGCGGCGTACGGTGCCCATTGCAGACTCCAGTGGTATGCCACACTTGACTCAGCTTTAGCGTAGCCTGGCAAACAACAAAAACTTTGGCCCCAGTCAGCCAATGGGAGCCCCAGACGAGACACAAAACAACGTTTCGCAGGAAGGGAAATCCAGGGGGCGCTGTCACCGGCCTCGCTGTGATGCCTTTATTGGGTCACATGGATCCATAACTTTCGGCGTTTACAAAGTTAATTCGAGCGACGTATACGCACTATGAGCTCGCGTCTAGGTAGGCCATGGTGAGAGACTTCCATAGCTAGGGAAATACATATCTGCTTGAACAACTGCGTTCACCCTGGTAATTCCCCAGCTCAGTTGCCCGACGACGGGGCACAGGGAAGCCGCCACTTTCCCGCGTGGTGGCGGAGTCAAACTGGCCACGCGCGCATCGTGTGTGCCGCCTTGATAAGACGGATCATAAACCAAGCACAGGCAGTCGCTGCCCGGACTCAAGCGCCGCCGGTAACGATGTTTGTTTATTGCTCGTCTCGTCCATATCCAATTAAATGTAGTTTATTTTCGTTGAAACCGCTGGGTCCGTGTTATTCCTCCGGGTCGGGTATGCAGCAAAGAAAACCGACCACATGACTTAAGGACTTCAAGCATAATAAAACCAAATCGCGATCTTATACGTGACTTCACGCACAAACAGACGCAGTCAACGCCCTTTCAGAGTTAGACCAACGGAAAGCTAACGAAACAGAAGAACGTCTAGCCGGCGTGGCCGCAGCAACCGGAGGTCCGTTGGATTATTTTAGCAATTTTAGTGTAACTGCCGAACGAACCTAGAAGTGAGGAACGTTGTCGGCCCGTTTCTGGCCCAAGCGGATGCTACGAGGGAAGTTCGTCTTTATCATCCATTGCTCACATTTTTCTGGTATGTGATATTTTATGCGCAAAAAATTCTTCTATGGTAATACTTCTTACACTAACGAGAGCGAAAGAAAGAATGAAAGCATTCTTGGAGAAAATAAATGAATAAATTGTTTGCAAGGGAGATCATTCTACCAAAGAGGCAAAATATGTTTTTTTTGCAATGGAAGGCGATGCTTTTAGAATTTTTTATTGTCTGTAATATGTTGTCCCTTACAAAATACAATGCAAATAAATGGGGATAACAAAAGATTTGGACTTCAACGTATACCACACCCCTGACCCGAACCACAGTGGCGAACACATTTTAGAACTATTGTAATTGTGAGTCGCCTCGATTCATTTCGCCTCGCCGACTCATTGTTTCATTGAAGGTTTGTTTGACACCATTTATCAGGAAACAACTATCTAGCCTTAAATGAAACAAATCGCCGAAACAAATGCTTAGCTAAGCCGATAACAGAAATTCTAACAAGCGCAACCGAAAAATAAAAAACAGAATCGAAAACGATTTCCTAATTAGAACAGTAACCATACCCGAAAGGCCCGACCACACTAGCGTCGTGGAGGTTTGCAGCGCGCCGCTGGCTACCGCGGGCTGCCTACCAAAACCAGTTTTCGGGCTCAGCGGCGTGCCGCTCAGCGCCGCAGAAGCAACCGGTCCGTGCACGGTTGAGGGCTCGCCATTTCTCGCTCGCCACAGAAGAAAGTAGCCAATGGGAGGTGACGTAGATAGTAATGTTGCGACGCCATGGCAACGCGCAAGCCGCTTCTTCGCGCGTCTTTAAAGTCGCTAAGTTGCGTAGCGTTGTTTCGTTTCGTCTGCTATCCCTATTTTTCGCAATGCTTTTCTTAAAGGGTAGCTGCAAAAAAAAAAGTGCTTTTTTAAACAGTCTAATTGGGACAAGCATGTCACAAAACAAATGTTCCGCGAAAAAAATATTTTTTTTAGCAATATTTCCGCCACAGGACGTAATTTAGTCGGAGTGAGTACCTCTACACATTTTAAACTCCCGCTCTTTCGACCACCGCGGAGAAGTACGCCCCGCCCCTCACTCTCCTTGCGTTGCGGAGTTGAACGACGCAGCGTCTCGACTTCCGGTAAGATTTGGCAACAACGCACGTTAAGCATGGCGCCGGTATCTGCGCGGTTTGCGAGCTCATAGCGAAGACGTGACCGGAGAAGTGCCCCCGTGATGTTCGCGGAAGACGGAAAGTATCATTCGTAATGGTCGTGTGTGCAATGAAAGCGAAGTGAATCACAGGGTCCACGAGTGCGCAACAGGGTTGTAAAGTACCTAGGTACAAGTAACTGTAAATCGGTATCTAGGTACTTCTGTTGTACCTGAGGTACAAACCTAGGTACTTTCATTTCTCAGTATCTGTATCTGTATCTTAGGTACATTTTCCAGTAACTTGTAACTAAGTGAAGTTACTTTTTACAAGTACTTTTCTATTCACTTCGTCAAAATCATAGAAAATACAATATAACATATAACTGAAAATAAATTATAATTACAGTCGTAAAGCAATTTAACATCACGGAGTTTTTCCACGCAATAAATCGAACTCAAATTTTGCACTTTACAAAACTGAAAATGTTTCTGAAGAAAAAAAACTGGGAGGACGATTAACCTTCGCCTTTAAGAGTTGAACGCGATAGGGTTATTGGGCCCCGTTCGCATGGCCTCCTCAACCGCTTCTCATGCTCTTGAGTCACACAACGACCTAGTTCTTATGATACAACACTCCCGGCGCCATCGAGGAGCTTTTGCCAGTGCTTTGATGCCACTTTACCCCGCAAGGTTTATTTATGTGTTTGCTCGGCACGCGCTAACAACACTCGATGCGATAATGCCTTTACCCTGACACAGACAGACATCGAGGCACTCTAATGACGGCAGGATCGCAGTGCCATTCCCAAGCCCTCTGTTGCCTAGTCGGTAGCATGTCTGGCTCGCAACCGAAGGGTCGTGGGTGCGATCCTGCGTAAATTCTTCAAATTTTTGTTTAAGGCAAATGAATTAGTTTATCAAGTGGGATCATTTGAAACATGCGGCCACCATTAATTCGTATGTCTTTAACCACCTTCATTCCACGCGTGACGTCACGTTTCACATGAGCGTTGTGGGTTGTTTGAAATTCCCGCGCGAAGTCATGTGGCTGTGACGTCACGACCCTATCGAACATTCAGGAATTTCCCGTCACGCCACCGACGCCACCGACATCCGACGGATTTTCTGTGACACGAGCTCCTAAACGCGCTCGCGTTAAAATATTCTCTTCCTTCCTAAAAACGAAAGAAAAAACGTGAAAGCTTGAAGACTTTCGCTCGTCGTTGCGTTGCGAAGGTTAGGTGCGTGTGCACTCGACTCTTCGTTTCTCCATGCGGCCGACGTCTTCTAGGCCCGCCGATGGCTTCGATGCCAGTGCTGGCGCTGAAGGGCAAGCCACGTCAACAAGCGAGTTTGAGCGGGACGTCGTAAACAGAGGAAGCTGTGTCCTCGGTGAGCCAATTGGAGCGTGAGAGTAAGGCACGTGAGGACTCAACTCCGATGTGGACATCTGTGCAGCGCCGTCACGTGCCTCGCTCCAGTGACCTTATTGGCTGCCCGGGCCCTTCTGTTTTGCCATTTGCCAACTTCTACCGAGTTGGAGGCTCCTCCGGTGGCTGTTTCTCGCCGACTGGCTCCGGCCTGTCGGGACTCTCGGGCGCCACTATCCGGGCCTGGGCGCCCGGGCAGCTCGGGCTCTATGCTAAGCATGGAGAATAGAAGACTAGGAGAGGGCATGACGTCAGTCGCGCAGCCTCCACAAGCCATGGTCTCTTGACGCCTCGCCTCTTTCTCATTTTCCTCCTTACACTCCTCACTTATCAAGCCCGCGTGACCACATCACGTGACTGTAGCGTGGTTGACGGTTGCGGGTAATAGGGAGCATGGTGCTTTCTATTTATCAGTCATCAGAGCTGGAAACTGTGCGTGTCATCCGTGCCCAGCCGACCGATTCTACGCTTGCTGGGCTCCGTTATGTACTTACCCTCAACTATGAAGCAAATGCATTATGTTTTCTACAGACCGTTACCATCCTGGCCCGTCACGAACCATTCCTCAGACTACGATGGACGCCTGCGGACTTTTGGCTGGCACCGCCGAGCCACCGACGAACAGCGGCGCGTGTCCGACTCGTTGCCGTTGCCGCTGGCCCCTCGCTGGCCGGCTCCTACCTAGCATCGGTTCCCCGTATCTCTAGCCGGACAGGCTGTCCTATCCCTCTCCGCACCTGCAGCCGGTGACACGAAGCTTCATTGTTCCCCTCCGCGGTGAGCTCGGACCTGTCTTTGCAGAGCGCAGGTGCCCGCCCCTACCCGGGACTGGGGACGAACTCCGCGACTTTAGCAGGACTGCGTCGCGTGCCCTCCGAGCTCAGTAACTTTGTGTAACTACCATTTCTCCCTCCCTTTCATTTGTATAATCATCTTCATCATTTCACCTGTTGACACACAGCCGAGGAGGCAGCCAGCACTTGGTTGTACGGGCTTCTGCCTTTTGGCTGCCTCAGACACTCGGCTGTGTGGAAGTTGTGCCAATAAACACCTTGAACCTTGATAGTATTCAACGTGGAACGTCAACGCTGTAACGATTGCCTGTTGGCGTGTTTTGGGTAACGTACCGGCTTGCCGGTGAAAGGTAACTCCCGCCGAGGAAAGGCCAGTACGATTGTGGCAGCCGACCACGCTACAGGCGCCCATCCCGTAGCCGGCGGAAATCAGCGTCCCGGCGGCAGGCCGGGCTTTCGTTTTCTGAACCGCCCGACCGCCCGCCTCAAACGCTTGCCAGCGCTTGCTTGCTTCACGTCTTCACGCCTTTGATCTGATAAAACCTACCTGACGGAGCCCGCGGAGCCTAACGGAGCTGCTTGCTTCACGTCTAGCCTTCGATCTAATAAAACCTACCGGACGGAGCGCGCGCAAGCCTGCAAGGAATCCTTCTACAATCAACCATCCATCTCACACGTGACATGTCACGCGCACCAATTGCCAGAGAGATCTACGGTCACGTTGGCCACAACATCGTTTAAACTTTTTATGACTAGGCTTCACCAATATTGCAACGTGCCCTCTCCTAGTAATTCTAACCTCCTTGATGCTAAGCGTGCCGCCGTGGCGAAGAAGAGCAGAAGGAAAAAGAAAAACAGAGGTCTCTCAGAAACAACAACAACGAAGGCTACGTGGCCACGTGGCTACGTTACGTGCTGCCTTTTCTGGTCGAGTGTTGAGTCGGTTGAGTCAGCCCCATTGTCTTTGGTTGCCTGGTTGACGTGCGGACGCAATTTGCCTTCATCGTCATGTCTTCGATCATCAATGAGACGGCCATCGTCAGTTGCGTAAAAGAAGGCAAATCAGACGTACCATGGCCCTTTTATAGGGATTGAAAACGAAAGAGAATGGGAACATTGATGTTAGGTGTCTGAAGTGCGCCCCGAAACTCAAGATCATCTCGGCGTCCGTCACTAGCACGTCTAATGTCAGAAAGCATCTGATAGTAAGTGGTCCATATTATGTGAGCGAATGACGTTTTAGCGAATGACACTTTAGCGAATAGGAATCACTTGAGCGAATGGACGTTTTCGCGAATGACGTTTTAGCGAATATGTTGTTTGTAGCCTGTAGCCCGACCCACAACAATTATTTGTAAGCTGCCTAGTCATTGGTCAATTAGATATCGTCTTCATTTTAGTTTTACTGAAAGCAACCACTTTTTTCCTTTTTAATGCCCGCACGTCCGGAATTTTCCGCCGCTGTTGACCGTCTTTGGCGTCTCGCAGAAATATCGTTTTCGTCTCAAGTGCTAATGCCTGAAACCTAGTTGGACTAGTGTCCTGCGCCGCTGAGCTGTTCTGATACGGTGCAATAAGTATTAACTAGTCGTGCTTTGCCTATTCCAGTGGTCTCACAAGGGAGCACTAAAGAGTGTCGACAAGAGCAAGACGAATGTCGCCGGGGTAAAACGGAAAGCCTCGGCACCCAAGGAAAGACCCGAATGTAGCACAGGGCCTCCACAACATAGAATAGCAGCAGTCCAGCCATCAGTGGCAGACTACGTCAGGTGCTCGAAGTCCCCGTTCGGCCAGAGTACGAGTACTTAGATTATCTGCCCTTGATGTGTGTATCCCTCTACTGCTGTATTAAGTTTTGACAACGAAGCCTGCCAGTTTTGTTGTGCTTAATTATGTGAAATGAACATTTACATATCTAAGGTCTCCCAATACTATTTTCCGCACGTAATTATAACTGTGACTCTGGAAGTAGTATTTGTAGGGGGTGTTTTAGAAACCAGGAGGGAGTTTCTTCAGGCGTAGCCAGGGGGTTGCCCCCCCCCCCCTCAAATCTTGTTTTGCTGGGACCTCCTTTCTCCCTCCCCCACCTATAGCATCTTGTCATAGTCGCCCCCCCCCCCCCCCCCCCCTACCCCGCCCGCCCTTCCGCGCGCAACAAGATCCTGGCTACGTGCCGGAGTACTTTAACATAATGGAGTGTTGACAGACGGAAAGTTGTCTACAATACGTTCTAAAATAGATTCGTACTGCTACCGAAGAGCAGCCCTGCATTTATTGAATGAACTGATATTTGGTTTTCAGATGCATTAGACAAAATGGTTCAGGAACTGGTTCTAAATGCCAACCTGCCGTTCTCCTTCGTGGAACAGAGGAGTTTCAGACATCTGATGCAGTGCGGCTTTCCTGGCCGTCACGTGATGAGTCGACCCAAGTTGATGAGCCAAATCAGTAAGGATGCGGCTGAGACGAAGGAAGTAATAAGAAAAAAGCTTGGCGATCTTCAGTATGTTTCTTCTACTGCAGACTGCTGGTCAGTTCATAAGCGGTAACTGTCGTGGTTTCTCTGCATTATGCGGTATTCTCAGTGCCATAATTTATTTTGGTGTCTCAAGGAGTTACCTTGGGGTGACAGCACATGGGGTCGACCCAGACACGCTGGAAAGGTGTTCTTTTGTGCTGGGCTGTCGTTGCATTCGTGGAAGGCACACATTCGATGTTCTTGCATCTACCTTAAAAGGCGTATACACAGAGTACGATATCCTCGACAAACTAACCTGTACCACAACGGACAGCGGCTCCAATTTCATAAAGGCTTTCAGGTGAAAATGAAATCTTTGTTATTTCTTACTTGAAAATTCGAACAATTTCGCCAGAATAGATGTTTATTTTTTATTTTATACAGCCATTTTGGGCGGCAGTATGAAGACTACACAGACACATCATCGGAGAGGGAGATAGAGGAGGAAATTTGTGCACCTGTTCCAATCTATAACGTCCTCGAAGCTCGTGACCAATCTGATGGGGTCTACTCACTTCCTGACCACCAGCGCTGTGTGTGCCATATGCTGAATCTGATCGCAACGAAGGTAAATAGGCAAACTCTTACAGCGGCAATCGGTTGATGTTACTTCTAATTCTGCAGGACGTGGAGAACGCTGAAGAATCGTCGCCGCAGCTGAAGAAGCAAATAAGGCAGACTTTCAGCAAGTGCTCGGCATTATGGAAGAAGCAAGCGAAGTCTAATGTGGTTGCTGACGCCATCTCTTCAAGCTGTGAAGGATATATTTGCCCACGCCTGTCCTCACACGGTGGAACTCTACATACGATTGCCTCAAATCGCTTCACGGAATGCTTGTTCACAGTGAGGGAAAGTTAAATGAAGTTTGTGAGAATTTTAAAATTCCGCGATTCACGAAGTCAGACATTGACTTTATTGATGAGTATGTTCAGGTGTTTACACCTCTCGCACAAGTTGTAACTCTTCTCCAGCGCGAAAACAGCATGTTCATGGCATATCTCCTGCCTACAGTGGCTTCACTTCGCAAAAAAGATGTCCGCGTTGCTGACGGAGAACCTGAGGTACTGCCGCCCGGTGGTCGAGAGCTTAATCGCGGCGATCAATAAGAGGTTTGCAGGTATGGAGGAAGAAAAACATTTGATAATATCTGCCATATCCCATCCAGCATTTAAAGGGGCGATGCAACGATTTTTGAATTTTGCGCAAATACCGGTTAGAACGGATCCCTGACGTTAATGACCTGTGAAATACTCGTTCGTTTTTCACCCCACGCAATAGGAGTCCTAGTAAAAAATTAAAGAAAAACGAGCAGCGTTCACCCCCTCAACTCGCAGCCAGAACAAGCGGCCACGTGATTTGGAGCCGATTATATGCCGCCAATGTTGATCATAGCCACGCGCTGGGGTTGGCAAAGTACAGGACACGCGCTGAGTTCCAGACATTGTTATGGCTCGGCTATTGTCGTCATTGCAGCGATTGGACACGGGCCACTACCCGAATGCCTCTCGAGCGATCGATTATCACGAGCCCAAATCGAGTGTCCACGCCATGCTCGGGTCCAATCTATGAGCCGCATTCAAATATCGTCACTGGGCGGTACTGCTACCGCCCAGCTACGTCATCAGGTTTTGCGACGGAGAGATTGAATGAAAACACTCGGTTTTGTCCTCGAAATTACAGCGCAACAAAGGAGTTTCTTGGTCAGTGGCGTTGCGTGCGAGTATCCTTGAGTCCCACTAGTGCCAGTAAGCTCGTGTAAAGTGAAAAACATCCCAATTGAATATCGTTGCACCGCCCCTTTAAGGCTGCATGGATAGACAACGAAGTGGAACGGAAGCGGGCCTGGGATTATCTAAAGAGCGAACTTATGCGAACATCAACTATAAAAAAAGCGTCGTCAGGCGAACAAAGTGGTGAGGATGAAGAAGACTGTGAGCACTTCTTTAACTTCGAAACATCGTCCTCATCTGCTTCATGGCAGCAGGAGTTTGTACAGTACACCAAACTTGCTCCGACAAGAAGTCTGGACTGTCTCAAGCACATGCCGCTGCTGAAAAGCGTGTTCTTAAAATTCAACACAGGGCTTCCAAGCAGTGCGGCGGTGGAGCGCGTTTTTAGCATAGGAGGAAAAATTGCTACCAAACTGCGATCGAAGATGTCGGATGAACATTTCGAAGAAGTCCTGATTCTGAGGTCAGATCGAGCACTCAAGTGAAAAAGTCAAAGTCTTCTAATGCTCTGGTGAGAGCGTTTTGCCTTATTTCTCCCACTGACACCAATAAAGCACGTTTATCAAACTTGTTTTTGTGTACATCCCAGTATAGAAAGGATTTACTTCCAATAATAATGTGACAAATTTGAGAAAAATACTTGACGTGAAAATAAAAAGTACCTTTGAAGTAACTGTACCTGTACCTAGGTACATTTTTAAGCGGGTACATCATACGAAAATGTACCTAGGTACATTTTCGTATGAGTAACTGTAACTGTATCGTAGGTACATTTTTGAAGTAACTTTTACAACCCTGGTGCGCAACCACAAGCCAAGGTTCACGACAGCGCTGCGTTGACTTCGGCTATCTCGTTCTGTTTGGTGCAACACGGCGATGCGACAAAGAGCTGAAATGTTCGTGCTGTGTGTGGTGTGGCGCTTGGAAGTAGACACCCACACTAACACGGAGCGCAAATTGGTTTTGTGGGGTTGATGTTTAACGGGTTCGGTCCCGTCGTCGTCAGCGGATCAGTCAAACTGGTCCGGGAGGACGCAGCGAGCGTTTTTAAAAGTAAATCTTCCTTCATTCCGTTTCAAGATGTGGGAGATTCCCGACGCATACCGTGAGTAAAAAGCTGCGGGCGTTTTCAACAAAATTACGTCGTTTTAATTGAACAATGAACTCCGAATTGTCCTAAATCTGCCGTTTTTATGCTTCGTGTTGTTGGACTGCGTTTTCACAGCGACGTGTTGCGCTCATCGTGCGGTGTGAATAAATTTGGGCAAGATTTTGTACCTGCCCACAGATGCATGAACTGAGACCATTTTTTGCGTAGTGAACACAATGCTTTTTTATTATTTTGTGTGTCTAGTCGCGGACGTTCGATGAACCCAGTGCGAATCTCGACGGCCTCCGGAGCGATATGACGAGAACGTAACTGGACACGTTTGTCGCTACGCGAAGAGCCGATTGCCTCCAGCCAAATAGCATTCCTTTCGGGGCGACGTGGCTGCTGGAAGGCTCGCTGTCGGAATTACTCATCTGACACCTCCGAAAAGTCGGCATTTGCACGCGCAAGCAAGCAAGCAAAAAAAAAAAAGCAAGCTAAGCAAGCAAAGAGGAAAATGAAAGAACCGCGCAATGAAAGCCAACACCCCGCGTCGCTTCCTATCACTAACACCCGCGACAGCTGCTAAACACACACTACTTTAGTTCAAGGAGTCTCACTCAAGCACCTGGGTCAGCACGAAACACTGATCACTTCGGCGAAACGACTAGTCGAGGTAGGCGAGACAGGCGGGAGCAGAGACGTCGGCGCCATGAAATAATGGCGAAGCTTTTGTTTGTTATGGTATGAATCCAAACGGAGGTGCCCGTTTTGTAAACCTTTTGAAAAGAATAGTAACTTTCATCACATGGGTTATTCTTTAAACGTAAAAATATGCCGCTCAAAAGGAACTTGCAACATATAACAAAGGTTTAACAACCACGATCTAAGCTGTCAAACAAACTCTTAGCCAATGAGATCGAAGTATAGCAGCCGATTGGGATTGACGTCACGGAACCCCAACTTCGTGGCGCGCGATTTAAAACGGACGAAATAGCCGCAAACTAAAATCAGTCTCGCGCAATAAATATTGCTGTAAAAATTTTTTTTTTTCGCGGAAAAATTGTTTTTTGACATGCTTGTTTCAATTAGGCTGTTTAAAAAAAAAAACATTTTTTTTTCTTTGCAGTTACCCTTTAAGGGAGCGGTTCCTCGAATCTGTGCAACTGTTTCCCTTTTTATATTGCAAGACGCAACCAGACTACTTCGATAAGGACGCTAAGAACAACTGCTGGGAAATTAAGGGAGATGAATTTGAAATAACAGGTGAGTTTCTCCGTGGTAATAGTCGCATGGGCGCCTGCGTTGTGACGGTTGTAGTACTGATTTGGTGATACTTTATAAAGTAACCCTCATCTCTGGCACGCAGCCGGGGCAGCAGAGCACTGACCTGTCCCACGGTAATTCGGTAGCACCAACTCGGCCGGACCCCAAACCTGCGCCTCCTACCCTCCAGAGCGCGGCGCAGAAGCTTCAGTGCCAGTGCCGCAAAACGGAGGCCATTGTGGCCTCCTCGCGTTGGGACACCGGACGGCGGTGCCGCCCAGCGGCGGCGACCGGCGGCGCCGCTGCTGCTAGTGTGATCAGGCCTTAAAGGGCCACTCAAGCGGTTTTTGGGGAAGCTACTTTTTGGTGCGAGGGTGTTAAGGAAGTGTCAGTGAATGAGTATCTTCAGTTTTAGAAGGCAGAACCGCCTATTAATCACGCAGGAATAAAATACGTGCGGAGTCTTTTCTTTTCCCGCGCCGACCAATGAAAGTATCGTATGTTTGAAAATTTTGGCGGCCTTTCTTTCCCCGCTGCGTTGGAAACAACCGCAGCGACAGACCAATCACAGGTCGAGGAGAACTGGTTGCGCGCGTTGCATGCCGGTCGTGCCGGCCGCGGGCCGGCACCTTCTATCGGCGCACATGGCGTCGGTGGTGATCGTTGGGGTGGTCGGCGTGGTGGAAGCTCATCGTTCCGCGTAAAAGCGCTATCCTTGACTGTGAATTTTCGTCGTGTGTCGCTATGATAACCGAGCACGTACTAGAAGGGAAGATCCACCAACTCGTGCGGCGATGTCGTGGCGGCACTCTCAAGACAGCAGAAACGCCCGTGCCGTCGTGTTTGTTTACTTCGACTACAGTGGTGCTTTCTAAGCATTTGTGTCCTCGAACATCGCCCGGATTTCTTATTTGGCGCATTTCATGCCTGTGCTCAAGTTCAAGGTATTACTGGCGCGTACCGTATAAAGGATGCGAATTTTCACGTGTTTTCATCACCGGAGAAAAGGGATTAGTGTTAGCAATCCTGAACGCGCGCAACGTCTATCTGATCACGAAATCATATTTCTACGTTGCTATATCGCTGCTAAGATTACATCGTCTTTTATAATCGTAGAAAAGTCGTGTGGCGATATTTGTACTATTGGCAATGTCGTGTATTAGAGTCGTGATCGTCCAAGACTGCTTACTGAATCTTTTTCTTTCATCCACTGTACCCTGCAAGCCTATCATGAAAAAAAAATAAAGCTTTAGGCTATAGAAAACTGTATTTCTATATTCTGCTACGGCGTTGAGTGGCAGTGCGTCCTCTTTCTAGAGGCGCCGCTGAAACAGCTGACGGCGGCGTAGAAGCGGTCGCCGTGCTGACGGCCCGCTGCGCTTGTTGCACTGATTGTAGGTGTGTGTACGCGCGGCGCAGAGCGGTCGTTCCGGTCGCTCCGGTTGCAACGGACGCAGTCGTAGGTAACGCGCTCGTTGCACATGTCTGAACCAGCCTTCTCCCGAGGCGAAAGTCAACGTGGCGACATCGTTTGACATCACGTACCAGAGGTTACCAAACGTGGGTTTGGTTACGACTTGCCCCAACCGCAAATCGAAGAACGCCCGAAAAGGCCTGCGTTCCGTCGTCCTCGGAACACGAACACGACTCCGAAGCACTGCTATCGTCCACATCGCACGTCGGAGTGGCGTCATAGGAAATCATCCCCAGGTCGGCTGCCTGCCGAAGAATTTCAACCTCTAACGGCGTCAGGTCCTCGAGCGTAAAGAACTCCGCCATGATCGAAGCTCGAATGACAAAGAAGTTCGGCCGGTGCGGCTCCCTCGGGATCACTGCGCGACGGAACGTCGTCTAACGCCATTGGCCCGAGATCCTTTTGATAAGCGTGCGATGACCAATGAGAGTGGTTTCGTTTTCGGATGGATCCGAGGTTTGGCGGCCTTCAATTGCATTTTTATTAAAGAAATAATCACCGTATGACTATATTTTTTTGGTTTTAGGGATACTTAGGGCGTCTAGATTTCAAGACACGAACTCAAAAACCACTTGAGTGCCCCTTTAACTTAATCGTTAATTATCCGTTTGTCTCCCTTTAACAACTTTTCGTTCGCTTCTCTTGGACACCAGGGCACACAGAAAATCACGGTAACACTGTAACAAAGTCGCGCATAAAAAATTCTAGATTGACTACAATTAGTGTAAAGATGGAAAAACAACGAGTAGGCTGTGTATACGGAACGGCCCCAAGTTTCAGGCCTGATAGCGTCTACGTCTCTAGTGATGAGAAGTGCATGTATCGAATGTAACAGATTTATTTGAAAGTCGCAAAATAAATGTAATGAAACACAAGTATGAAATGAAACAGATTTATCAGTTTATTCACAGATCGCCGCATCGCCACGGCCGCACTGGATATGCAAGGCGTGCCACAAGACGGCGGCGCCGGGGACGTTATGTCAGCGTCTGGCGCAATAGGATAGTTTTGTGAGGTTCGTATCTCTTAACCGGATGGAGATGTCTCGATGATTTTTTCACCATCATTCCTGGTTTGACGAAGTCTTTTCATGACATACATTTCAGCGATTTGCATGCAATAAGAACGGAAACAGGCCTCCAGGACAATTTTAGGCTCACGTTTTAAATTTCCCGCGGAATTAATAAAACAGCATTCTCACAGGTTATATGTTAGCACATATTGTGGATCGCGCTAATATTCTCAATGATGTATTTGTAAGTTGTTTCTCGGTTCCTTCAAGCTCTCCTACTTCTGATTGCATATCTTATGACTACCTGCCAATGTATCCGCTAGCAGTTGATCCTGAGGGCAATGTTAAAATAATTGATTCCCTTAAACTTTCATCATCAGCAGGAATCGACGATATTATTACAAAGTTCCTAAAAAACACGAAGATGTATACGTCGATTTTGCTCTCTGCTATATTTACTCAATCCCTACAGTTCGGTGTTTTGCCTGATGATGAGAAGGTCGCCAGGGTGGTTCCTGTTCACAAGGGAGGTGATAAACATAGTCCTCTAAACTTTCGCCCTATATCATTGACCCATGTCCCATGCAAAATTCTTGAGCATATAATTTACTTCAATTTAGTAAATTTCTTAGATTCAAACTGCTTCTTTTGTCCATTTCAACATGGTTATCGGAAATCATTCTCATGCAAAACACAGCTTGCATCGTTCACACATGACCTTCATTCTATACTTGACCGGAGGTCAAGTATAGCTTGCATCTTCTTAGATTTTTCAAAAGTGTTTGATAAAGTGTCTCACCAACTACTTCTGTTAAAACTCAGTAATCTAAATATCGACCCTAAAGTTCTCACCTGGATACATTCTTTTTTGACTAATCGCAAACAATTGGTTACCATAAATGACTCTAGTTCCACTTTAGTTTCTCTCACTTCAGGAGTACCGCAGGGTTCAGTCCTAGGACCTTTACTATTTTTAATCTATATCAATGACTTACCATCTAATATTTCATCCAATATTTCACTATTCGCTGATGACTGCGTCCTATACAGCGAAGTAACCAATAACCTTGAATCAACACAGTTACAAAATGGTATTAATGCAGTGTCAGTTTGGTGCGAATGATGGTCAATGCAATTAAACTCAACTAAATGTAAATCTATACGCATATCCAGATGTACAGCAGTACCTGCAGATTATAATATTAAAGGAATTTCATTACAGTCGGTCCCGGAGTATACCTTGGTGTACATATCACGTCTGATCTAACATGGAGATATCACATAGATAACGTAACTAACAATGCAAATCGCATGCTGGGATACTTGAAGAGAAACGTCTCATTGGCACCCCAATCCTTAAAGGTGATACTGTACAAAACACTCGTACGACCAAAGCTAGAGTATGCATCATCTATTTGGGACCCTGGTCAATCTTCACTAATTGCATCACTTGAAGCCATACAAAACAGATCAGTACGTTTCATTTGCTCTAACTATCATCGAACCGCAAGTATATTGTTAATGAAGGCTAACCTTTCGCTTCCACATCTCTCAGTACGTAGAAAAATCTCTCGGTTAAGCCTATTTCGCAAAATGTATTATACTAATGTTACACTGCGAAAAAGGCTTTTTGAACTTCCTTTCTATGTTTCATCACGAGTCGATCATCAACATAAAGTTGGCATCCCTCATTCAAATTTCAATGCTTTTTACCAATCTTTTGTACCATGCACATCCTATGAATGGAACCACCTTCCGGCCCCCATTATTTCAATCGTAGACAGTGTTCTTTTCAAGAAGGCGTTGATTAGTATCTTTACTTGAGTTTGTTAATCATGATTTCTATCAGTTTTCCCACGTGAGTTTTTTTACTAGCCACTCATTGTTCCCCACTCCCCCTCTGTAATGCTTTATGCCCTGAGGGTAAATAAATGAAATGAAATGAAATGTCTTTCAACTTTGAATTCGTTAGGGTTGGTTTGAGACGTTGTCTGACTGACTTCTTTCCCTTTCTCTTGTACTTTTGGTTGTTTCAAGTTTTTTTCACACCCAGTTTCAGGTGTTTTAACAAAATGACAAATCAATCGAACGACACGTCCGCTTGGTATAGGGAGTCAAACTGTACTGAGCGCGGACTCGGACAATTCATCGAAAGCGTCGTTTCACCCGGCCCCTTCGCGGGAGGAGAGTGAATGGGCGTGATTCAAATGAAGAACAGTGGCTTCATAATGACATGATAACTTTGCTTCCTGGCTTATAGTCTTAGAGCAGTAGGCTGTTATATTGAGGTCTGTTTTCGTTGCACATTGTGCATACACCCCTTCGGGTAAGACGTCATCACGTCAAAAACAGTGCGCGAAATACGTGGGGCAAGGATGTGAACGCTGTATCTTTTTACATATGAATATGCTTTTTCGCTACCACTCACTTGCGTAGAAATAATTTTTATGTATATTAAATTCGTCGTTCTCTCGTTTTCGTTCTCATTAACAAAGCTTTTTTTTTTCATTCATAATATGGTAATATAAATTCAGTCTCGTTTATTTATAAAAGTGCTGCATGGTTCCAACATCTCAAACTCTTTATTCACGTTAGAAACAAAATCGAGCTCCATCGTTATTTCGAATTACGCTTGCTCTCTTTTCTGTTTAGATATAATTTTAAGCAACGTTTCAGAAACATGCTTGTTTAAAGTTTCTACAAAAATGGATTTTATGAGGAAAGCAGCAAAGCTCCCGTAGCGAGCTTTTAATCGCCATTACATCATACAAAAGACTGTCTGCATACAGATTCGAACGCGAGTCCCCGCGATATCCGTGCTTCGAATGCAGCATGGCAATGAGTTCAATGGGGAAACTTGGCACGCGGCATTCGAACCACGAAGATTGCGGTGACTCGTGCTTGCAGACTGTCGTTTGTATGATGTATGAGCAGTGTGACCCCGGCTTAACACTTTTCTAACAGAACACGCACCCCAATGTTCACCAGTCTGCGCAATATGCGTTATGGTAGCGAGAAGCAAATCAACTAAAGTACGCGTTATAGACAAGACCTCCCCCATTCATCCACGTAGTTCAAATCTACAAACTGGCAAGCGCAATACAAAGAGCCACAACAGCAAAAACGTTTTATCCGGACCATTTTACTTCCCAAAATAATCGAAAAAATCGAGCATCTCAAAATTCCAAGTCAGAGAAAAATACCTCTTCGCTAAATCATTCCTGATGGGTTTCACTTGTCAGTGGGTCCGAAGCGAGCGGCTGCGGCACCGCAATTTCGCGCCTGGTATGTTTCCACAGACCGCGCATGATGGCGGATTCAAACACGCGAGAATCCGCGATCCGACAAGCACGCTAGCAGTGTAATGACGACAGGCACGTAAACATCCGCTGCCGCAAGACAGCGGGATATTTCCCTTCATCAGCCATCAAGTTTATCCTCACTTTTTTCTTCGTATATATTTATGGCTTTCCAGCTTCTCTGCCAAAGACTTGAATCTTTAGACGACTTCAAATGACTCGCAAATATCTGTGGGTTTCGTTTTTAATTGTTTTATTTCGTGAACCCGCTGAAATCGCAATATAAAATTTAAAAAGGTACAAAATCCCCGGCATGTCTGGGATACTGCTCCAATAAAAAATAAAAGTCGACAAAAAAAAAAAAGCCGTCTCAAAAGCGAGAGGTGCTCCTCCGGATTTGTAATTTCAGACGCTAAAATTCAAAACCCACATAAAAAAAAAAAACTAAAATAAGGAGAAACATATGACGAGGAGAGGACGCTAGAAACGACGGGCGGACGTCCGGAAGAAACCAAGAAAAAAAAAAACCGGAAGGATAAAAGAAAGGAAGTGACACTGGAGGATGGAGGAGGTTTGCGCGACGGAAAGATGAAGAAGACAAAGACGTTGTCAGGGAGACCATCCGAGCGTGCCAGAGACGTCGCGGTAATCCGCACAGAAGTGGGTCGTGGTAATCAATACGGCGGCAGAGAGCATCGCAACATTAGCGGCGCTCTCACATACCGCGGGGCGCCGTTCCCCTGCCGCAGCGCTGCCCTGCAGCGTATTGCGGCCGGCGTTATACACACACGGATCGCCTCTGCGAACGTAATCTGCGTCATTAGCCGTGATCTGGGAAGTCGTCAGCGTCGTTGTTTGTTCTGGCGCAGTCCCATCGCCAGTTTCGTCGGTTCTGAACATAGTGTTCAGGTTGTTATTGTAAGCGTTGTAAGGAAATAGGGGGGAAGGGGAGGGGAAGGAGGTGAGAGTCAATCGTGTACTCGCGCCGGGTGCAGGCGCAGAGCCATCTGTATTGCGAAAGACTGCTGAAAGTGTTTTGTGTGTGTATATGTGCTTGCAAGTTTTGATATTATGTAGCTTGTGTTGCAACACAATGAAATTTCCGTGCTGCCGTACTACAGTCATCAGCGTGTACGAAGGGGGCATGGAGGGGGGAGGGCACAGCATTCACCAAAGAATCATAAAAATAACAGAGAACATGCAGGCGAAGTGGTGAAGTTTCGAAACCTTGGAAACCCTCCACTTAGGAATCTGAAAGTGGACAACACACACAATGCTCGCTCGGCATAACGCATTCGTAGTGAGAAGCTTAACTACGGGGTGGGGGGGGGGGGGGGGAGGGGGGGATTGCAGTATTCATATAAGTGTGTCAAATATGGCAATACCTCGCCACGGAAATGCAGCACAATTCAGTTTGCAACATGTGGCGAATCCGAAAGTACATGCTTGTCATGTGAACTCCAAGCGGGAATCGTAAGAGAGGTGTGGTTAACACCTGTTGAGCTCCATGAGGCCACCCCAGTAGCAAGTACCGCACGGCTATCTAAGAAATTGTGATTCCAGTGAGGTCCCAAAGAGGCAGCCCATGTGGCCTGTGTAATGTACGCAATAGGTAACCCGTGCATTGTGTAATGTACGCAATAGATAGAACCGGCTACTCTTTTACTTTATGACACCACCCTTTGGAACATTAGGGGGAATAGTTAGTCCCGTCAAATACGTAAATTTACTAAGGAAAATACATTCGTTTGTGCTCATTGGCATTGGACAGCGCGCCTACAGCGCCATATCATCTCCTTACAGTATGGTTGTATGTTACGTCTGCGTTCGTCAACGCATGCGCAGTGCGCACCAGCGGGCTGTCAGAATCGACTTCCCTTCATCGCCCAACCAGGCCCGGCACACGCCGTTGCTTCGAAGTCAATATGGACAGCCATTTGACATGAATGAATAAACGTCATTTCTCTTTCTTACGGCGTTATCTCTTCTCCGGGTGCCGTGCAGTGCTGTCGCAACAATTGTAGAAGAGGGAGAAGTAGACCGCACAAAATGTGGTAATGGGGAAGACTGTGTGCTGCGTTACCGACTAGAAAAAACGCGGTTTGCATGCAAAAGACTTGCCCACCTTTCGTTTCACTCCAGAAAACCACATCTAAATATACAGCTTTTATGATCTCCTGTTTTTGTTCTGACTTCGTGACTTTCAAGTAAAGGATGGGTGATGGGGTGTATAATTCCAGCTGTTGGGATTGGGCAGTTCGCTGCGGGTCTGCAGTACTTGATGCCGTTTTCAAGGAGTATGGACCGGAGCCTTTGCATAAAGAACGTGCGTGCTCCGATCACTTTGTGAGAGCGACTTCTGCGCCCCAAATAAAATGTTTTGTTGAAGAAAAAAAAAAAACTGTTTTGTCAAAAGCCTGAAAGGAGGGGTTCGAAAAAAAAAGGATATGTAATAACTTCCTAGAATTATCCAGTTTTTTTGTGGATGCTGGGAGAGTGTAAAAAGATAAATGTATCTCCAAATTATTACAAACATAAAGCTTTATAACTGGTCGGCATCAACTGGTTACATTACTTTCAGGAGCTTTTTCCATCCACAGATTTCAAAATATTATATACACTATGGGCTCTGACCACTTTTTTTTTCTTTCTACAGAGAGCGCGTACAAAGACGCATAATTTAATTTTTCCAAAAAGTATTTCGTGCGATTTTTCGCTTCTGAAACAAGCTGCGACGCCTCGACCGAGCGGACAGGTGAAGGCAACGCCAGGCGACGGGAGAGGGGCAAGCACTAGGAAGGCTGGTTAGGAGGAGAGGCAAGAAACCTTCTCTTTTCTCTAATCTCTACTGTTCTTAGTGCTCTCCCTTCCTCCCCATGCCCTCATTTACCCTCCTCTCCCGTCCCACCTTCCTAGTGCTAACCCTTTCTCTCGTCTCCTAGAGTTGCCTTCGCCCGTAGTGCAAGCGTCTAGTGACACGGAGTCGGAGTCAGGTGCTTTGAGCCGCCAAGTCCACGACAATAGATGGCACTCGCGCCGCCCCCCCCCCCCCCCCCCCCCCCCCCCCCAAAAGGAGAAATCCCGACGCTGCGGTGCATCCAGCCGTTTGAACTACGCGACGCCTGTTCGCGCTGCGCTGTTGTGCTTCCTTGGAGCGGATGTAATACCCTTAGTAAAGTGTTTGGTTCAGTGTTCCTCTGCGCTCCTAATCACAAGTGATTACGATATTACGAGACGAATGCCAAGGAACAAAAACCTAGTACCAAGGAACGTAAACATCCGGCAGGGATCATTCTTGTTCTTAAAGTATTCATTTCTTTTCCTAGAATATTATCGACGCTCCAGCATCTATTAGCTTTTAAGACATGATTCTGAACTCCCTTACATATGTGCTGAATAAAAATTATTGGCGTTAAACTGATATAAATCCATATGCACGCATGGATAAAGAAGAAAATAAAACACGCATATATAACGACAGGCGCTTCCAGTGCCTGCTATGTCTTGCTTGTGCCTTTTATTAAGCTTCATTTTTGAGCGCAGTCCAAATTCAGTCTAATACAATGTATACCAACTACCCAGCTTTGGAGCTTTTAATGTTTGTATTGACATTTATAATAGCGCCCTAAAAAAAGCATCAATCTCTGCGAGAAAATACGCCTGCTCCACCGTAATAACCTCGTGATGCGTAAAGGCTTGGAACTATTATTATAAAAGTTCAAAAATAATTAAGCGAATAACCAACTATTGATATCATTATGTTATAAGCTTTTATATAAGTTGTGTTGGTTTAGAACTTTTCTTTCGTGTGGCCGCCTTTGGTAAGTGTATATTTTTAAGATGTTTGCACCATAAACGAGGGTATTTTGGAACTATATATTTTGTTTTGACATTGCCGATAAGTGCCACGTTTCGTGCATTCGTTGCCTAACCCCTAATCACGTGGTTAATAAATTAGGGCGGGCGGACCACACCCTTAGCAACGAGACACCCACGCTACAAGATTGTGCAAAATTCTTGAAGACATCTGCTTTATTCGGCGGGTTAAAATATTTAAACCGGAATTTGGCGTTAACAGAAAAGCGTCTTTCCAAATGATTGAAGAATGCATCATGTAGGGCATTAAAAGGCCCGTTACGACCAAAGGCTTGTCTCTAAAAAAAATCTTTTCTGGAAGCAGCGTCTCAACCTACATTGAGGAAACGCCGATTGAGAAGGATTCTAGATATTTTTAGTGATTGTCAGTTATCACTACTCCATATACTCTAAAAAAATCCCGTGCGTCTACTTTCCCGCATAACACTCGGAGAGCCAATCACCGCAACTTACGGAGGCAGCTCAGCGAATGACGATGCCGAAACATATGTTTAGACCGAAAAACGCTGTCTGAGTTGTGACATTAAGCAATGCAAGCGTGACGTTTTGCATTGCTCAATGTCACAACTCAGACTGCGTTTTTTGGTCTAAACATATGTTTCGGCATCGTCACAGGCTGAGCTGTCTCCGTAAGCTGCGGTGATTGACTGTCCGAGTGTTGTGCGGGGAAAGAAGACGCACGGGCTTTTTTTTAGAGTGTATGATTTCCACAGAGTAGTTAAAAGGGAGCGATAGCTTGTAGCAGTGGTACAAAGCTTTCTGTCTTCCAGCACAACGCATATCTGGCCTAATTTCGAATTTCGCACACAAATACCGCAAGGAGTACGAAACGCAACATTAGGCGCGCTTTTGTATCTCTGTTGCACTTGCTTGAGAGTTAAGTCCGGAAGTAAATCCCTAGGCGCATCTAAGGAAAGTAGTGTTAAAACACGCTATGTTACATAATGTGCCTTACTTGACCAATCAGGCAGAGGTACGGCACCTTGTAATATTATTTTCGCCTCCAAGAAACATGTATGCCAATCGACTGTGTGAATATTGTTTTCACATAGACATATGACTGAATTTATTTCAAATGCTAATATTCAATAAAAAGAATGTTACAGATAAGTACTGCTTTGCAAGCACAATTATTACTACACAACTAATGGGATAGTTTAATTTACATGTATTTATCCAGCACATTACGGCACGCTGACGCCCAGTCGTCATTCCCAACCTAGAAACACGTGACGTAGAACCCTAAGGCGGGGTCACGGTGTAAGATATATATAAGGGTCTTCTACGAAAAGTGGACAAATTCGATATTGCGAAAACTACGCGTGGCAACAAAAAAAAAAAAAAAAAAAAAGGCTTGCGGCGCTTTGGTCCTGGGACAGGGACCTCTATAAGAAAATTATTAAAGTCCGAGATAATTAGATTGTTAATTACTTTTGCGTGATTACCTTTTTAATATTGTGTTTAAGGGATGGTTTCAATTAAAAATTGCTCAGCATCATCAAAAAACACTAAATCAACAAATTGCAGAACGATAGAAGGGACACGAAGCATTTTACGGCTTCCTGAAAAACCGCACAAATTCGACGGGTTTTTAAGTTTCGGTTTGCTATCGAAGCGCATCTCGGCCCCGACGGCATCACGCCCCGTGGAGAAATAGTGCAACCAGCCTCTGCTGCGTTTCGCGAGGACAGCACAGCAGAGGTTAGTTGCATTATTTCTCCACGGGGCGCGGTGCCGTCAGGGCCGAGATGCGCTCCGATTACAAACCAAAACTTAAAAACCCGTTGAATAATGAGATTTTAAGTTAGTGAAAAGAGCCACATGGTTCCAATTGGAAACTTGCTTAGCGTAGTTCAAAACCCCAAAATCAGTAATTTTTAGAAAGACGTTTTGCGCGTGAGAAGTGCAGTAGCGCGCTACGGTTACCACTTGTAAGCAGGTACAAGGCTGGGGATCTCATAAGAGACTGAAAACTCGCGCGGGCGCCTTGCCGGAACCACCAGCCTTGTACCAGCTCCACGAGTGGTAACTTTAGTGCGCTACTACGCTTCTCATGCGCTTAAAGTCTTTCTGAAAGTTACTGATTTAGTGGTTTTCGATGACGCTCAGCAAGTTTCTAATTGAACCTCTATGTCTATTTTCATTAATTAAAAGGTTAATTCACCAACTTTTTTTAGTTGGCCATCTGATCATTACGATTAGCCCTTTAACCTATGTCCCTCTGGCCGTATCGCTCACCGGCATAAACCGCATACTTATAGCTTTCACAACTTTTTTTAAAACAAATCTCTAAAACTTAAAATAAAACACCCTGTATATATAGGTGCGGGCATCACGCGCGTCGCAACTGCCAGATAATGTCCTCTCCTCGCCTTTGTTGCAAGCGGCGCCTCCAGATGGCTCCTCGATATGCGGCTAATATCAGCCTGTCGCGGGCCCGGTTCGCCGTGCATCTCTATTGGGAGACATGCTTGCTTTTAAAGTAGTTTTCTGGGTGCGTCACGTCATGAACAACTTGGCTCTTGTACAACGCATGTTGCTTAGAAATTGCTTCGTCACTGACCCTAGTTTCGCTCATCAACGGTGGCGATAACAGTTTGATAAACGCGTTGGAGCGGAGAGATCTCTGGCGCGGCGTTCAAGCCAGTGTCTGTCAATGTCAGAAGCAGACGACGCTCCCAGCGGAAAAAGCTCGCGCCCGGGTGCCATGAGAACGAGATATTTTTTTGTTTTCGTTTTGTTTCTTTATTACTTCCTCAGTTGTGCGCTGAGAGGACTTCATCTGTCGATAGCGTCACAGCGTTCTCCGTGCTGCGTGTCCTCACCTACATATGCGCCGAGAAACTCAGGAAGAGGATGTGTGTGTGTGTGGAAGTGTGTGTGTGTGTAAGAGTGTGTGTGTGTGCTCGCGTGTGTCTGTGTGTGTGTGTGTGTCGAAGGTCCTTTTCTTTTATTTATATAATAAACCTCTATTTTCTTTATATTCACGCGAAGAAATATAAAGACTTCAGAGGTGTGTGTGCCCGTGTGTGTGTGTGTGTGTGTGTGTGTGTGTGTGTGTGTGTGTGTGTGTGTGTGTGTGTGTGTGTGTGCGCGTGCGTGGTGTGTGTGTGTGTGTGTGTGTGTGTGTGTGTGTGTGTGTGTGTATGTGTGTGCGCGTGTGTGTGTGTGTGTGTGTTTCAAACGCCCTTCTCTTTTATTTATTTTATGAACCTCTATTTTCTTTAAATTCACGCGAGAAAGAGCGGGCGCTAAAACATTTCGAAAACTCCGCACAAGGCTGCGCATCTTTTTTGCGCATGGGATACTCAATTTTTGTTTTTATGTGCGAACAATTTATACATTTTCGAAGTCCATTCTTCTACTGCGGGTAGCAAGTCCTTTTCTTAAGGTTGCCGTCCAGTTGGATCAAAAAACGACAACTACCTACAAAAATACGTTGTAGAATGACCAAGGTATGCATGGGAATACGGGACAGTGACGTCCTGTCGAGAATTTCAAATAAATTGTTTCCAGTCTATAGCTGAGATGTGCTTGACTGACAGTAAAAAATATCGTACATAATGAGAGCGAATTATGCAGCGCATACAGATGCGAATAAGTGTTTGCTATATTATGTTTTTTTTTCTTCTTTCTTCTTGGTGCTTATAATTTGACCTCATACGTATAACTGAAAGTATGTCCATCTGCTTTCAATTCCAGGAAAATAAATATAAGATCCTCTTTATCTTTATTCCCAACGTTTGTGCTGACGCTCAGTGCTTGGGTTACCCGGAAATGAACCTAGCACTTACTTTACTCACTTTCCCATAAAGTGAACGATCTTCATAATGCGCGTTTATGAGGTGATAACCATAAAACGCAAAGCCCAGCACACCTGAATGAACTGACCTGATGCCATTTTTGTAAGACCTTTGTACGAACAAATCGATCTCATCAGTCAGTTTAACTGCGTCACCGCTGCTGCAATGCATCGAGGGAACTTTTGTCTTTCTTCACGTGTGACAACATCGCTGGAGCTCTGCGCGTGTGGAGCACGAGACGGCACGAGCCCTCGCATTCACGGCCGTCTGACTCCTGTGAACTAGAGTTATGGCGGCGTCACGCATGCGCTGAACGCTTGGTGAGATTGGTCTACTGTCCCCTAAAACGTCTCGCTCCTTTCTTTCTTCTAAAAAGCTTCAAGCTCAATTACATGCTTTTTTATCATAAAATTGTTCTTCCAAATATCTCACCCCACCTACTTTACGAGAGCAAATATCTCACCCCACGTACTTTACGAGAAGAAATCACTAGGGGTGGGCGAATATTCGAAATTTCGAATACAAATCGAATATTATACACTTTATATTCGTATTCGATTCGTGAACGAAGTCTTTGGTATTTTTCGAATATTCGTCGTAACACGAATATTCGAAATTAATCTAATATTCGAGAACGTATTCGCAAGAGTAAGTTTTGCTTTCGGCTTCGGTTTCTGTAAGTAAGGCCCACTGACAGCGACATAGCTGCGTGGCCGCTTCAACCTAAACTGGTGACGTCGGTGTCGGTAGCGGTAACCTGCGATTTTCTGTGCCCTTGTGACTCCTGACTTTTTAAACCGCTCACTTTCGCGTTCGCCCACCCGTGTTATGGCGGATGGAGGTGTTTTAGGGGAACCGTCTGCGAAGAGGAGACACAAATGGGAAACGGCACATAAACGAAGAGAGAGGAGCGCTATTTGGAAATATTTTGCCAGCGGGACGGCTTCGATGGCGCAATGTACGGCATGCGAGTCAACGCTTAAAGCGCCCACAGGTACGAAAACGCCCTTTTCAAACATCTCAAAGTACATCCTTCGTTGTTGAAAGAGTATCGTGGGATTACAGCTGGTACGCCAGGAAAAGATCAACCGACGCTGCCGGACTTCGTGCGCCGCACGGAGTCCCTGCCAGAAAAGAGGGTTCGAGCGCTAAATAACAAGGTGGCCGCCATAGTGGCGCTTGATTTACAGCCTTACAGCATTGTGGAAGCCCGCGGCTTCAAAGAACTTCTGACAGAAGCTGTTCCCAACTATCGCCTACCATCCCGCTCTACACTCTCGCGCGTGCTTGTGCCACGGATGTATGACGACACCCGAAACAAGGAGAAAGCAGAGCTCTACAGTGCCTTTGAAGGCGGCATTACCACTGTTGCCTTCACAAGCGACATGTGAACATCGCGCGCTAACGAAAGTTACGTGAGTTTCACCTGCTATCTTCTCACTCCAAAATTCATGACGATCAAAGCGGGTCACATTGATCACCCGACACATGGCTGCCAGTCACAGTGCTGTGAACATTGCAACCATGCTGGACAAAATGTGCCGTGACTGGGAGATACCCGATGAATGTGGGAAGTTCATCGTAACGTATAACGGGCGCAACATCCGTGCTGCAGTAAGGAGACTTCCGTGGACTCAAGGAGCGTACTTCGCGCATACGGTTCAACTGGCGATTAATAACGCGAGATCCCGTTCGCCGGCCATTAATCGCCTGTGCAAGAAAGTGAGTCATATTGTGGGACATTACAAGCCCAGTTCATCAGCTCAAAAAAGCCCTGAGGAGCGCCAAAAGAAGATGAGAAGGGATACACTACGTCTGGTGCAAGACGTGGAGACGAGATGGAATAGCCAGTATCTAATGTTGCCTTGCCTTCTGGAACTCAAAGAAGCAGTTACTGTGGAGCTTGCTACCTCGGACTGCGACATCGATGGACTTGGTTCATCAGAGTGGAAAGATGCTTGTGAATATGAACAAGCACTGAAGTCATTGTTTGATGCCAATCTTATTGCCAGTGCTGAGAAGTATCCGTCTTTGTTCTCCCAAGTTCCTATGACTTTTAATATGCCCCACTGTCTAGGTAACTGTGCTGGGGCATCAGAATTTCCCGCAGAACTGATAAGATCCATCAAGGCAAGGTTCACTTTGTATAAGGAGGACAAGAAAACATGCCTTGCTATGTTCTTGGACCCACGCTTCAAGTCCACTAGTTGTAAAGCTGAAAAGTAAAAATTATTATGGCTAAACGCTCTGGTGGCTGCAAGAGCTAACCTCATGTGATGCTATTGAAGAAACCCAGCCGGAAGCTGCAACGCAGTTAAAAAGAGCAAGGCCGAACGCCGTCAGCAATGTTTGGCAAGCATTTGACCACTTAGTCAAAAGTGCAATGGAAAGAAAAGTGGATTTAACTTCAGTATGGGAAGTGGTAGCGTATGCGGAGGAGGCACTGCAAAAGAGAGAAAGTGATCCGTGTGAGTGGTGGTGAACTGTCGGGTGCTTAAGACATCCGAGTCTGACGAAGCTTTGCATCAAATACCTGGAAATACCCACTAGTGCCGAGTGAGAGATTCTTTTCTGTGGCTGGAGGTGTAGTTTCCGCTCGAAGGAAGTGCCCCCTACCTGACCACGTGCAGCAGTTGATTTTTCTGCATGACAACTTGTGATCTTCCCTACAACTAGAGTTTTCGTTTTTGTGTTTTTATTCTCGTTAACACCAGTGCCTCACTGGTATTAACGAGAATAAAAACAGAAAAATGAAAATTCTAGTTTTCGTTTTTGTGTTTTTTTCTCGTTAACACCAGTGCCTCACTGGTATTAACGAGAATAAAAACAGAAAAACGAAAATTCTAGTTGTAGGGAAGAACACAAGTTGTCATGCAGAAAAATCAACTGCAGTTCTGCAGTTCAAAAATCAAAAAATCAAAAATTAAAAGAAAAATCAACTGCAGTTCCCACATGTGAAAATAAAAATGCCGTGAATAACTGCACCTGCCTTCGACTATTCAATATTCGATTAGATATTCGAAGCTAACTATTCGCATTCGATTCGTATTCGAAAATAATAATATTAGCACACCCCTAGAAATCACACATAAACTGATCTGGCTACTTTTGACAGTTTACGATCAGAAAACTAATATCGTGAATATTCGCCTGCCCAAATATTGCTGGTGTTTCTTTTGTAAAGTACAGTTAGCTCATCATAATTGAGTGAAGTTACAACATATCCCTATAGAGACGTCCGACCAGGTCGATCTCCGAAATCCCAATTGGGCTTTTAGTCTACTCCTCCTGCGGTTACGACTTTCTCTGCTTTCACTAGAGATCTCTTAGTGGCGCGCTGTCACAGGGACCCCCCCCCCCCCCCCTAGAAATCAAGGCTAGCAGGCTTGTATTGTGAAAAAGCAACGACGACTCTGACTAAGGTTATGTGAATGATGTGCTCATGGCGTTTTGTGGGAATCCATGTCGTGGGCTATGAACGATGAAGTCCCACAGCTGCGAGCTGTAGAAGCGATGTTATAAATGCCACGAAACATGCTTGATGGGTCGACCAGGAAAAGGTTGTACGCTGGTGGTGAGTGTGGGCCAGCACTATCCATAAACGCAGGTTTTATGCGGTCGGCCGCTACAACTTCTTCAAGACCGTTGATGTTCAGCGTGAATGTTTTGGAAGTCCGCGTAAAAACCTTGTAGGGCATTTGTAAGGTAGAGTGAGGCCCTTCTTGATTCCTTCCTCGCTCAAGAATGCATGGGTACAAGTCGTGAAGTTTTGGCTGGTGAAATCCTTTTGATGCGCTGGTTGACCTGGTGGCACAGGTTGCAAGCGACGAATGAAGTTTCGTAACTTATCGACGTGGTGGTGAGGGGAAGAGACGTTGGCGTGGTCCGGTGTGGGAATAAAGAACTGGCTCGGTAGACGTAATGGTGAGCCATACACCAGCTCTGCTGATGTAGAGTTGAGGTCCTCTTTGAAAAAAAGCGCATATCTAGGAGCACCATGGGTATGTGGTCTACCCAGTTAGCTCGGCCTTCACGTGCAACGATGGCGGTTCTGAGCTTGCCGATGTAGGCGTTCCATGGAACGCCTACATCCCCCTGCCAACGGCATGGTGCACCATGCCGTTGGCAGAGGGGTGGTAGGCAGTTTTATGAATGTAGCGAGTTCTTAGCAACTGTGTTAATGATTAGAATAGAGCGGACAGGAACTGTGGACCTCTGTCTGTTGTGACAATGATGGACATCCGAAACGGCTGACCCATGTGTTAACAAAGGTCCCCGCGACTATCTGTACCGTAATGTCTGGAACAGGGGCTGCTTCCGGCCAACGAGTGTAGCGATCGTCACATGTTAGAATGTAGGTGAAACCTCGGGATCGAGGAAGAGGGCCCACAATGTCGACATGCATATGATCGAAGTGGGCGCCTGGGGTGCGAAATGGCATCAGGAGTGTGTTGGTGTGTCGAGTAACGTCAGTTTTGTCGAATAGGGATAGCGAGCAACGCAGGTTGCGCTATCAAGATACGAAGTAAGTAAACAACAGTAAAATAAATATTGAAGAGATGTGTAAGTTTGTTGTGACGCAAATAAGTTATTTCTTATGGAGCAACATTGGCTTGTGGATAGACGGCTGCTTGACAGAGCAGCACTGGGCTGGAACACAGCGACCTGAGGAAGTGAAGAACAAGCCAAACAATCTTTAGAATGCTGCTCTCTGGTCGCGTAGAAAATAATGTACTTGCTTTTTACTGTCACTACAGACACGACATCAGCGTTTTAGAGCGCAGCTCTTAGGCGCCCGTTTCCGGCTTGAGCGGCGTCGGCGTCGCCGTCGGCGTCGGCGTAACCGCGCGGTGCATTATGGGACGCATGACGTCACTGATGACGTCATCAGTGACGTCACTGATGACGTCCTCGGCATCCGCATCGTCATCGTCATCATCACTGATGACGTCATCAGTGACGTCACTGATGACGTCATCCGCATCCGCATCGTCATCGTCACTGATGACCTCATCGTCCCGTGACCCCCAGGTCAGGTGACCCCCCCCCCCCCCCCCCCGAGGTCACGTGACTCCCCCAGTACCCTTCCCTCCTCCTCCACAAGAGCTGCGCTCTAATTCGGCGTTACAGGGAGTCGTAAACGGCTTTCATTTTTGTGCACTTTACATGGAAAGGATATCAGAGGGTAATATGTAGCGCTTCCGTTGAAGCCCTTCTCGAGCTCCTGAATAAGTAGTTTCGATGACAGTCTTTTGATTCTTTAAAATACAAGAAAACAGAACAGGCTATCTCTTGTTCAAAGTCAACAGTGCCGCGCTGCGTCCACCTTCATCATACATTTTCTGTGTGATTCCAGTGGCAGTGCGTAAGGCGCCCACTTTATAGGCCCTTGCTAACTAAGCCTTCAATAACCATCTTCTTGGTGACATTATTTTTGATAAGAAGGAATCATAAATACGTGATATTTAATTATTTCATAAAAACAAAAACAAACAGAAATATCTTTTTGTCTTTTGTGTTCAAGAAGACGATAAGATGCTTTCATCGTAATGTAACACCTGATATTGTGGTACGGGAAAATTAAGAAATTTTCAAGCCGAAGAGGAAGACAATGTCCTCTCGTTCGACTTGAAAGTTTCTTAATTTTTACGCACCACAGTCTCAGGTGTTAGGTTACGATTAATTGCTCGCCTGCACACTAACTGTTTTTTTTTCTTTTTATTTTGTTAAGAAGTTTTCATTATTTTTTCTGAATTACATATTTTGTAGACAATTTTTATGACATTCGATTCGAAGCGAGTCTTAAAGTCTCCCGAGCGTGCAACTTTCAAAAGCAGATTGGATTACCTTCTCTTAATTTAACTCGCATCACCGGACCAAATAAGCTTCAGCTCTTTGCTTACTAGACGAGGTGCATTTGAAAATCCCGAGGGAGCTTATATTTTCATTCCTCCCCTCCTGGACGAGTCATTAGGCCCAATGAGCGTGTAAGGCGAGAGTTATTGGGGCGTTATAATTAAGCACTCAAATGTCTTGTTCTATGCGCTTCTCTCAAAAAGTTTCGCAAGAGTAGCTGCATTGCCCTTTCAATCGTGCCGAAGGAAATAACAAAAATATATGAAAATAAGTGTGAGTAGTTGTTGGGTCGAAAACGTTGTGATTTTAGCAAAAAGTGAAATAAAGGGTACCCGCGTTCTTCAGAATATCTCACATCGTTTTTTTTTTTTTTTTAAGTGTGATGTCATCAACTAGTAAAACAAATTTTCTGTGTTTTGTGTTGTTCTTGTAGTAGCTTTAAACATAGCTCTCCGGAAAATACCTGCTTCAGTGATGTTACTGAAACTGTCCTCACGATATTCTACGCCAAACTTTTATCTACTCATTATGATATATTCTATTTGTTAGTTTGAGGGTGGGCTTACTTTACGTACTAACGCATGAAGATTTGAAACAATAAATAGGCCTGGTCCTATTTGGCACGCCAGGGACGTTCCAAATGGGATGTCTCTTTCGTTCCGCGGGAGAATTGAGAAACGAGGAGCAGGTGGAGCCGCTGATACCACTGAGATAAGAATTTCGGAGAAATGTCGGGCCGCCTGGAATAATTTGGCCCGCACTGGTTGCGACGCTGCCGGCTTAGCTCTAAGGCTGGAAAATATTGCGAGACAAGCATTATTCTTAATGAGCTCTCCCACAAGAAGCGCGCGTTTATAATCCAATAAAGCGTGCTGCGCACAGTATGTGGCCAGGATAGTATACAATGTCTTTTTAAAACAAAAAACGCATTTGAAGGTTTTTGTTCTTATTTTTGTTCAGAATTTGGATAATTTCGTAACCAGTATAGATTCAGTGTTTTTAGAACTTTCAAGCGTTATTTCGGCAGATTTGGATCAAAGCTAAATATGTCATGTGCCAACATATGTGGGCGTGATTCTCAACAGGAAAGTCATAAAATATAGGATAATATACGAAGGTATGGTTAGTGAGAAGACAATGCAGCCAAAGCTCAAGGGCGAAAAGCTGCGTGTGCTAACAGCTGGTGGACAACAATCTCTCGTCACTCAAACACCAGGGAAATCAGTCATCAACAACCCTCCTTAAATCATCCGTTTTAACACCCTCACAATAATATTGTTCTAAAAATGTTGATATTCTAAATAATTTTGTCCCACGTTTCGCCGAGCTTAAAATATGTGGAGTGTCTGGTAACAGTAATGAAGAGCGCTATAAATAAAAGCTAGTTTTTTTTTTCAATGATCTTAGATGGGTTCTGCTTTTTTGTAGCTGTTTAGACAAGTCGTTAAAAAAGCTGAAACACTTCTTGAAAAAAAAAAAAAAAAAAACAAGTTAGAGGTGAATTTCGGCGCATTTTTACCCCGTGAATCGGAATATCCCGTTCGTTTTCCTCGAAGAAGCAACTAAACACGAGAAATTTAAAAAAAACACCGATCAGTCCTGACGTCATACTAGGATCTTTGGGCAGCCAAGCGCGTGTCGCTCGTGTGGGCAGAGCGTGCAATTGCAAGCTTGCCAGGTATATTCCCCCGCACTGACACCAGCTGGGACGTCTCTTTCTGATTCTTTTTAAATAGCAAGAGTGCGCGTGCATAGCTTTGACAGGCGCTGAAGATGCGCGAAAGCACTGCAGAGATTCCGAAAAATTATTATATGACGTCACCACCCGGGAAGTATAGGGGCTTGAGCGGTACTTTACAAATTTCTACGGTCCTCCGTGCACCAGATTGAAAATTAATATGAATATTTGTGATAAAGGAGGCCAAATGAAGACGATTTAGGTGTTTTTTTTTTCGCAAATACAGAAGCGCTTAAACTTCCTTTTAAAAAAAAGAGACATGCAGGATGTGAATGCTGCCCCTCAATAATAAAATGCTCTTACTCTAGACCTCAAGGCTCATTCACACAGGAGCGGTTGCTTGCGTTTGATTAGGTTATGTTAAGTCACTGGAACATCCACACCTCGAATGGCGCGTGCAAGCTACTCCTTGAAGTAGGAGTCACGCTTCATATCAAGCTTATATATCCCGGTGATTCTCGACGTTAGCAGACGTAAGCTTCAGTAGTACAAAAGAACGTGAGTAAACAGTGCTGTGCACGCCGACCTTTATTCTCTGCATATCATCGGGCTGTATCCTTGTGGTCCTTTTTTTAAAGTGAACTAAAACTAATATAAAAAATAAGGTTAATTAAAACAAAAAAATAAAGAAAGCGAAAATAAGGTTACTATTTTCTATCATTTCAGTGCTTGAGCACTAGGAGTTTGCCTAAAGTCCCTCGAAGCAGCGCCCCTAAAAACTGTTCTTCTATAAGAGATAATGGCACGCAGGCTCGCAGGGGTGCACTGATATCCTATAGCTACACTAGTGCTCTCAACTGTAAGTAAGGCAACGATCTTGGAATCTCCCAACTGTCATTGAGCTCAACTAAGTTGTCAGGTGTTACAGGGTACATCGGCTTAACAACCCCCGTTGAAGTGTGCGCCAAGGAAGACCGTTAAAACCGATACGAAATCAAAACGTTTGTCACACTATATTAAGACGAAATGACGCAAATGAACTAGATGCACACTTTTCATAGAATATAGACGTTTACAAGTAAGCAAAAATAACTTCTTTTTGTTTTGTTTTTAGAGTATAAAGTCAAAGTTATTTCGGTGTAAATGAGTTTAGCACAAATACAAAGTATATTCAGGCGAGGGTCCCAAATTTGTGAAAGAAAACTGTCTGAGTGTCCCCGTTTGTCTTATCAATGTGAGTAGGGGATTCACTAATTAACGACACATATAGGTAAATAACTCTATAAAGCGAGGAAACGAATAAGGGAACTGAAAATGAACGCGCTTCTATTCATGCTAGTAATAATAAACGACAAACGAAAACCCTAGAGTATGTGACATGTGTTTAAAAAGACATACTTTTAACACACACACAAAACAAATCCTAAGCCATTTGAAGAAACGGTAATCAGAAGGTTTTACACGAATTAAAGCAAGAGACACATAACTTAAGTCTCATGGGCACCGATTTCACAATGGCCGCCTTCGCCGAGCTTTGGCTTCCGCGACGTGCTGTGATCGTTCTAGCGGCAGCTCGCGCCGAGTCATACATCTTCCGACAATATTTGCTGCTACAATACTTTCCAGATACCTCCCCCAATCTTCCCCTATAGCAAGTGCTTCGCTGGCGCCGGCGATGGGCGACGATACGGTGGACGCCGCCATCTTTAGCTCTATTGGGGCAAACCCCCATAAGTTAACTGGGGTAGGCCAACTCAATTGCACTCAATGAACGTTAGCGGCTGAATGACAGTGGACGCCGCCCTGTAACTCCGGCCGATCGCGATTGAGTCAACGGTTGTTCACTTATTGACAGTTAAGAGAGCCGGATTAAACAGGGTATTAGAAGTTCCCATAATTATTACTTTGCACGCTGGCCTTCGATTATATGTAGGCGTCGGAGATATAGCAACTCATTCAGTCCCACCAGACGAGAGTGAATGGTCGAAGCACTATACCCTCCATATGATATATGATCAGACATTCCCCTCGATCGCTTCGTCGGAATTTCTATCGCGGCAGCACCGGCACCAAGACCGGAGTCATCGCTCGTCTTCTGGATGAAATATTCTGGGTGTTTCTGATAATATTTTCAAATCTCACTACAAATAAAGCGGTTGAGAAAAAAAGAAAAGAAACTTTTTCGGGAACAATATACCATTCACGGACCATGTCAGGGATTGCAAAGAAGCTAATATGCAAAATAATGACCTATAACTTACTACTTATTTTTATTTAGTGAAAACAACTATATAGTTCCAATTATAAACTTGATAAGCGTCATCGACACACATGCATGAGTCAACTTTAGAAAGGTTTCAAGCACGTGGAGAGCGCGGAAGTGCGCTAAAGTTTCCCCTCGCGCAGCAGACAGAAGGCTGGCGGTATGAAAACGCAGACAATTTTCTTTTCATCCCTAAGTTCGCATCGCCAGTCTTCCGCCTGTAGTACGAGTTGTAAGGTATTCTAGAGCACCACTGCACTTTCCCCGTGCCTCAAGTGCTCGCGAACTTGAAAACTTTAGAGGTTTTTGATGATACTCAGAAAGTTTCTTATTATTTATTTTCACTAGTTAAAAGTTAATATGTATTTTTTAGGTATCTATATTTCTAATTCGTGTGTCTTCTTGCAATTCTTGACGTCCGCCGTCGCAGGCGGTTTGTTCCCAAAAGCGTTTCTTTGTTGTGAATCACCCTCTTTGCAGATATTTTAAAGTATTAACCGAAACACGTGGTTTATTTTTAAATACAATATTATATAAAAAGCTTTTTCTCAGTGTCACGTGCTATCATGGCGCTATTTATTATCTACATTGGACGTTTATGAAAGCAAGAACACGGTTACGCAAATTTTAGGCGTGAAACGTAAGCGTATTAAAATTGTTTGCCACTAAAATACATTTCTAGGACTATGTGTTTCTTGGAATGTAGCTTCACTGGTGTCAGTTTATAGTTGGTCATAGAACTCAAATATTATAAATACTGTATAAATCGAATAAAACGCAACATCAATAATAAAAGACATGTAGCAGCCATTAATAGTGTAGGCATATTTGTTGCGAACAATGTGTCTGTTAAATCCTAGCTTTATGAGTTCCTGTTATTTTGAAAGCTTCAACCCTCGCAAGGTATCGTTGTTTTTAGGCTTTGGTTTAGCATCTACTGCGACATTCTTGGTGATCACATAAAAAGAGCACGAAATGAGAACGATAAAAATAGTGGCATATAGAACGTAATGACACATAACGTTTCATTACAGAGATTAAACACAATCGGCAAATGATTTTTAAAAGTCGAAAGAAGTAAGAAAGACACATTAAGAAAGACAGGTACCACCCAGGAGAGATAAACACCAATATGGCCTAACTCACGCCTGTTTTCGCGTTTCAGGAATAAAGCAGTCCTTGAGTTCATATTTAAAAAGCTTTAGTTTTTAAAAGTCAGTTACGTCACACCAACGATCAAGATGAAATAAATGCATTTTCACTTCGTCCTTCGTTAAAAAGACAACAAGAATGCTGAAGCAAACTTTTTTTATCTGGTAAATTAACACAAAACTGAAAGTCAACGTAACGTTAAAACAATTTCTTAAGCGCTCGTTTGGATTTAAAATACCTAAATAAACTAGATAGTGTTTCAACGGATGCTTATATTTTTAAGACACACACAAGCAGTCTATGTCATTCACCCCAGATGCCTCTTCAATTCTTATACTGCATGTATGAGTTTTCTTTTCTCCCTCCTCGCCTCTCCGGTCTCCTTTCTTCTTTGGGCACCGATAATATCTGCAGAACCCTGCATATCCCCGGATTATCCGCGGATATTCGCGGATATCCGCCGTAAACTGGCGAATTCGATTAAAAATGAATCAGATTTGGCGGATTGCGGATCGGATGCGGATGCCAGGGGCTGCGGATGCGGATCGGCTGCGGATATCCGCGGGTCCTGATATGTTTTTTGCCGAGGCGGCCCATAAACGTGTGCAAGCGTACGGTGTGGAGTGAATAAATGAGTGATACTATGAAATGCATCATCGAATGTATCGCAAGAGCAAATTACTGCCTTAGATGAAAGGTGCCAATCGCGGAGAACATTGTTATTTATGTCAATAAAGATTTGATTTTCGCTAAAGATCGCTTTAGAACGTTCTATCTCGCCAAAATACTGTCCCTAGAAAAAGTGAACACAGAACTATCAGTCGTCCCGGGAAGCGTGCTCTTGATTGGCAGAAAAAGAGCGGAAAACGTTCTTTGGGCAAACAAAAAACCCCTAAAACGTGCAAGCGACAAGAGGGTAGAAGCAGCTTGCAAGTGGCTTCTTCGCTTACAAGTTTATCTTGAAGAGACTGAAATCGATCCTCTGGAGTGGTGGAACTTGGGCCAGCACGAGTTTTCGGACCTCAGTTCTCGTAGCGCAGTTTCTGCGTACCATCCGAGCATAAAGTCACCAACGGGAAGAGACTTCTTATTAGCGAATATTAAGTTAAGAAATGCGAACCAGTCTGAATCCGTCCGAGTTTACGATATCCTGTTAGTTCTACACAACAACCTCGACAAGTGAAGCGTTGTGTGTGTGTGCGTTTCTTTTTCTCAACACTTGGCACTGAGTTGTTTTTAAGTATATGGTTCGGAGCATGCAATTTATAGGTTCGTATATGAAACTATAACTGATAGGAGGTGTTGCCAATAATGAATATTGTGATACGGTCCCAGTGGCGTACTGGCGCCTTACCATATCCGAGTTTTTTGCTGCTGCGAGTGAGCGCCTTTCCCCTACCATTTTTTTAATTGTATGTCCTAAAAAACTGACACAATGTTATTAGTCTGTATTTGGACAATGTGCACGTTTATAAAATATGCGTCTGCTTGAAGGGGGTTTCACAAAGCGAAAAGGAAAATATATATAAATTTCCTTCGTTTTGAGCGCATATAGCGGACTGAGTGTCAGTGTCACGGACTCCCAAGACGAACTAAAAATTGCGATCATCTTTCGAACAATAAAGAGTCTCTGGAAGGGCGCTCGCTTATTTTACAAATACAATAAATCAGAATACGATGAAATGACTTTCATCGTATCTTACACGAATAGTTCTCTGTAGAAAAATAAGCTGACGGCTTATAGGATACCATCTAGATTGTTTTAATGTGTATTTGTGCTTGATTTTATTATGTAAAATGAATGCGCGGATTGAGAGTCGGATGCTGTTCCGAATTTCGCGGAATGCGGTTCGGATGGGGACAAAAAGTCTGCGGATGCGGATCGGATGTGTATACGAAGTCTGCGAATGCAGTTCGGATACAGATGGTCAAACTGTTTTCCGCACAGGGCTGCACCATCTATGAGCCCTCGCCTAACATCACATAGATTTGACCACGACGGAATGCTCCCCTGGATATTTCGCCAGTGCATATTAAAGTGGTCTCTGCCAGAAATATATTTAAGTGACAAAGCGCGAAGTGACCCTTAGTGCAACGATGGTATAGCTGTACGCGAATAAGCAACTTTTATGTATAATATTAATTTACTAACAACCGTCTGTGCAAAATTAAAAAAAAAAACTTCACTTTGGAAAAGCCAGTTATTCGGAGGAATTATGATAAAAACAACATTTTTTCAGATGCATCTTACTGCAGCCTACGATGACGAATATTGTGACGGCAAAATAATATAGATATAAAGAATCGCATAATAAAATTTCTGGGGTTAAGTTTTAAATAATATAAATTTGTGCAAATACCGAGAGTATCATCGATACAAATAAAAAAACATCATAGGAAGGGTAAGGGAGGTGTAGTTAGCTTTCCCATTGCACGAAATGAATTACTGTTACAGGTCATTAGAGACGCGCGAGTTGGTGTCTCGGGGCTTCTATTTCTGCGCTCGAAGGTTTATTAAAAGAAACTCAGAACTTTGTAGAAGATAATGCAGTCACAATTTCTAACTTCCTTAATAATAAACGCGTTTTGTTTTATTCAAAGTGTCAAGAAACTCGCCATTCAAAGTGTAACTAAATTTTAAGAAGACTTATGTTGCTGGGCCCGAAAAATGTATCATTTTCTATCCTCAGAAGCGTCAAAGTCGAACGAACCCTGGTTAGTAGTAACTTTATCGCGACAACCTTTAGAAGATAATGTTTGTTCGTCGTCCTTAGCAACTCCATATATGACAAACGTGAAATGTACACGTGGGACAGCATTCACGCCAAACATGCTCCTACCCAGATCGCTGACGACCTCGAAGTACCTTCGCGCATCAGAAATTGTTGCGGCTTTCGCCTGTAGTAAGTGGTATTCAGTGCTGACCAGTTATGCAGACCGGAAAGTTTTATTTATAAAGTGCAGTAAAACGGAGTATGGGCTAAGCATAGGAAAGACAGCAGCGCAACCACCTCGCACCACTGGTTCTTGTCGACTCCAGAAGGCTTTCTTAGGGGACAACAAACTGTATAAAGTGAACTTCTCACCCATAAGTAACTAATATTTCTGTTTATGAATATCATAATCTTCAAAATGAGTTTGATAAGACACATGCATGGGGGAATAGGAATACTACGTAAAAAACGAAGGCATACGCTCTTAGTGTTTCGTCTGAGGCCCTTAGCGTCTATGCCATGATTGAAGAAGATAAGTGTCCGAACGGCGCCGCAAAACCATGCAACAAGTGTGTCGACGCTTCGCCCGCATTTCTGGGAAATGCCGCGAGATGCACAACCTTTCTAAGGGTTCGTGTAACCGTCCTTATTCATGCAAACGTTTTCATGGCTGCGCGGCGTGCGACCGCACCTCCGCGGGGGCCCTAAACCGACATTGCCCCTTCCGGGAGATGACCCAAGTGCGAGTGAAATTCTTGCCTTCTTGAAACACTTGTTTCATTCTTCCATCGTGGTATGCGCTGTATGTCGCACATCCTACTCGAGAAGCGCGGGCTCTCCAAGGGTTAGGACATATCTCACTTTAGAGCGTTGCCGAATAACAACTCCTTTTCGTGGCATATCACCAGAAAGGCTGGCACGTGCTCCAAATGTGGTCAGTTTACCTCGATGAGCTATGGGTATCCGTACCTAAAGCGCAATAGTGTGGCTTTTTATCTTTTTGGCTGCGTCACTCCAGAACTCGGTCACGAATTTTGGTGTGATAGACCAAATTCAATTGAAAAGATCAGTTTCTTCGTTATTTTATATAGAAACACGTCACGATAGAGCTCCCGTACTCAAAAACGCCTGTTGGCCGTATCTCAGGTTCGATGACTTCGACGGCTTCCTTTTCGTATTCTTTTTTTATTGTGTTTTCGCTTCCTGAAATGGCCACATCTCGAGTTTCCTTCAGGCGGCTGAGACGCACGTACCGCACAACCATTCCCCGCAATTTAGGAACCTTCGCTCCCTCCATCTCTCGGTAAACGGAGAGCGGACACGCTAATCACGCTTAGGTCGACGGTGCGATGCAGTCGGCGACTATTAAGCTTCAGATGGGGCCGACCCACTATGTTCTTTCTCTCTATGTGCTTTTTGCTATCACTGAATCATTTAGATTGTTAGAAAGGCCCGCACAGAAAAGGAAATGAGATACAGAGTACAGGAAGAAAGAAAGAGAGGGAGGGAAAAAACAGTATGCTTGTGACTTTTATATATCGTGGGAAAGATGCCAATAATTACGAACTTAAATACCGAAAATTATATAAATTCTTGCTTTAAAGCACAATTCCACTAGTTTTAGTAAGAGCTAGTTGCGTATCCAAAGATTGTTTATTCTTATGGCACAGTCCGGCAGCCTTCGTAGCAGTCGCCAAGTTTATATTCTTATATGTTCATTTCTTTATAAGGTAAGTTAAAATATACAGAATAACACGCATATCGGCTTACGAGGCCTTTGTTCAGTAATCATCGTAATAAAATGGCAAGAATTTATGACTCCGCCACAATATCGTTGCGTTAGGTCATTTGTAAGGTAGATGACGATTCACTAGGGTCAAATTTTATAAAGGCTTACATAAAGTGAGAACGTATTTACAACCTAAAGGTTTTGGTTCAAATCAGCTCAAAATATCACTCTCAAAAATTTCCGTGTATATAATTTCCCGCAGAAACCTCGGAAACTCAACAACTACGATATTATAAGATTATGCTGAGTGAGCTTGTATGCGCAAAAGGAAACGGAAACAAAGAAGGGAACACGGAAAACCGCTAGCTTCAACTAATTTAGTCGAGGTCAGACGCCGAAGGAAATGTCTGAGGAGCATGCTAAAAATTGCGCTGAAAAAAGCATCATGCACCGGCTAGACAAACAGCGAACTTTGTTGGACAAGAATATCTTCCGTACAAGTTTAAGTTACTAAAATATGCTTACCTTTTCTAGCGCAAAAAAGTCAATTCAAAACAACAACAACAAAAAAAAAAAAAAACCGGGACGTTGCAAACAATTTAGCGAATAATGTTCCCAAGGCATGTCCACTTCATTTTCATTTTTGAGAACCGAAATATAAGCCGTTGAAAACACGTATCTTATACACCGTCTTCCAATTGTAATGGTTTTGTCAGCGCCCATGGTGCGTGTGCATAAACATCGTTTACCAAGTATATTTTAAATCCGGACACTTAGAAACCTTAAATTATAACCGTAGAAATTACCCGCCTTAAGGCACTTAATATCAACCTATAAGTCTCTCAATAACAACCAGAAGGAGGTGGATGCGGAGTCCTCGAGTAACGAGAGTATTCCCAGAGTGTGCATGTAATCGACAAGCTTATATTAAACATAGAGAAATATATATTTTCTCAACAAGAAAATACTCCAATTTAGCGACTTTCTTCAAGGCAGTTGAACTAACTCGCACAGGTAGCGCACCAAACACAAAGGTAAATAAAGAGAGACGTTAGTAAATATTAGTGCGACTCTAGCGATACTATGTTCAACGAAAAAGTACCGCGTCATCCGCGTTGTATTCCGAAAGCAAGGCGAATGGGCATAGCTTTTTGTACAATGCCGTTTTTGCAAGCATTGCGATAAGGTTGTGCCTATGCAATTTTCTGCGTCCGTTAAAAGTTACAGTATTCTCTACACGTCAGGTCAGTCATTATATTTTCTTCGTGATCTCACGTCTTACTATTGTTAACTCATGACACGACACCAACAATGAAGGTTCTATTAGATCATCAAAAGCCAAATAAACTTTATAAAAGAACATGCTTTGATATGCTCTTCCTGAAGCGTATTGCAACGAATAGAATTTTTTCTCTCTCAGAATCAAGCACGTGTGCATTCTGGGCAATTGATAACTGTCATCTTGTTTTAGAATCCTTTCAAATAAAGGAAAGTTCGATAACAGGCGTAAGGTAAATGATCCCTTATTTTTGAACATCTAATACCACACGTACCTGCAGCATTCCTAAATTGAAGAAAAAAAAAGATATATGTTTTCTAAATTAGGCTTAAAAAAGCGTGCCACAAATATAACAACCAAGAAAAGTATGCCAGAAAGGCAGGACATTTTTGTTGAACACGCTTCGGCGATTGTTTTGGCGAGCTGCAAAGAGCGCTGCGTAAAACACTGTTCATGCGGGTTCAAGGTGTTTCTTCAACTCCGGGAATCGTTAAAGGCTCACTATATATCGCTGTGGCTGGGTGCTTTTATTGAATTCTTCCGGCCTACCAAATGATATAGTTGTTTTATTTATTTTTATGCCGATTGACCTTGCCTGCAACCTGTGTTCTCACTGTGTTGGGGGTATATAGAATGAAGTGCATCTTCTACGACATTGCGTTAACGCAATGACACCCCCGTCGTTCTGCAGTAATTCGACATAAACCACAGTTCCAACTGCGGCAGAACAGGGCAAAGGGCATTGTTTTAATATATATGTATATATATATATATATACAGGTATTTTTTTTAAGCTTAACAGATTTGTTTTAAAAAAGCCGTGAAAGTTACACTTATGCCGCTTGTGGAGGCGAGTTATACGGCCAGGGGGACATATTATAGGGTGCTAGTCGAAATGATCAGTCGGCTAATTAATTAAAATTCGTTAATTAACGTTTTAATTAATGAAAATAGACATATGGTTCCAACTAGAAACTTGCTCAGCGTCATCGAAAACCCCTAAATCAGTCATTTTCAGAAAGACTTTGAGCGCGTGAGAAGCGTAGTAGTGCACTAAAGTTACCACTCGTGGAGCAGGTTTAAGGCTGAGGCTAGATAAGAGACGGAAAAATCGCGCGGGCGCCTTATCGCAACCTCTAGCTTTGTACCTGCTCCACGAGCGGTAACTTCAGTTCACTACTACGCTTCTCACGCGCTCAAAGTCTTTCTGAAAACGACTGATTAAAGAGGTTTTCGATGACGCTGAGCAAATTTCTAATTGGAACCATACGCCTATTTTCATTAATTAAAAAGTTAATTAACAAATATTAATTAATTAGCTGACTGATTGTTACGATTAGCCCCCCATAATATGTCCCCCTGGCCGTATAACTCGCCTCCACAAGCGGCATAAGTGTAACTTTCACGGCTTTTTTTAAACAAATCTGTTAAGCTAAAAAAAAGACACCCTGTATATACATATGTTAGAGCGCAGCCTTTAGGCGTTTGTTTCCGGGTTTTGCGGCGTCGGCGTATTTAGCGGGGAATTGAATTGGTGCTGATGGTACGTGACGTCAATTTTCCCGCTAAATCTAGCGGAGAAACTCAATTTGTTCATAAGTGACGTGACACCAAGTCATTTGACGTCACTGAATTGGTGTTGAGATCACGTGGCGTCAATTGTTTAGCTAAATTCAGGGGGGAAACTGTGGTAGGAGGGGAGGGTATGGAGGAGCAGCAGAGGGTACGGAGGTGGAGGAAGAAAGGACGGAGGAGGGCGAAGACGAGGAGGGGAGGAGGACGACGAGGGAAGGAGGATGAAAGGAGGGGGAGGAGGGGGAGGAGGGGCGTACCCTCCGCTCCTCCTCCTCCTCCCCTCCTCTCCTCCTTCCCAGAGGAGAGGAGGGGGAGGAGGAGGAGGAGCGGAGGGTACAGAGGAGGAGGCAGAAAGGAGGAGGAGGGGGAGAGGAGAAGGGAAGGAGGACAGGAGGGGGAGGAGGACAGGAGGGGGAGGAGGAGGAGGAGCGGAGGGTACGGAGGAGGAGGAAGAAAGGAGGAGGGGGACGAGGACGAGGAGAGGGACGACGAGGAGGGAAGGAGGATGAGAGTAGGGAGAAAAAAGGAGGAGGGGAGGAGGAGGGGAAGGAGGAGAGGAGGGGGAGGAGAAAAGGAGGGGAGGGGGAGAGGGTACGGAGGAGGAGGAGGAGGGGCGGCACACCCTTCCCTCCGTACGCTCCCCTCCTCCTCCTTAAGGGCTGCGCTCTAATTTCGCATTACTGAGATTTGTAAACGTCTTTCATTTTTTTGCAGGAGGCTATGTTGGGTTGTACCATCTTCATCTGGGGTTAACTGGTCTTATAATACGCTTTCTTTTAACATAAAGTATACAGTAACTGAACTTAAATATTTATGATAGTGCTTCACGTCAACTGAAAATCTGAATAATAGAACACACTTTTTTACAGAATATGTGAAAAATGATGATCCACCTCAGTGGGACAAGACATTTTATTACTCCATAATACAACGCAAATAAATCACTAAAATGTAGCCTTCAGCAACGTCTTGATTCAATTTAGAATTTTATTAAAGTTAGATCGTTCAATTACTTTACAATTTTAGAGCTGCTTGGAAACACATTTATCACCTTTATTATCCTTTTAAACTGGATTAATTTGTGTTTTGCTACCGCAAGAAGGCATGAAGACGAGAAATAAAAATTCAAGTATTTGCGGCAAAATGAAAAAAAAACAACTAAGAATATTGTGCCCTTGTTCATTCTTTACGACTTTCTGACTGCTGCAACACCTGCACAGTTCTTCCAGAAGTGAGACTGTTATGGGCGATAAGCCCCGACCCTCTTGAAGATTGCCAGGTTGTTCAACCGTTTTCTAAATGTACACCTTTCTGTAGAAGACGCCACCCGTGAAGGGAGCTGAAAAACGGAACCCACAACGAAAGTGTGTCGGCTGTGAAGGAGGTGGTTGAGAAAGATCGTCGAATTACGTTGAAGAAGTTGAAGAAACTATTTGGTATAGGTTTTACGTTCATGTGGACAATTTTGATTTAAAAAAAAAAAACCTTGGTTACAGCAAACACTCTGCCAAATCTGTCACTTACAAGCTGACACCACACGACAAAGCATCCCATCTCGTGTGATATTTTGCCGCCAGAGCCTCTAAAGGTGCAAAAAAGGCAAATCTGCTGCTTGGAAGCAAATTGTTACTGGTGATGAGACCTGGGTTTACAACAGTGACCTTGAAACCAAGTCTCAATCTATGGTGCGGTCGAAAAACGGAGCGCCCCAACCGAAGAAATTTCGCCACGCCAGATAAGCCGGGAGAATATTGTTCGTCATTTTCTTCTGGTTCAAGGGAATCGTGGCGATCCGTCCCTCTCGGGGAGAAGTGAACTGTGAACTTCAAAAGGTTTGCGGAAGTGCGCCTACCAAAAGGTATAGAAAAATAACTCGGATGTCGCCCTGGAATTGCGTTGTCACATCCTCCACCACGACGACGCACTCGCTCGCACGTCTGTCAGAACGTTGAACTTCATCGCTGATTTTGGGATTGATCCGCTGACCAGGCCCCCTATTCCCCTGACCTGTAACCCTGTGTCATGTTGGTTATTTCCAAAACTGAAGAAACCATCTGAGGAATAGTGTGTGAGACAAGAGAATACCTCATTTAAGCAGTTCAGGATAAACTTTTTCTATTGGAACTGGGTGACTTTAAGCATTGATTCAACCGTTGGATTCATCGAATGATAAAGTGCCTCCTCGGCGTGACTGGTGATTATGTTGTAAGGCGTTGAGGTTAATCCCTGTGAGTTAGATATGGTTAATGAAACGTTTGCAGACATTTTCAGGGCAGCTGCGGCATAATACTTTTTTTTTCGTTGACCAAACCTTTGAAAAACCTCAGTGAGATTTATTTGAGAACGCAAAATAAAACTTTCTGGGGTCATATGTAACCCCCGAAGCAAAATGACTGATGACATATTATCCTGCGGATCTGGAATTTAAAATCTTCTAGAACATTTTTGGGAGGTCTGTCGATTATTAGACGACATTTCAAATCGACTGGCATGACTTTCCTTCTTCATGGCTAGGACCTGGAGTTTTGTATTATAAGACTGACCATCTAATTGTCAACGGGTTTAGGCGGAATTCACTCTTTCTTGGTAATAAAGCGTGCATTGATATATTTACCCTGCAATTCTGGGTTATAGGTAACTACTCCTTAAAATCTCGCCCATCATCCCAATGAGTGGAGAATGCACGGTCTTGTACCAGTGAAGACGTACATAAATTTTAATATGTTTTTTTTTATTTAACTACAGGATTTTCTCTTCACTTTATAAGGTCTTCAAACAGCGGTGCTTGTGTGTCCGATCTAATTCTATCGAAATCTAAATATTTACAACTAACTTCACTTGGTTGGTTTCAGGCAGGTCAACCATAACTCTTGTAGATGCTTTAGTTTCTACCATCTAATGTGTTATGGCTAGGGCTCCGTGTTTTCGGATAAATCCGAAAAAGTCCGAAAAACACCCGCCGGTAAACTTTTGGTCAATTCGGATTTGTCCGATAAACTCCGAATATTTGTGTGTCAATGCCACTCTCCCCCTGGCAAAAGCAAAAAGTAAAATACTTTTTTTTTCACAGTTTGGTCAACACAGAGCCGATGGTCCTGGGAAAATGCCACCATAATTATCTTTAAAATCTCGGACCGTTGTCAAAAGGGGTCTTGCCGCTTGTCTCTTCAAGGTTGATTCAGGGCAACAGGTCGTTCGTTGTACATTCGGGTCACGACAAAAGCCGCTCTTTTGGTTTCCAGTTTGGGCCATGCGATTTGCGATTTAGAGAAAGGAAAGGGTATGTTTTAATAACAGTGAAAGCTGTGGGGATTGTATAAAATTGGAAAGAGGGGCAGTTCAAACTCTCAATTACCTCCTTAACCACTCCACCTCGCGCGGCCGCGAGCTAGATTGATAAAATAGGATGGGATGACAACGAGCTTCCTAGCGACTACATCCGGGAGTTAATAGATTTTAAGGTATCGACGTTTATCGAAGCGCCGCTTGCGTGTGACTTGTCGTGGATAAATTAGTATTGCCAATGGCAATGGCACCAACGCCAAACTCAACTGAAGATATTTCAATTGACACAAGCGCGTTTTATTTTTCATCTGGCATACGTTTACATTCGGTTATTATTAATTTTTTTTATTTTAATAGAAAACACTGCGAAATTAAACTCCGAATTTCGGAGAATTGGGAATAAAAAAAAATATAATCTCCGATAAACTCCGAATCTTCGGCAGAAAATAAACTCCGAAAAACACCCTCCGAATTTGACGAAAAATAAACTCCGAAAACACGGAGCCCTAGTTATGGTTAACGTCGGCCAGGTAAATATTTATACGCGGGTTATTATCTTGCTTGTATTTTCCTCGTCTGATAATTATGGTTTGCTGTATCATTGAATTATAGCTTATTCTGTACAAGGAAACATACTGCATTCCAATAGTATATATGACCGTATTTGTGACATAATTGGTTTCGACGTGCCTCCGGGATCTGCTACAACTCCTGTGAAGGTTCTGCTTTTGCGTAAACGCTCCCCACCGTTTCTCTGTGCCCATCGAACTGTACGCGAAGATTGAATTAAACCTCATGCTCAGTTGCACTAGCCACCGGTTGGCGTCACTCAACATTTGGTTTTATTCCTGTCCCAAAAAATTCAAGGATTTTGTGCTATTTGTCGATGTATTGAAACGGCACAACATACGTAACACGTAACGATAAGGCGGGAAGATTATTGAGGAAGTTTGTGGCTCCCACCCAGAAACAAACTTTTTCCCATCTGCAAACCGGCTAAAACCCCGGTTTTGTCTCACAATACTGCCAGAAAATCACTATTGTTGTTGTTTTTTTTTGTCAAAAGTGTTCTTTCTTTGTTTCTAAATGAAATAAAACACATAAGACTACCACAATTCACAACGTCAAACTAATTTTCACTCTCTCTCCAAGTTATATCTCGGTATAACTGATGTAGGCGGTTACACTTTGATATTGATCCGCCCATTTACTCGAGCTGAACGCTCATTCTAATCTGCCAAAAGCGCGTGACACCGCAAGAACGCAAATACAACCGCAGTAGGCACGTGCCAACGTACCGATTTCAATAACAACCCTGACTTCACACACACTTTGCCTTCCGGCGCGGTTGGTTCACAGCCGTGGTTTATGCGTGCTTCAACGTACTTAGAAAACCGCGCGCGCGCGCATGTGTGTATGTGCGTATGTCAGAGTCTGTGTACATGGGTGTGTGTGAGTGGGAAAGAGGGGGGGGGGGGACGTTGTACAAAAGTCAATCAGTCGCGGTCGAACGGGCAAACACTCACCAAAGCTAGAGTTATTTCGGAGAGCCATTAAGAGCAATTGTGCGGATCGCGGAAATCTCATTAGTGAGATATTTGACGTCACGCTCGGGTAGGCAGAGATAAAGGAATGTCCGCTGTGTTTGATGTACCATATCTAAGAAACACGTGGCCCTCGCTATTATCTTGTCCGTTACTAGAATAAATCTTGGCTATGTTTAGGCAATGAAAGCTGTCAAGCGACGTTCTTCAAACGAAAGATTCGGATGGCTTCCAAATATAGATTTAAGATAAGGTTAGGTGAAAAACAAAAATGAAGATTTTCCGAGCGCCTACCCGCAAGTCATTATTTTAATAAAATCCGCTTATTAAACTCTCTACATATTTGTATGGATGAAATATTACTGATGGAAAAAATCAAAGCTTGATTTCAATTGCGCCTTGTAATCAAGACACTGAACTCGAACTTAGATGTGCTAAACACAACTTCCATCTTTTTTTTCCAAATTCCGGCAAACAAAAATACTTTTGTGAACAAAGGATACATGAAGATTGAGAGAAAAAAAAACACCACAATAATGTAAGTAAAATTAGATGTTCATTTTAGTATTTATATTAATTTGATTGGCGAGTCAGATAAGCTAATATGCCCATTATGCATATAAAGTCTTGACCTCTGCTTCCTATGCCACGTTAACACTTTGTTATTTTGTACTTTTGAGAAACTCAACAAGGTAGCTAGACAACGAATAGTTTGTAGCTAACCGCGCGACAAATAAAAAAAAAAATGGTAAAGCAAGAGCTCTGAACACTGGTTCAAAGAGCTGCCAAGGCCTAATTTGCATCAACTATTTAATTAGTCTATACAGATGTATAACCCAATACAAACTTATAGTGTGATCATCCTAGTGTGTGCCCTTGCTATGTATTTTATTGTGTGAAGTATAGCTTTACACTTGAGAGGGCTGGAGAAAACGTGAGAAATTACCTCGCATGATATGAGGGCTGCACGTTTAGACAGCTTGTTTCACGACGTTGAGGTAAACGGACAGGCTGTCGGTTTGAGTAACAGGTGTTGCCGTTGCCTATAGGTTTTTGGGGTTGTCGTGATGCAAAATTTATTCTGAACGTCTGTTGGTTTGGAACGTCGTTTTACGTTGCCCAAAAATGAGCCACTTTATTTTTCCGTAGGCACTCAAAACACAAGGTCAATCGTATTTAATATACCGTATAGGTAATGAATCTGAAGTCATCTATTCACACAATCACCCGATGGATTCCTCCATAGCAAGCATTCAGAAAAACACCTCTTCTTCGAAAAAAGCTCTAGTTGTTTGAATTAAAGCAAACAAACCAAAAGCTTTTTATTAAATTTTCTGGAGGCATCAGAGGCCACATTCACGGAACGATCTTACGCCAAAAAATGTGCGTACGATAAAACGTAAAAGCAAATTCGTATTCTCAAAAAGAAATTATCGCAAGTTTGGCGCAGGTGACGATGGAATCCTGCGACAGCTCCGGAGGTGCCTTACGCACTTCTTTACTATCGAATAAACATGGCCGACAGCGTCGCTCTGTTACGTGGTCGCGACGACCAACGTACATTCATTTTTCTACGTACTTATTTCGCTCGTCCCGACTTCAAGCAACAAGGAAAAAGGAAAAGTACTTAAAACTGACTCCGACAGACATGAGCGCTGGAACTAAAGACATCCGGAAAAAGCTACAACGGCAATGACCCCACCGATCAAGCGACCGCCAAGGGCTAGCTCGCAGAGCTCGTCAGAATATAGACCTAGCAAGGCATTCTGAACTGCTCCGATGCAGCGTTGCTCCGACGGCCCCTGGCCAGGGCCGTCTCCCACAACCGGCAGGTTTGCTGAATGGGATATGCTTACGCGACCCTTGTGGTCCCTTCCCGTATGAATTGATTGGTGACCTTAAAGGAGCGGTGCAACAATATTCAATTGGAATGTTTTTCACTTTACGCGAGCTTACTGGCACTAGTGGGACTCAACGATACTCGCACGCAACGCCACTCGCCAAGAAACTCCTTTGTTGCGGTGTAATTTCAAGGACAAAAGCGATCATTTTTATTCAATCTCTCCTTTGCAAAATTTGATGACGTAACGTGGGGATCGCAGTACACCCATATGACGATATTTGAATGCTGTTCATAGATTGACCCGAGCATTGCGTGGGCACTCGATTTGGGCTCCTGATAATTACTAGCTCGAGAAGCATTCGGGTAGTGGCCCGTGTCCAATCGCTGCAACGACGACAATAGCCGAGCCATAACAATGTCTAGAACTCAGCGCGTGTCCTGTGCTTTGCCAACCCCAGCGCGTGGCTATGATCAACATTGGCGGCATATAAGCGGCTCCAGATCACGTGGCCGCTTGTTCTGGCTGCGAGTTGAGGGGGTGAACGCTGCTCGTTTTTCTTTAATTTTTGACTGGGACTTCTATTGCGTGGGGTGAAAAACGAACGCGTGTTTCATAGGTCATTAACGTCAGGGATCCGTTCTAAGCGGTATTTGCGCAAAGTACAAAAATTGTTGCATCGCCCCTTTAATTTTCCATTAAGAGGCCAGTCTCTTCCCGTTGTCATCCGCTTGTTTTCTTAGGCAGCGGTGGCGAACGCTGTCGTCGAAAAGAGACACTTAATCGATTTTTTCTCCTTGTCTTGTGTGATATAGAGCTAAAATAAACGCCAGATGAATTACCTTCGCACCATATGGTATGTACGCTTTGTTATTAGTATGCCATTTTTATTCTGACACGACGGTACGTCCACACTGTCAAGCTAGAACCTTTCATGAGAGCTTGGTGACGCCACCCTAGCCTTCCTTCGCCGTTTGTCATTTCAGCGTTGTGTTCCAATCATAAAAGATCGGTCCCGAAGCGCTTACCAAGACGCGGTCCAACAGCGCGAATCCAGCGCTTAGATCAAACATGCGCTTCCGCTCCGAATTGAACAGCTATTTACGTGGCTCTTGCTGACACAATCGTAGTTCAAACGTATTGTCTCGGACGTCGGCTTGCTCCTGCATCTTCAAGGCCGCAAAAGACGCCGAGGCGCCTCGCTTCTATCTACGCCGCTTTGCAAACGAGCGGCGCGGGCAGTCTCCTCAATGCAACGATGGCAGTTGTGTTGACTTCGCAGCGATTGAGTTCGTAGCAGTCGACGAAGGCGGTTATCCCGGCCTCGGCAATAGGGCACGCTTGAATCGTGGTAGCGCTCACGTTTCACTGCACGGACAGGAACCCCAGGCAAGCGTTGGCGGAAAGGCCGCCTGCGTTTGTTATTCACAATTTACGTGCTCCGAACCACGCCGAGTCAGCCGAGCTCTCTGATTGGTTGTTCGTGTTGCCGAAAACTCTGTCGCCATAGCAGCAGCCTGCTCTCGCGGTCATGGGAATGTTGCGGGACACCGGAAGTTCTAGCTTTTCTGTACGAGAACGTCACCTTCCTCCTCTCACTTAAGAACGCGTTCGTGAACACCGATCTCTGTCTTCTTACGATATTCATAACTTACGAACTTCTTAGCTAAGTTGCTGTAACCTAAGAAGCTCTTCATGACTCTGGCCTCAACTTTCTGAGGAAAATTTCACCTCTCTAACAGACCAGATCGTGTATGCAGGATCAATGCACCCTGAACAATATCTTACTATTACATAAATTCCAACAGCTTCATAGAACAAAGCGTTTGCTTATCTATTAGAAAACAATAAAGCGTAGAAAATTTAGACAAAGTATGTTCGCCTTTTTATGATGATACATATATGGAAATTGGTTAACATGTACTTAATGAGCGTCTATAAATAGTTGATATTTTATGAACGTCGAGAGATAAGACACAGCGTCGTCCTCGTCACTTTTGTATAAGATTCTTAAGCTGTGCCAAATACACAATAGTCACTGACAGCTGAAGAAACGCAGGGCGCAGCGTATTGCGCTCACGTTGCGTCCTCTGTGATTGGTCATTCGGTATTCTTATTAGTTAATGCTTCAACCTCATTGGCTGCGGAACAGTAAAATGTGTTCGCGGGACTCGCCACGCTCTCCGTTTCTTTAGGCTGTCACTGTGACTGAAGTCTAAAGATAGACTACGCAACAATCTTCCAACAAAAGCCTTGATCGCGTGAGCCGAGAATGTCATGCGAACTTATACACGTCACACGCGCGGCACGAAAGAAGCAGTCACAAATACCTAAAACGAAGAGAGCGTCGTCTAATGCCCCCGTGAAACATGTCACTGCTCGGAGACAAGCGATGCGCACACACTCCCCTCCAACCCACCTTATCAGCTTTGTGTGGTAAAGAAAACACGCGATGACTGGTGTCTTATACCCTGGTTGCACTAGCACTCTTAACTGTCATTGAGCCAACGACAGTTGATTCACTTGTGTTTGCCCGCTGTTACAAGGAGGCGCCAATTGTCATTGGGCCGCTAACGATGACTGAGTTTAACTTAGTTGGCCCACTTCAGTTAACTGGTGGGGTCTCGCTCCAGTAGAGCTAAAGATGGCGGCGTCCACCGCATCGCCACCCATGGCAAGCGCCAGCGAAACACTTACTATTGCGTAAGATTGGGGAAGGTATCCAGAAAGTATCGTAGCAGCAAATATTAGGAAGTTTTCGTAGATGGTTTTCGCCGTGTCGTAACGCTCTCCGCAACCCGCTACGATACCCTGAATTCTACAGTCAGGCCATCGGCGTACAGGCGCAGTCGCGGCTTCTTCGTTGCGGAGGGCTGAGCGGACGGGGAAAACCCGGCCTACGAAAACTCCCCGTTTTCCGAAGAGGTATGATTAGCGGACAGAGCGGCTGCTTGAACCATCATGCCACGTCGCAGAAGCCAAAGCTCGGCGAGGGCAGGCCGTTGTGATCTCAGTAACGATAAGACTTTCGTTACGTATCTCTTGCTTGAATTCGTGTGAAAGGTTTTGATTATCAGCGTGGAGCGAAAGCTCGCGCTGCAGAACCAAGGGATACTGGCTCATTCCCCACCCCTGCACATTTCGGTCCGGATAAGCATTGTACCGGCGTGCAGGTCGTGTACCCCTACTGCGTGGTGCACGTTAAAGACCCCAGGCTAGTAGTCGTACTTAACCGTCTAAATTGCTCATCTACGGTGGGTAACAATGTCGCCGTGTTCTGGCAGACTAAACTCCTGCTGCATAAACAACTAGCGACTAATTTGTTTTTGTTTGTTCTGATTGTCGTTTCTTTACTCTAAAATCAAAAAAGAAGTTCTTTTTTTTTTTTTCAAGGTTTAAAATAAATGAAAACTGTGCATATATTTCATTTGTACCGCTTTTTTTTAGAAAAAGGCAATGTGGCATTAGTTTTGGTTTCGTTTCGATCTCAACGGTGTCCCTTGATGCGCATCTCAACTAGGCATATGTTAGGCATATGTACCGTGTGGCACCGGACAAGTTAGTTGAGCTTAATGGCAGTTGGGCAATGCCAACGATCGTTGACTTAATGACAAGTTGAGAACGCTAGTGTAGCTAGGGTATTCATTTATGCGAGAAAGCATCTCTGCGTAACTGCAGCAAGTACACTAACTTTCGGAATCCACTTTAGATGGCACGCAAAAGTTGGTTTCCCAACATATTGGGCTGCAATTTACTGCAGAGGTGCGGCTAGGTGGTGGAAACTTGGAGTGAAAATATCAAAAACAAACTTACCTTTAAAACTGAAAAAGGTTTTGGGCTTTTTGCTGTGACACTGACAGACGACGTCATGACCGTTCTCGCCTAGTTGTATCTGCCGCCGACAGGTGTCGGAAGCGTCGAGCGCGCCGGTCAGACAGCCTGCATCAAAGTTTCCACCTGCTTAACTGGGGTCACCTGGTTTATGGGCCGAATTTGCAATACAAGCTGCGAAGAGCCGTTGATCGTCTGCGAACGCCCTCCTAGCCACGCGAAAACGCTGCGCATTCGCACGTGCGACCGGTTGCCCTAGGAGGTGTCCGCCACTAAACTGCAAAAGCTCCCAATGGGCACGCTCAGTAGCAGCTCCCTCAGTTCCAAACGGAGTAACTCGAGTCGGAGTTCTGGAGCGCCTACTAAACGGTAAAAAAGAGCTGGTCTTCAGCTGCTTCTACGCAGTTTCCGCTTCCTCCCTCGTGGCAGACAGTCTCTGTTAGAAGTAATTTACGTTACTTTCAAAAGTAATCAGATTACTCTTGTGATTACTGCCTAATAAAAGTAATCAACTGATTACAAAATTACTCCAAAAGGTAATCAATTACAAGTAATTTGATTACTTGTAATGCGTACGGTACAAGTCTGACCGGAAGTCGCTTTTTGCCGTCTAGTGAAAGGAGCGCGAATTATACATGACTCCCGGAGCCGCTGCAAAACGCGCCCAATGGTTAGAGATGGACCCTCTCTTCAATCTAGACTCTCTAGTGTCGGTAGAGAGCATGTGCGCCGAAGCCGAGCTTGGAAGGCGATCTTCGGAAACTTTTCACTATACAGGCGCGTGTCGCTCTAATGTTAAATTCTCAAAATGATATTATGTAATCATTAAAAGAATGAAGTTAATAGAAACAAAGAGATTTAAATCCTTCATGGCTCTCCATTGTTGTTGCGAGGATGATCGGTTGAGGCGATGCGTACTTCCGTGTCTCACGTCGTGCCATCTTTCGGGAGCGCAAAAAAATAGGCAATCACGGTCATGACGTCGTCAGCGCATGTCGCGGGAATAGCCCGAGTCAGGCTTTTCTCTTTTTCTTTTTGTTTTGTGAACAAGGTAAGTTTATTTGTTGATATTTTCACTTCGTGCTTCTACCACCTAGCCGCACCTCTGTATTAAATGGCAGCGCGATACGTTGCGAAACCGATTTTTGCGGACCGCCTGAGGTGGGTTCCCACCGTTAGTGCACATGCTGTATTATTATTCATTTCAATGTTAGGGGGTTCGCAACCCGTCTTTTGGAGCGTACTTTCGTAACATCGTACTTTTTTCTGCATAAGCTGCTGCTATTGCAATATTCCTAGAATACAATAAAAAAAAGAAAAGAAAGCTCCGGAAGTTTGAGCTTTTAGAACGCACTTCTATCTCTTATTGTTTGCTTTCAATATTTCCACGACAAGCACGTAAAACAAAAGAAGCTGTCTTCGCAGTTTTGCACTTGCGTCCCTTGGTGCCCCCAACTTCGTAAAGATAGCTCACAGTTTGTTTTTTTTTTCAATAAATTTAATAATCGATGAACGCTAACTTCAATTATAGTTTTTGAAAATTAAATTATCTTGCTGTAGTCAATACGTGAAAGAATAAAATAAATGATCATATCCTCGATCAAAGAAGTGTTGTGAAGTGCACTAGCCAAAGCCGAGGTCGAAAGGCATAATTTGAATGCTAGTATAAGAAAGAAGAAAAAAAGAAAGATTTGAATATATTTTAAGAATTAAATTCCAGTCTACAACACAAGAAAATAATAATTGCCAAATCCTTCATTTGAAAAGCGGCTGCGAGCAAATTGGGAAGTTGCGCCATTTTTATTTTAGCTAAAACGTTCGGAGCCAATGGGAAACAGCAAACACGTTTGCGGTTTTCTTTAAAAAAAAAAACTTTCAGATATATTTCTTATTTGCAAATGTCACCTTTGTAAATACAGAAGCAAATATATCTTAAACTTTATTTTAAGATGTATTATTTATATGATTATATACTGTTCAGCGATTGCGAACTAACACCGCAGAAACCTTGGAAAACTATATCTAGTCATGAATCGCAATCATTTTTGTATTACAAGTATTACATTTTTGTAAAACGCTACATTTTTATTTACTGATAAAAACGTTGACTAATTTATTGTTTCCGTACAAAAGGTTTTGAATGTGATCTTAATAAAAAAGCCTTTTTCTGACTTGTATCGTTCCGATCTGAGCACAAAGCATATCTGTTCGCGTGTCTAGGTTTACAGAAAACTCGATTGAATTAGATCAAATCTTGCAAATTACGCGAAAGCTTAGATTAGCAAAGTAAATACAGTGTTTGACAGACGGAAATATAAATGTACGTAAACTTCATATTTATTATCAAATTAAAAAATTAAAAACAATTTGTTAAGTTAGAAAAGAGCGTACAGTGCACCGAAAAAGAGAAGTAATAATTCTTAATTACGAGGGCCACAACAGCGCAATATTAACGCCACCTTTCCTGATGGAGACGTCTAATTAATGTCTCAGGCAATAATGATAGACTCCACTTCTTATCTTGTTCTGCTCAGTAGCGTGTCTCTAACCCTGTGATTTGCATTCCCACTTTTATTGTCATCAGTCATCCGGCGCTTCGTGCAGGCGTTGCTGCCTTTTAATTAGTGCAATCTCTGTGGATGACTTGACATGTGATACGGTGCAGCTCATTTATCTTGAACGTAGCAAGGAAGATATGGCTTTATGGTCATTAAAGTCCGTGAGTAAACGCGCAATGTAAATAGCAGGAGGCTGAGAGTCTCCTCTGTCAAAATTGTTGATTAACGATTGAGTTGATCTACGCTCTCGCCAACACGCGCGGCTATTTGTTAACGTCAGCAAGGCACGTTTTCACCTCTTAGCTCACAGTGTGCATCATCCATTCGCGGAAATATGTTGCTATTTTGCAGTATCTATTTTACATATTTTGACCAGGTACAGTCACAAAAGAAATTGTCACAAATTAAAATGGATGAGTGTAGAAGTGAAACTAAACGACTACTGAGGTGAACTTGCACTTGAGATTACTAATACTAGATAGTGATCGTTACATACAGTGACGTGGACGGAAAGGCGACTTACTCAAAGCAACGAGATACGGATGCTTTTCTGCCTGCTCTATGTTCAGGAAGGTTCTACACCAGAGCCCAATATAACTGCCGAGAAATATTTGGAAAGTTCTGGAAGATCAGTGGAAAGTAAAATAAAGATTAGGTCGGCGGGTTTGGAACCATGTGCCTCCGAGTGGCAGCCGCATGCCTTGCCAGCTAGCTACACACGCGGCAATATACAATATAGGAGGCTGCCCGCTGGATTCAAATAGCCCTTGGTTACTGTTATAATCAATCTTATGGACATTCTATTCCTTGTGACCATAATATTTATAAGAATACGCGTAAATGAAGTACTTGGTATCGCATAGCCCATTGTTGGCAGATTGGTGTACAATGGCTTTCTGCTCCCGACACTATATATGTTAATCCCTTGAAAAGCTGGGACCTCAACAGGAGAGTGACAGAAACCAAAGTGTGACTAATAATAAGATATATTGTCTATTGATCTCGCAGAAGCTTACTTTTACGCTTCTGCGAGAGTAAATGAGTAAACGATATCTTAAAAGTAAGGCTCGCAGAAGCCTTACTTTTAAGATTTCGTTTACTATTTATTTACGTTTATTTTAGATTGCGGCACGAACACCAGGCAAAAAGTTGGCGCTTTTGCGAGCTGCGCGATCAAAAAATGCGTGATCAGCTTACGCAGTCGCCTGAGTTTTTTTCCTACAGCATGTCCTAGCTGATATGATTAATTCGGTGTACATAGACGCACTTCCAGAAGACGCTAAAGTTGTAACTGAGGTTAAGAACCAAGTACCACTTGCACGAGACGTGTTTTAGGAGTAGGTAATGCACGTTATAGTGACTATAGTCTTTGTTTTTAGAGACTATTGGGGGGGGGGGGTGATTTAGTAAATACTGGTACGAAAGGATTGATAGCTGAGATAAATACTCCCACAGTCGGGATATGACCCCAGCCGATATTACCAGCTCGCTTTAGGAAATGGGGCCGTTCGTCTTACGTTTTGTTTAAACTATGTTTCATAATCAAAGCCGGTGTTCTGAAATTAATTTTATATATTGATTTGAAATGAAATTACTGGAAGACAATGGCTCTGAAGTTTTTGCAGCATTCAGATATCACAATAACTGTACCTGACAAATGATTATATAGTCGTTCAAAAATAAAGCGTTTGAGACAGTAACAAAAAGGTAAGTGCGCACACCTTATTTGTTCTCTTCTACACATGTTCGTAGATTGATAATATCTTGATCTATAGATAGACAATAATTTTGTTATTTATATTTTAGTGGTCAGGTGTCTTGTACTTAAGCTCGTATAAAACATTTTTGGGACATAACTGACCAACGATAGCGACAGGAAACTTTCTGGTAAATAAAGGCTGGGCGCAATACCAAACGCGCACAATTGTGAAACGATTTTATCAAATGAGCCTATGGAAAATAATTTTTTTTTTTTTGTGTAAACGTGACCGACACTTGATTTAACAAAAACAAACATGCATGGAAATGCACTAGACTAGACTCGGTTTTTTCTAGTGAGGTACAATATATTTCCTAGACATAAATATTTGATGTGAGGCTGTCTTTTACCTCATGCCAATTGGCACATTTAAGAGTGGCAACATTATTTGCTTTATGCATAACAATGAGTGCGACACACATACACCTTTACTTTGAATTGTATCGCTGGCACCTGATGCACATGTCGGAAGTCACATCATTATTTCCTTAAGATCATAAAGCTAGTTATTGAAAAAAACTCATTAGAAAAGACGGTTGGTGAATTTCATGCGCCGTGATATCAATAGGTGGCGCCAATGTGGGATTTGAAGAAATAAATCCGACATCAGGAGCTCGTGCTCTGGCGTTTTAATTTTTCGGGCGATGATATCACTTTTGAACGGCAGCAGTATCAGAAATATTTTTACTAATGACTCCGACATCTCTCATACGTATAAGGAATACTTCTTTACTGTTCGCTGTCAGTTAACGAAACTCAACCGATGACGAAAACCGACCTGAATAAAAAATACCATGGGCTGGCTTCACGTTTAAGTTGACTGACATTCTAGTCCAGAACGAACTGTTTTGAGGCACGAATGAGCTGAAAATCAGCTAGAAATAAACTTATTGTAGTAAGTAATTATGTGTGCGTACTTAGGCAGTTTTTGGAGCCGGCATTTGTATTTGTAGTTGAATTAAATGTAAGCTGAGGAAACTGACTTTCGGGGTTGCGATTCAAGAGTTACAGCTAATTTAAACATCGACGTTTGACTACACATGCAGACGTTTACCTCGATGTATGATCGCGACTTACAGTAGCAACTGAGCGTCGTGCAGCTTGGTTGCTATGGTAACGCGAAATTATATTGCTACCGGGTTAGCAGGAACTGAATGTAAGGGCACAAACTAGCTGGTGAGTATTAAGCATGTCAAAGAACCTCAGAACTGCGGGCAAAAAGGATACATACACTGACAGGTCTCAATGACAAAAAGCCCGATACTGTGGGTAAAAACGACACACGTGTGTGTGACGTTTTTAGTCGCATATCGGGCTTTTTGTCATGGGCACATATCCTGACTTTTAGAACCTAGCAGCCAGGAACGTCTTTCCCCAAACATATTTAGCAAGAGTTACCCGAGATAGTGTTGAAAAAAGCATTGCCAAGACTGGCACCCACATATGGAGGATGCCTTTGGACGTGGACCTGACATTCGCGATGTCCAAAGGAAGGGTCTAGTACTAATTGTTTTCGAGTGGGCCGACACAACTGGCTTCCGAATTTTCGCCGCAATGTATAGTCGTTGACAGGTCAAGAACGAAGTGGAAGCCTTTTCAGCGTTCTTGAATAGCAATCACGCTAGTCAGGGTCTCCTCAGCTTACATTTGATTCAATTAAAAGCGCAGATCAAGGCTTCAAAGATTGCCTAATTGGGCAAACATAATTACTTACTACAATAAGTTTATTTTTAGTTGACTTTCAGCTCATTCGTGCTTCGAAAGAGTTAGTTCTCAACAAGAATGTCATTCAATTTAAACGATAAGCCAACCCATGGTATTTTTTATTCAGTTCGGTTCTGTCAACAGTTGAGGGATGTTAACTGTGATGTTTTTGATATTGCTGACCTTCTAAAGTGATATTATCGACAGCAAAATTAAAACGGCAGAGCACAAGACCCCTTATGTCGGATTTATTTCTTAAAATTCCACGTTGGAATCCATCCATTGATATCACGGCGCATGACATTCACAAACCGCATTTTCTTATTATGGGTTTTGAAATGACTAACTTTATGACATTAAGGCAATAATGATTAACTTAATGAATTATCATCGGAACTTCCACTTCGTTTTTGACCTGCAACCAACTTTGCACCCATTAGATGGCTCCCAGTGCCTCTCGTCGTTGGTTAAACTTGGAATTCGAATTCGCTTTCTATAACATTTTCTCACGAATCCGTAGAGGACATTCTGGTATTTATTAGTGCGTACGTATTTCTTTATAAAATAACATAGTTCTTAATCTTTTTAATGTACAAGATGATTGGTGAAAATCAGAAACGCAGAATTTGTGTCTTACAAACACGGTTGTACTGTACGCGAGGCTTCATCCAGGAGTAACACATATTGGTGCTATTATCTTGTCAACGAAACGTTCTCACAAGAAAAATTACTTTGAGAGTCAAACTTGTCGCAATTCCCCCTTCACACACACACACACACACACACACACACACACACACACACACACACACACACACACACACACACACACACACACACACACACACACACACACACACACACACACACAAACACACACAAACACACACACACACACACACACACACACACACATAAAATGTGATACTGTACTCGTGTGCTGCTAAGCCTCCTCCCTAAGCCTCATCAAATTAAGACTGCTCTGCGCCAAAGAGAGGACCAACCTCCCAGCTTTTCTTGGTACCGTCGGGTACGTACACGACCCAACAAAAATCGCGAATGTCATTTTCACATTTTTTGTCCTTTCCTTTATATCATTCTTTTTTTTTTTGTTTCCGTATATAGCAGCATAGCATATGTTTTATTGATACCAAACGCGCAGTTACGTAAAAGAGGTACATGGGCTTAATGTTCGCGCCGCACGATCAATACCACACATATAATAATACATTTGCAGTCTCTACTTTCAACAGTGTAAATGCAATTGCAGCATTTACAAAATCAGCACTGGGAAACTTCACTACAACGCGGGAAAATGTTCCTTACTGTTCATTTGCTCCATAGAAGAAGGAAGAAGAATTAGTTCCGTCACCCTTAAACCAATTTTGTATTTGAATTTTACAATTTTGTTCATTATATTTTGGTCTGAAAGGGGTTAAATGTGACCCGGCCCCGTTGTATCCAGCGCGCCCTCATTATGAAGGGAGGAGGAGGGGCAGGGCTTCAGATCGGCTTTACTTCTTACAAGATAATGTCCTCATTTGCATGAATCCTTCAAACAAACTAATTAAAAAGGTGAAAAGCTCCTTTCAAAAAAAAAAAAAAAGGCTAAGAACTTTGGGAGCTCACGGGAAAGGCACTGCAGTCTCGTCGAGGCATCGGCGGTCGTTCGGGGCGCCGGGGCCAAAATAAGCCGACTTCCCCGGTCACTTTTAATTTGAAGCCCGGCGCCTTCGGGGCCGATTACCCTTTGGCACGGAGCGGAGCAGCCACGGCGGGCAGCGCTCCTCAAATCTCTCCCGTCCAGCACTCGGGACTCTCCGCAGCGGCTGCGCAGCCGGGGCCAAAAACAGTCTGCTCACGTAGCGTTGAAAAATTGTGCCGTTCATCGCCAATCCCCTTCTTGGCAGCTCGGCGGTCCGGCGAGGCCCGGAAACGTTCCGCGAGACATCGGGGCTGTAGCGGTATACGACGCGAAACATAAAGCCGTATCGCACGTTGGAACTGACGCTCGTTTAAAACATGTGCTTTCGAGTTCTTCGTTATAGAAGAGACAAACATACCGTACTTTAAAAAATGCAGGCGGTATCTAGTTTTATGCTTTTTCTTTTTAGGAAATTTTTGATACATTTCTTATGCTATTCATAACCAAGAGAAACACCCCACGTCTAAAATTAAGATTATTGCCTTAAACAATAAAAGAAAACAAAATATTAATATAATTCACAATTGCAGCTGTTTAATAGCAGCTGATCATCCCTCATCATATAAAACATTCAGTTTTACGTTGCAAAAATGCAACTGATAATGAATATTGCTTCGAAAACGATGGCCTATTTAATTTGTTTTTGTAAGCTTTAAACTAACACAGTATGTATTCATTATAGATTTTTTCTGCTAAATTTAACGCATGTTTGTAGGTTCTTTCTGAAATAAGTAGCGCGGCGCACTTGTTTATTAAGTGCAATTCTGTGCTAGACGTTTGGCTAGACTGGGAGATGAGCAACCAATAAAATTAACGTTTCGCTCGTATATATTCCCTCCTTCAAACTTTGTACATGCTGAAAATGCTGCCGTATCAAATCGTTCTCGGTTGTTACATCAGAGGTCACCTTAGAAACTTCTAACAATGTAACAGAGGCTAACCACACAGCTCGAACTCTCATATGTCGGCGGTCTTTGTTCAGTAGCAAACTGTGTACCAATGTTTGAAGGCAAGAAATCTCTAAATACGTGGTGGGAATTTTTGTTTTGAAACACGTATGTTATAGATGAGTTTTGAATTTTTATTTGTAATGGACTCATAATTGGCGTTCATACCTGATCGATTACAATATTTTTTGGTATTAATCACGTTTTAAATTATGTTTATTATTAAGAACAATGTATCAATTCTCTATATGCTATGTTTTCATATAAATCTGACGTGTAAGCTCATTCCAGGGAACATTCTGAGTTAATGGTACGCGCAGCAGAAATTAATTTACGCTATTTCACGAATGTCAAGCCATTGCATAAAATTATAATTAAAAGAGAAAGTTGAAGGGAAAATATTTGCTTCTCTTTGTGCTGAAAATTTCCCGTGCTGTCCCAGACGCTGCTTCTGGAATAATGTGAATCTCTATAGCCTTCCTACTAATGATACCAATGTTGCAATAGGAGATGTGTCCCAGTCTGTATTTGTATTCTTTTTTCCGAATACAAATAAAACGGGCACTGCGTAATGAGTAGTTACTTCAAACGATACGTAGGCTATATCTTAAAGTAGACATTCACCTCACGCTGCTAAAGGTTATGGAAAGTGTACAAACCACGTGGGTCTTGAACAAAAATACTAGAATGTTTACAATCTGACAGAGGCGTCGGAACTATTCAGGAGTCGGAGGGAAGGACCGTGGTGATGAAGAAGAGGGGAAAGGGGGAGTGAAAACTTTGTTTTTCGCCAGTTTTTACATGGAATTTTTGAAATGTCCAGGGGGAAAGCTATCATCCCTCCCCCTCCCCCCCCCCCCCCCCCCCCCGCTGCCCCATGTACTGACGGCACTGTATAAAGTGTTTTTTCAGATGGCCCATGTAGCGGTAATAATGACAGATGTGTGAACTATTGACCGTGCGGTATTTGGTATGCAAAACGCATTTTAGTCCTGTTATAAACAAGAGCTCCTTCGGAGCGAAGATATTGTGTTCGGCAGACCGGTTGAGATCATTAATTATGGTGAAACCAGGTGGGTTTCCATCTGATGAAGTCACGTATTAAGCGCCGCGCTACGGTGGGCTGGCACACAAAAAATCGAAGTCTCATTATATAAGTGCCACGATGGGAGAAAAAGCCTGTCGCTATTTAACGTGGCGTAACCGAGTAGAACGGTGTCCTTGAAGACAGGATGAGCATTCTCAAACAAGAAGACAGTCTTCCTTTATACATTTAGTATCGTTTCTAAATTTGTTTGTGTATAATAGTTATTAATATGCATGACACGTGTAATACAGTGGCACCTTGCACTGTAACATAGGTCATCTTTGACCACATTAACCACATTGTTTTCAGGGTTGATCCAATGACACCTTGACATCAATATGTAATAATAAAGACTAAATATAAGAAATTATAAAACTGTAAAAACAACGCCCCTTTTGTAGCGTTTCTTTTCTTTATTCACACTTTCCACACAGGGGGAATCATGGAGTTTCTGATCTACACAATATGTAATCAGCACGGGGGCACAGCTAGGTAACATAAAACGTCAAGATTAGATCGCTTTATCTTGTCTGCGGATGTTTCTTTATCTGCGCTATTCGCCATGACAGTTAGCGGATAGCGCAGGATACCCCTATCATAAATCTGTTATGTATGATGTCAAATTAACATACCCTTTAAAAATATGTCTGTGTTTACTATTTCAGCGCATGACGAAGCTCAGAATGTGATTAGATTTGACATATGCGACGTGAGCAGGGAAAATGAGCAAGTAAAACGTCCTGGTCTTTGTTCCTGCGCGTATCAATAGCCTTAAAGAGCGCGTGTCGCAGAAAAACCAGCTTCGGCGTCGGTGGCGTTGTGACTGGAAATTGCTAATTAGTCGATAAGGTCATGAGGTCACAGCCACATGACCTCGCGCGGGGATTTCAAACAACCCACAAAGCTCACGTGAAACGTGACGTCACGGGTGGAATAAAGGTCAATAAAAAACTGGACATATAATTCGAATTAAAGGTAGTCACATGTCTCAAATGATTTCACTTTATAAAGTAATTCATTTGACTTAAAGAAAATTTTGAATAACTTCAGGTGGGATTCAAACGGGATTCGATCCAGACACGCTACTCACTACGCCATGTCCACCGCAGTTCCTGATCACTGGCAAGAAGAGCATGAGAAGCGAATTAAAAGGCGATGCGAACGGCGTCCGATAACGCATTCGCGTTCCACTCCTATGGCACATTCACACTGGAAGCGGATCCGCGTTCGCAAAGCGGTTGCGAACGCGGTTTTATAAGGATCCAGTACAATTTCATGCGCATTTGATGACGTCAAATGCGAGTGAAATTGTACTGGATCTTTATACAACCGCGTTCGCAACCGCTTTACGAACGCGGATCCGCTTTCAGTGTGAATGCGCCATTAAGAAGGAAGCCTAAGCGTCCTCTAAGGTTTTTCTTGTACAATTGTATTTTCGAGCGTCGTCACTTGCTGGTCTCCTTTGGGGTGTACAATATAGTTTGTAGATTCTTTATGAAATAGGTTTGGCCAGGAACTGATATGATCAGAACACGGTTATCGCTATGTATATCTATTTCATACAGTCTAGGGCGCATGTTGCGCGTCTGCGACATCTGCACTATCCAGCGTTGACGCTTGCGCCGAAAGCTGAATCATGTCAAATTAAGTATCATAGGGTAACCTATACGGTTAAATTTATTGGTGGAACATAAACTTGAATGTCCTTGTGAAATTCACGGTAGCGTAAAAAATACAAGTACTAGGATAGACCAGAAAACCCTCGTTATAACTTATAAAGACGCTCAAAATATATTTTAAAAACGATTGTGAAATAACGGCTGCCGGAGCGGCTCCTATCGCCGTTGCAATCAGACAGCAGCGCCTCGAGTTGAAGCGAGCAAACGAGCAAGCCAGAAAATAAGAAAGGACGCGCGTGCGCACTGCTCACTGCTCAGGCCTCGATACTAGGCGGCGCGGTGTCAGAGAGCGTGGCGATGCAATTAGGTTGGCGTTCCGGTGTTATTTGTTTGACGTCACTTCCGTGACCAAGGTTCGTGACATTGACCTCCCAACTTTGCACCACCTTCCAAGCGCGGAGAAAGACGTAGTCCTGTGTCGAAAGAATTTGAAATCGTTTTCTAGTTGGCAGATTCTACCTCCGTGCTCAATACACCACTACAAAGAAAAGAACATTCTAGGGGGAGACCCTTGTGTTGCAAACACACCGATCTCACAGTTAGTTTCATTACGCTAACGCTGCCGCCATGAATCGTGGGAACTGTAGTTTTTCCGCAGGCGCGACAACACTACTGAGGGTCTGCGCCAGCAGAGCACGAGGTCGAACGACATGTCTCGTGAACTGGCGCCCGCCTCCTATGAGCTACAGTTATGGCGGGGCCACGCATGTGTGGAACACTTGTGAGATCGATCTATCGTACTTTTTGAGTTGAATTGCCGTAAATGTTTTGAATCAGAAGGGTACTCTAGCGTTCGAGACGATTCGTAGAAACCAGAACCAGAGCCGACGAGCTGGCCTAAATTCTCTCGATAAAATTTATATTTATTTATTTAGTGATACTGCAATTCCTGAAAGGGATTTTAGCAGGTGGGTAGATTTGATTAACAAGGCATGCAGGCATACAAAATAGCAAACAAGTCGCAGAAACAAAAGAACACATATTTTACAGAGGGACAAAACTAATTTAGAAGGGATTCAAATAAAGACAATGATGACTGCATAACAACACTTTCAGAAAGGCTATTCCAATCAGTCATTGTTCGCGGAAAAAAAAGAGTACTTGAAGCAATTGTTATGCGATCGAAAAGGAGTTATAGTTAGCGCATGCCTCCGTCGAGTAGCGTAGCCTGATGAGAAGTTTTTTAAGTGAGACAGATTTATCCTATATTGTCCATGTATTAATGGATACAAAAATTTTAGTCGAGAATGCCGATTTCTGAGAGATAATGACTTTAAGTTAGCTCTGGTTAAAAGTTCGGTTATAGAGGTACGTCCAAAGCTATTATAAATGTAGCGAGCTGCCTTTTTCTGCACACGATCGAGTTTGTTAATGTTTAGTTTAATGAAGGGATCCCAAATGATAGCCGCATAATCTAATGTTGGCAAGACTATAGTTTTATATGTTAGAAGACGCAAGGAAGGGTAGAAAGTCTTAGCGTCCTTCTAAGAAAGAATAACTTTCGAAGAGCATTTGATGTTACGTAATCAATCCGTTTTGTCCAGGTAAGATTATGAGTGATTCATAGTCCAAGGTATTTATATTGTGTTACTTCTGATAGAAGAATATTAGTAGTATGGTAAACAAACTTCAAATGATTTCTGTTGTAATTCTCATAAAAACCGTTTTTTCACGGTTAATAGTCATTTGGCCTCTTCGTACACCATTCCGTGATTTTTTCAAAAGCTCTACTTAACAAAATTTGATCGGAAGCACTAGCTATTTCTGAGTAAATTATACAGCGTATAACCTGATTTTTACCGGAACATCTTGTACTATATCATTAATAAATAACAAGAAAAGGAGATGTCCGAGCACAGAGCCCTGGGAAACGCCAAAGTCAACAGAACGTCTGTCAGAGCAATATTCACCATTAACTACAAATTGTCGACAATTTGAAACGTATGCTGAAATCCATTTGACTAACTGTGTGTTCTTACATATTTGTTTCCAAATTCACACTTTAAATTACCGCCAACCATTTTTGTGGAAACACGCAGGTGCCCCGAGCGGGTGCTCCGCCGCCATTCACTTCAAAGGGCCGTTAATTTCAGTACCTGCGCCGCCCTTCGCTTCCAATGGCCGCTCGAGACACGGGTCTCATGCACTGCCGAGTTTGACGCTTCTTGCGAGACAAACGCAAACACATCGAGGGGCGTTGAGGTGTCACGGGGTCGCGCGAAGGAAACGGAAAGAGAACGAACGACGACTCCGAACGATACCAACGGCTTCTCAAAAACGCCGCGTAAATAGCAAACCTATGCTTCTTTTCTGACGTCAGTCGTCACCGTTCATCCCTCAACGCCCCGCACAGTTGAGGAAAAACAAGGTCAAAGAGGCCTAGTAGGATGTGTCTGTCCTCTATAGACCGACACGCGGCCATGACGTCATGCCACTTTCGTAGCGCTGCTGTTGGCAGGGCGCGCTGTTTATAACCGACACGCTGCTTATAAACAAATCAACGTTTGTCCACATCAGGTGTGGGCACTGCGCGTGAGCCGTACCGTCAACGGGGATGCCAACGCAGCCGTCAGAGCCGTTTATACTGAGAGAGTTTGGCCAATGGGCGCAGCTTGTTGCCCGCTAGAACTAGTAGATTTAGCGATAACACAAAATGGCGTTACTTCTTTGACTTCTTTATTCCTGAGAATTCGCATAGAGTTGCTATGAGTAGAGCCCCAAAATGGCGGACGGAAGTAGTCATCCCCCGGTTGTCAGACTACGATACTGTGGTTTCCTGGCTGTCAAAATATCCTTAAAGGGGTGCTCCGGCGATTTTTGAGCTACCTCAACTAACTATATTTTCTGACTCCCCTGCCTTTACCCTTTCCGGTATGCTATTTAGTATCGCGAAATTCATAATAGTTATTGCGAAATCGGCAAATGAAAATGATGCAAAAACCAACATTCAAATATACCCGCACTTTTCAGTGCCGTGACGTCAGTGGCGGGCAGGCTTGCCAGTCGAGCGAGCAGTCCAAAAAAAATAGAATATGCCAATCATTTGTTCCGTGCTGGAGCGCGGATCCTGGAGCGAGCTTCCAAAGCATTCATTTGGCACAATGAAACTGCTTCAAATCAGTTGGGAACAAATTCTACAGTCCAAAGAGTGAACCCCTGCACTTCCAATGACGTCACTTTTTCGTTGTTGCCAGTAGAGACTTTCAGTTTGAAAAACACGGTGAGGACCAAAATTGTAAATTCAATAACTTCGTGAAAAAAAAATTTATTTTAACCTAATATTTGGGATACTATTTTAGCGATGTTGTCTGGCGAGTTTAGCAAAATTTCAAGCAAATCGGGGACCATGAAGCAATCGGCGGAGTACCCCTTTAAGAAGGCCAAACTCTCTCAGTATAAACGGCTCTGGCAGCAGTGTGAGGACAGCGCCGTGGGTCGGTGTATAAAGGCGCATTCTTTGAGCACGCTAAGAGCTTAATCAATTAGAATGACGGCGAAGCATGCTGCTGAAAGAAATGCAATCATGTTTAAAACGCTTGGTTCTATTCTGAGCGGCTGCTCTGGTTTCCCAACAAATGTTGACGCAACTTGCAAAAAAAAAAAAAGGAAAACAAAGAAGAGGGTGATCATCTGTTGTGTGAACATTCTTGTCACTTGCAGAGTGTGAGAATTAAATGCCGAGGGACATAAGCAAAGTCTCGCAAGCCTCCCAATTTCCTCCTATCCCTGCCCCCTGACCTCGAGATTAGTCTTTATAAAAAAAATCAAGTGGAAAAAAAAAAAAAACTTTCGCGGCGTTGTATTATAATAATCTACAAGAGAGTGGCGTGCTCCCTTTATTTCATAATTAAGAGCCTAAAAGTGATGGGCGTATCTAACAATTTGTCTCAATTACAAAGTAGTGTGTGTGACTATCGCTACCTCTGGTAATTTTTTTTTTTTTGTCCTTGACGTAAGTAAATTTCTTCTGAAAACTAAAACATTGCGGGCATTTAAAAAAAAAAAAAGACCGCTGGAATAAAGTAATGGTTGTAAGTGTTGCTTACTTTAGTTTATAGCTTGGTGTCCTCGTGTCTCGTTTCAATTATATTTAAGTAAATATTTACATAACCTACGTAGAATCCTCGTAGCAAGCTTCTTATCGATTTAATTTGGACTGGTGCACATTTTGCAATTTGATTGAAGTTTTTGACAGCATCGTTACGCTATCAGAATACCATTGTCGCACTTTCGTACCTCCTTAATTAATAAGGGTTTCTTGGTTCAATGTAAACGAATAGAAAAAGGAAAAAAGCAAACATACATGTTGAGACGAAAAATAGATTCACAACTAAAAAACTAGAACCACCGATTGGCTAGACGCTCTGCCTAATTCGTTCATCCCTCAATTAAGCCGGCCATCGCTGTTTCGGTGTAACTTCGCCACCAGATTCGTCGCGTAGGTTTCTTCGTGACTCTCTATGACGTTATGTAGAATAATTGTATCCTTGCTCGTGGCGCAGCGTAAAAACAAATATTACGAAGATTGAAAATGTACTGGTTGAAGTAGGATATGGATTATATATTTTCCAAACGTTGTTCCGATCTCCTTTCAATTAAATAAAAAATAAATAAAAATAGACACGCAAGAGCGCAACAAATAGTTTCGCTCACGCCGAGTTCTCTTTTTGATAGATGGGCGCGTCCGGTTTCCCGATGGTTTTTGTCAAACACAGAATATATATTATTTCCCTAGAAGTAAGATTATTCTGCCACATGAAAGTTTGCGTTAATAATATTTTTAGTTACCTCACCTCTGTTGCATAAGTCGTCCCCAACAAAGACTATTTATGTGCGCCCGCTTTCTTCTGGGCACGTATGTTATGTAGTTCACTTGTTTTTTTTTTAGTATTTTAAAACCCTGTCTCGTAGATACTGAGGATTTAAATCTACCACATATACCACTGAAGAAATTTGCATCAGCGAGCGTTTCTTATACATATTGTAAGATATTCCTACGGAATTCATATCCAGAACAGAACAAAAGGATTTAAAAAAAAAACCAAATGACATAAAACTACAGTGTTTAACGCCCGTCTTGGAGGATGCATACGATATAAAGTTAGGTAATTTATGTATCTTAATAACTATATCTCCAATACGTAGACAAAAAAAAAAGGAAATCTTTCAAGCAGCTCGGAAGCTGCAGTCAGTGCAATGGAGGGGCAATGAGCTCAAAATATAAAGGGCCAAGTAGGGTACGGAGCAGTGAATACGACCGCGGCGGAACGAGGAGGGGGACTGCGTGCTCGGCGGAACGCGCGCGCAGAATGAAAAAATGTTATATCGAGATGCGCGTGCGTGATAGGGGCCGGAAATGAGGACTTGGAATGGAGGGAAGCTGTTGGGTGGTCTTTCTGCTCGGAGGCAAAAAAAGAAAAAAGGTCGACATATAGTTTTCCTTGCGGCGCGGGATACGGAGAGCGGTCGCGAGCTGCCCTACGGAGCGAGCAGATCGCCTCGTCCGTGCACTAGAAATTCCGAGCCCCCAGAAGCGCTTTTTCTCAATTGTCGGAAAGTGGGGAGGCCGAGGGAAATCGGATTGAAATGCAGATTCGCGAAATTAGTTCGATTGTGCTCGCTTTCTCCGAGCGCTGCGACAGAGAGGTTTTGTCGATGATTTTGGATGCTCGCGCGCCGTTAAGAGATAACTGGAGTTCTTTCGTGAGTTTTCAAAGTTTGGAATGCTCGTTGTAGTTTTTGGTTGTTTTTTTTCATAATAAACTTAGATACATTAAGTCGTACTTGTGAAATACCCTGCGTCTTTGCACTGTTCACTCTATAGTGCTGATGAGAGATTTAGTGAATTTACGAAGATCTGAAAGTTGAAACAGCAGTGAGTTTCCCAGCACTACACTCTAAGAAACGCCTGCGCGTCTACTTAACCGCGAAACACTCGAAGAGCCAATCTCTGCGATCTACGAAATCAGCTCAGCGAATGATAAGGCAGAATACCTGTTTAGACCTCAAAATTAAGTCTGCGCTGTGGCATTACGCAATGCAAGCATGACGCTTTGCATTGCGTAGTGCCACAGCGCAGGATTAATTTTTGGTCTAAACGAATGTTCTGCCTCATAATTTGCTGAGCTGATTTCCTATAATGCAGAGATTGGCTGTGTGAGTGTTTTGCGGGTAAGTAGACGCGCAGGCATTTCTTAGAGTGTACATTTACATTCCCGTCTGAAGAACGGTTTACGGTGTCTCGGCGGCCCATTGGCAAAGCACATTCCCACGGAGACCCGGCGGGGGGTGGGAATAGGGCCAGATGTAAATGCAATCGAATGAAGGTCTATTGCTTAGAACGTGCGTGCATATGAGATTTTAGTTCTGTGTCAAGATATCTCCCAATTGTTTACATTAGTTCCTTACTGATTCGCTGGAGCACGCAATAAGTCCCTGGCTTGTTTGGCAGTTAAAATCCCAGAGTGTACTTCAAATTTTCCACAGCCGCTTTATATACGCCACCTGAAATAGAATTGGCTCATGCCTGTCACAACCACGTGCATAGACAAAAAAAAAAAGAAACATATATAATTTCGTACCTTTTCTTTCTCGAACGCACAGCGAAATGATATCTAGAATAGAATGTTAAAACTAACAATTATTCCTTTAATAGTAGCTGGAAACAAATCTTACACGCAAACAAATGATCACACAACAGGAGGAAACACATTTATTTTGAAATAAAGAGATTATCTCAGGATAAAGGAAAAATTTTGCGAACGCGGGTGATCACAGCTGAGACGGTCCTTATCCTTAACCTTTTGGTATTGGCCTACATCCTTCAGCCGCCATCAGAAAACGTGTAGTAATCATTTCTGTTTGTAAAAAAAAAAGTATAAAACAATTTGGAATCTGGATCGAATTTAAAAATATTGATTAACTATAAGCTAGAGAGCAGCAAACTACCAGGAGGCAATCAAACGGACACACCAGAAATGTGCAAGGTTGCAGAGCATTACTGCCCTCGATTGGTTTTGCCGATAATAGCGTAAGCACTGAAATGTTACAAATGCTATGAGGCGGTTTGACTGGCCCAGTCGACTTCTCTCATGGGCGCACTCTTAGTTCAGGTGAAACGAAGTATGTTATTATCGCATTCATCGACACGTAGAGATAAATTGCACTGGGAATAGGAAATGATTGACCGGTATGGCTCTTACAAATCTGAAACTGCCTCGTTGTCTTGCCGTCAATATTTTTATGATAATGATCCAAACAGCGCAAGGATATATTTGTATACCTGCACATAAAAGCGTTATTTATTTTATATTTATATTATATTTTTATATATTATATTTATATTTATTTTATTTTACTTGCGGTTCGCTTTAAAAACTACAAAGAAGATTTTTAAATCAAATAAAATTTAAATAATAACACTCAACTTTTAAATTTGTGTGTCCTTAAAAAGCACACGAAGAACACTGTCGCGATTACTTCAATGCCATGCTTAATGCCGCGACAATTTTGAAAAAGGTACGATCTCAGGAGACTTAAAGAACAAATATAGACCTCCCAGTTGCCTCGTCGTGTAGGCCAAGAGTGTATCAGATATAATACCAATATCAACTCAAAACATTTTAGCACTATGTGTCCTGTGATTACTGACTTCGTTACTTTCACATTGGAAATACTTGGCTCCAACCATGCTTCCGAGATCACAGTTGACGGATTCAAAATCAGCCTTTAAGTAATCGCAACAATGTAATAAGTATTTCTATGCTCACATTTTTACGAAACATTTCGCTTAGGTAATTCCTGCTCGTACCTCCATGTATTACGCTGTGAGAGATATAGCAGTAAAACGCTACCGCATGGACTGACCCTTTTACTCTTTTTTTTAGATTCACGCGTTAGTTTGAGTCGAACGTGTCTTTAATCCTATTTGACTGGCTGCTCTCCCGTATCAGAAAGATGGGCAGCGTGTGCAAGTAACTCGCGATTCCACAGGCTCCTAATCATCAAAAGAAAATTGCCGGTGGACTTTCATTATAGTCTCTGTCACAACCTCTACATCGAACGTCTGGTTTTTATTACTGAGTTGAGCTTGAAATTGATCGCTTCCCCTTTTTTTCTGACGTGAAAGCCGTTCTCGTCAAAAAAGCTCTCAGCTTCGGGGGAAAAAAAAAAGCACTGCGAAGGTTGTTGTTGTGTGGCGAGTCTGAACCATGCCGTACCCATATAAAAGCGCCTGCTTCAGTACTCTGTCATCTTGGCGGAAAGCACTCATCTTCGTGTTCCTAGTTGGTTCTTGAGCCGCGGACATCCGCTTCCTTTTACAATTCAGCCCAAGTGACGGGACGCGCAGGCCTCCGAAATGGCCAAAACACTCTGCCTTCTGACTCTGTGAACAGCCCCGGCTTTTTTTGCCCATTTTTTATTTATTTCTCTCTGGATCGTCGAGCTGCTACATTCATTCCTATTTTAACCAGGAAGCTAAAACTTTACGGTTTTATTTGAACAATAACAAAGACCAAAGTTTAATTAAACCATCCGATTTTTGCAATATTTACATGTAAAAATATATATTTTAGTGTAGGCATCAAATATAGGGCAGTTGAAACCTGTTTGGCTCGTTGAAGATATTTCACATGATTGAAACAGACCACTGGTTTATTACACCGGGCGCTGAATACTCGCAAATTCATTTATACATATACAGTAGGCACCGATACCTTAGTACATTGGTTGTTTTTTTTTAATTAATTCTAGACAGGTCTAGTATATATTCATGAATTATAAAACAGTTTGCTAATACCAAAAGCTGGACCAAATTATGTTATTGGCCTTTTCATACATAGATGCCGGAGCAACAAACAAAGAAGCCGTTCTTTGTTGGCTTGACGATGTCTGCGACCCGAGTGTTTAGCAAATGGTAATGGGGATGCATAAATAAAAATAAAAGTAACATATATAAAAATAAGGAGTTAAACAGTTTACAGAAACACAATATACAAAAACGTTAGTAGAGAAATTTGATATTTAAACTCTAATTGCCAATGCTACCTATGCAATATTTATTGAGTGATGTTGGCAGGTTGTAACGGAAGGATTGCAAACTAATTTTACGATAATTAGAGACTTTCCATTACTCCGGTTATATCTGATGTATGCTTCAAAAGTTAATGACTTTGGGGGATGAAAAACTAAATGACCTAGTCAGGAGGCATTTTCACGATGTTGGTGATCTTCATTGAATGATTATGTGTGGAATAGGTAATAACGCTGCCAAAAATTGGGAAAACTTTTAGAATGTAATCGCATTCTATTCAAATCTGAATTTTTCGTTGTACCCCAGACAGAAAAATTATATGCCCATTGTCATTTGTCATCAAACCGATTTACCTGTCACTGCTTTTCCAGTTGGCTTCGACTTTGTCAATTACATTCAACCTTCTCTAAAGTTATGAAGCACGCGTATTCACTTTAAAAATATTTGTGTTTGTTTTTACCCCACATAGTTCGGGAAATAAATCACTGTGTGTTATTGAGGAAACTCGACGAATCCCGAGGTCAAGGAAACGATTAAGCTGAAAAGCAAAATCTCGAATCTGAAGCCGGGCTTGCTATGAGCATGTGTAACATCATTCTCAGTGCTTTATCTCAGATTACTTTTTTCATTGCAACCAATTTTCTAGTCTCTCGCCATTCATCGAAGTTCGTGCAGTAGATTGCATTAAACCGCTCTGCAAGTGTTAATTAACGATCGTTTTTAAGGTGCCCTTTTAGGACGTATTGTTTCGGCGGTTCTGAAGTCGAAAAATGCACTCTGATCAAAATCGTAGAGTGCGGATCCCCAGTTGTTGGGTTTAGATCCCAACTTAGGTGCCCGAAATTTAACGACGACGGTATTGCTGTACACAGGTTACATATAATTGAGATTTTCTGAAGGTGTTTATGGGGTTTATTGCATGGTTAATTGAGTGTAAAACAGAACCAGATGTTCCTGGCTTACAATATAACACCCTAAAAAGTGCAATGCGGCGAATCTTTTCATCCTGCAGATCTGAACCCTTAACAATGCAAAATGTACCCAAATTTCAGGCGGTTTTCCTTGAGGTAAAGCCAGCAGGTCCATTACAAATGAAGCGCATCACTTGCAATAAGCGGAGAAACAAAAATAACTGTGTAGGACTTGAAACTCCGTGAGAAGAAAGCAACAACTTCAGCGCTCACTTAATAAAAGTGCCGTTCAAGTGCTCAGTCACCAAAACCGGACAGATGATACAAAGAATTTTTTTTAGTATACTGCCTAGTTTTCCACATTGGCTGAATTCGAAAAGTGGCTCCTCTGCGTGCTGCGGCTCAAGTTTGTTCATAAAAGATTATCAATATTTTCGATTAAATACGATGTGACTTTTCGTTGCGGAATTTACAAAATGAGCACGAAACGAGGAACCATATGCCACTGAGAATAACTCTTATGAAAGTTAAAGAAGAAGTCGTACTGTGTATAGAGATTTTTGTGACTTATTAGTGACTCTTACGACTCTCTATTCGACCTACTTTCTATCACCCTATTTGTAGTACCATCTATAGAATTCTTTCAGGCACACGTCTATAGACCGAAGTCTTTAAAAACTTGAATGAAATTCAATCGGCTAGATTTAATTTACTTTTCGGCAACATGAGTGGACAGACTTTATATAACCTTTGTTGAGGCAGAAAGCTACAGCTTGAAGTAGCTATAACGTCTGTCGATATTGGATAGAATTTTTATCACCCATTTTAATATACTGTATATCTACATGAGTAGTGAGACTTTGTATATATTCATTGATATAAGTGCCAATAAACGCCACATGTTCAAAATATATCCAAATTATATTAGTATTTACGACGCATCTTCAATATACTTTTTATCGACTTGAAGTGGACAGAAGACTTAAAAATGTAGCCGCTAAAAGGTGTCTTCATATAAGATATTTTAAAGCGAGTTAGATTAGAAGTATTCAATACAGCGATGGAAACACTTACTTAAAACTTGACCTTGTGCATCGCATAATTGAGATACACTTTGCTGCACCTTTTATTTTTTCTCAAGCACTTGGAAAATGCCGATCGAATTATTGATTATCAAGATATGATAGTATGTATTTATGCGAGTAACCTCAGCCGATGGAAGGGCGGGTACATAAGGTATTATCGCCAAATTTATAATTAAACATAGCATCTTCAGATAGCAGTAACGTTACGAACCAACGAAGTGCGTGATTAAAAACTCGTTCGTTCATGACAGTAACGAAAGACAAATTTCATACAGGTGGTTTAACTCTGAGCTTGCTTTCAGCATATTAAGACGGAAAAAAATTGTTTACTAAAATAAGAATTGCTACATTTATGCTGGTAATTACAGCCGCATGAAAGACATGAAGGCTGTAGAATGAGTTAACGTTGCCTCCGTGAGTCTTAGGTTAGTGAACGCAATGAACTGCCGGTGGTGCATGTGACCACAGGGTCCGTAATCATCAGCGTACGCTAAGCTAAAACTCTCTAGTAACCAAAATGCAGGTGTCTTCGTAATCTTTATTTACACCTCGAACGATGTGAAAACACAGTATATTTTGAACATGTAATCACTTCCAAAACTAGAAGAAAAAATTCATGCACATGCGAAGTCGAAGTACTCAGAAAGTTTACAAAAAAAGAAGAAAACCGACAAGAGGTTTAAACAAGTGAGTTATTCTGCTCACTAATAAAAAACACGTCAATTAAAAAAAGATTCGTGAGAGCACTACGTGTTCTTACCTTCTCTAAGACACTGGCTCTCTCGATCTTCACATGCCAGGCATGCGCAGTCTACGCATATTCCAACTTTTTGATTGACTGTTGCTGGTGGAGGGGTTACACAGGTTCATTTGAAGATTGCGGAAATCTTCAATTGAACATTGTCCACCTCTCAGTCACCATCTTTAGGAGTAATTTTTTTTTTAGTTATTTGTTATAGTCTCTCACCTTTAAGCTAAACTATCATGACACTGCTGCAAGTTTATGTTGACATGATATTTACGACCTAAAGTAAAATAATGTTACGAAGGAATCGAAGCCAGAAAACTGATGCTTTTAGAACTGTCAAGATTTATCTGAATGTGGCTCGTACGCCAAACGTCCCGACGACCCCTTATTCACGCCCTAATCTTCTGTTGTAAATATACACAGAAGTAGCACAGCCTTCATAATTTGGAGCTTTATATTATCTTCTATCCAGTTTATTAACGAGGTCACATTATGTGGATTATGGCCATTAGTGCAGACCAACAAACGCGGTCTTGGTCCGTTTTACATCATGCAACAAAACACAGCGCTGCACTGAGCACTACCGTTTAAATGAAGATTAGTTCGTGAAACTTCGCACATAAAATTACTACAAATTTAATATTTAAGAACCACGGCCAAAAACAGCCACTAAAATTGTAACGTAAGCGATGAGTTAGTTTATATATGACTTAAGACGAGGTGGTTCACCAGCCGACGATCTAACTTTGGCGCCGTGGCCCTGGTGATAGAGGTCTCGAAACGGTACCGCAGCTGGAGTCCCCGACTGCTTAAGGAACGCGGGGCGTGGCGAGTCCCGTGCATCTAATTATCGCTCCGCAACAAATGAGGTTGCAGCATTAGCCATTGAGAATGCCGAAGAAGGAATCGCGAACCGAGGAGGATAACCAAGCTAAGACACATCCTGCGTTTCTTAAACGCCGAAGTACATCCTCGGTTTTCTGCAAGCAAGATAATCCTCTTGGTGCTCCCCTCTCCTAAACCGCGAGGGGACCCAAGTTGGGGCAAGGTGAAAAAGTGGAGAGGACATGGGAAAGGAGGAGGCGGGCAAAACTAGAAAGCGCGAAGTGTATGTCGTCCTTTAAGGTGTCGGTACCTATAGCTCATGCATTTCAGCGATGCATGCATTTAAAGGGGCAATGAAGTCATTCTTAAAAAAGGTCGTTTTTGATCTTATATTGTTTAAAATGTGTTAGGTCCCACATATAGCAAGTCCTATATTACAAAACCGCTTATTCATCTCAGGGGAATAGAAAGACATGTGGACTCTTTTTTTCTCGCGGACTACATTGTGTAGAAAAATGAAAGCCCTACAATACTCGCAGATCACGAATGATTTTACTATAACTTGTTTCAAAAAGAGTCTGGTAGCTAGGTACACTTTCGGATTAGACTCCTCTTTTTCTCCGTGGGCGAAGCCATTGCTTTCCACTCGCCGACAAGCGCCCTTCGTCGACCACTTCACTCGGAAGAAAATTCTTCACAAAAAGGGCGTGTCATGATCTTTGAACACGCTTTTAGCGAGGAAATAAACTACGCAGGATTGTGATTTCGGATTTGTTTGGATGCTTAGAGTGTCTAGATTGAGTTGTCATCAGGAAAGGACGATCTCAGAATCGACTTCAGTGCCCCTTTAAGGTGTGCAAGTCTGCCTCGCCCTAATAAGTATCCGGTACAACGGACGTTCCTTTACAATGCTTTCCGCAACAAAAACAAAGTATTTTAAGCGTGTCATCGTACGCCTTTTTTTTCTGTTAGTGACTTCGGGTATAAACAGCGATTGACCTCGAAGTAAGTTTGTTCTGCTGACCCCAACCAATATTTTCCTTTGCAGCTCTTTTGCCCCTCCGGGTGCGTATCCTCGGGCAGCCCGTTGTAAAAACGTCCACCGGTCTTCGCAATAAAACGGGGTGCGATGCAGCCGTAACCCCATTTCGGAGCCCTCCAGCTACTTCATTGAGGTTTTATGGTCCGAACATGAGGCGCGCTCTTAGAATGATCAAACCTAGGTCACAAGGTTCGTATTGAGCCCCAAACGAGTGAATAGCTATGCAGCACCTAAAGTTTATAACCTATAGAAATCCCTAATATAAGGCGCGCTGTGGCAATAGAAGTCGCATTTTGTATTGTTCGTTTTTATTTTTTTTTTCTCAACGTTTCTTTAGTGTGCTTCCCGGTTTTGTTAGAAGAGATAGAACTACATGGTGCTAAGGCACTTTTTGTGGTGTTTGCTATATGTGTAAAGCTTACATTTGATTCTGAAGGACCAATTGCTCCTCCCCGCCACAAGCTTTTTTTCCTTTTTTAAACAGAAAATACGTTTTCAGGTTTACAATTGCCTTCAAATATCGTGGCATTTCGCCTAACAAATGTAAACAAAAGTTTCGATATGACCTTAAAGTACTGAAATTAAAGTACTGTGTAAGCCACCGACAAAGCTGAATACTGGTTATTTTCTCTGGGATGGTATTACGGGTTTGATTAGATTTTACATTCGAGCTGCAAGCAATAGACCGACCTCACCAGCCAGTTTGGCTACGCCAACCGCTGCCGCGATGTATCCAGGGACCTTTAGTCCTTTTGCACGTGCATCGACCTCGCTGGAGCTTTGCGCGAGCAGAGCATGAGACGGCACGGGCCGTTTCGTGCACTGCCGCTAGTCCCCTGTGAAATAAAGCTAAGGCTACGTGACGCATGCGCCGAATGTTTGATGAGATCGGTGTATTTAGTAAGAAATCTTCATCTCACCAGGTGGCCGTTCGTTTGAAGTGGTTGAATCATATTGAAAACGTACCTGGAAGGAAGAAAAATAAATGAGCATTCATTTTCCAGCTAACATTCACAACAGAAGTGACCAAGAAATGAGTAGGAAACACGTGCACTCGCAAATGATTAGTACAAAAAAATATCGCTATTTTACATATATTGGGTGCTTCACCAGAGAGCCACATTAGAATAAAACAAAAATGACATGGCATTTAAAACATAATCTTCTTTCGGGATAACCTTATTGATAACGGCGGATATCAGGTCAAAAGTATTCAGAGATAGTTAAAAAAAGAAGTTATATATATTTATGAATTAACTTCTTAAATATTCGCCTTAGCTGGCACATTTCAATAGAAAATTTGTTCTGCGATTAAGCGCCTTAAATTGGCACCTTAATTAACTAGCGCACCCTAGTCAAAAATGTTTTATCCACCTTCAGATTATGCCATATACCTTTTGTTAGAACTCAGTCAACTTAATTTTCTTCTTTTCTATTATTTGGCAAGTTAAAGCCGTGAGCAGCCTGTGATAGCCATTTGTGAGATTTAGAAGAGCGACGAAAGTCCCTCCCTGAAGTGACCTCTACCTCCGCAGAGAATGCGAATGATCCGCAGACTTTCCATCCGCATCCGAACCGCAACCGCGACACACTGTTATTGACTATGGCAATGACACGAACGCCAAATCCTGGTGAAGAGATATTGATACAAGCGCGTTTTAGTTTTTTTTCTCTGGCATACGTTTACATCCGGATAATAATATTGTATTTATTTTAAATATGAAACACTGCGAAATTAAATTTTGAATTGAGAAAAATCGTGAACCAAACAGAAATAACTACGATAAACTCCGAAATTTCGGAAAAATAAACTCCGAAAACCAATCTGTTCTAAATTGGCCATAGAAAACACCCAGCAAAATGAACTCCGTAACATTGGAGTCAGAAGTGGGATTTCTTGCATGGCACCTTTTGCTACCCGCAAAGCCTCCTGTCGGAAACATTATCCTCTGCAACGTGGTCAGCGCCGGCGTTCCATGGAGCCATAAAATCGCGTCTAGATCACCTGAAGCCGCAGATATTCATGCCTGACTTCCCGAAAAGACAAGTCACATCTTTGCCGTGTCCTCAAACTGCTCCCTGACCCTGAAATAGACATCCTACTTAATTTGGCGGATGGCCACATCTGCATCCCAGATCTTCAAGCCATCAAGGCGCGCAAGAGCGCGCTGGACTTGAATGCTTTTCATGACCGTCGTTGTGGCAATTCAGCGGATGAGATCATGAGAAGCAATGTTCACAAAACGTTCCATCATTGTCCTGGGTTTCGGCCCTTAACGGCGCATTTCATTTTCGGTGCTGATTTTTAAAATGTGCAAATGTGTAGTGAAGTTTTTCACCGATACCGGCAGCCGGGTGACAAGACTCTAGACATAAGTTTCGAAAGGTGCAAATGTTTTGTATTTTGGTGTTGCGAAGGAACTGGGACGTTGACGTGAAATTGCTGAGCGTGCAGAAGAGCATCGGCAGCGACACATACAAAAAGAACTGTCTTTCTTTAATGGAACGTGGCGAGGTTGTTTAGCAGAATGAACCACCTTAGGAAGAAACATCATCAAAAAAAAAAAGAAACTATGGGAAACAGTGTAGCGGTGGTGCTGAGGCGCGAGCCAGAACCCACCGAGGACGACGACGATCCGCGAGCAGAAGGCATGAGAACGACGAACAATCTGTTCTAATTTGGCCATGGAAAACACCTAGCAAATTAAACTCCGCAACAATATTATAGGCGATCATCCTTCTAGACACATTTCGCATCGCTGGGAAGATGATCGCAGTTATGAGATCCTGTCGGTAGTCCGTGACATTGAGAGGATCCAGAAGATGCGCTCAAAAGCAAAAAAAAGTCATTTTTGTTCGGTAAGCCGCTTAAAGAAGACGCCTATTTTCCAAACATCAAAATTGATACAGGACATTTCTTAATTAGGCCGAACAATAAAACAGTGGGAGAGGAAAGGCGGTCACTCACCGCAGTAGAGCACTCGTAAATACGGCGCGAGTACACCACTGGGAAATTATCACAATATTAAATAATGTCGACATATCCTATCGGTTTCAGTTTTAAACACGAACCCTCAACTACGTGCTCAGAACCACATACCTAAAAAAACGAAAAAAACGTTTTACTGTAAAAAAAAAAAATAAATAAAAAAGCGAACACGCTCGCAACGTTTTACTTGACGAGGTTGATGTGTAGATGAAACAGAATATCATCAGCATGGTCGGATTCAGACTGGTTCGCCTGTCTTAAATGAAGACATGCTAAGGGGAAGTCTCTTTCCGCTGATGCATTTCATGCTGGGATGGCATGCACGAACTGCGCTATAAGAGTGAGGCACGGAAGCTCGTCCTGGCGCAAGTTTTCGCGTCACTCACATATTCAATCTACACTCTGCGGTCGCAGACGTTTATGGGCCGCCCCGGAAAAAAAAATGTAGATCCGGTCCCGCGGATATCCGCATCCGATCCGCTTCCGCAAACGCTGGCATCCACAACCGATCCTTGATTCGCCAAATCTGATTTATTTCTATCCGCATCCGCCAGTTTGATCCGAGATCCGCAGATCAGTTCAGGGATATGCAGGGCTCTAGTCATGTGTTTGTACAGTATGCGCGCCATACTATGATTTCTCCCTGGGCGCGTAACATTCGACGCTTTTTTCTCGTTGGTTTCGGTGGCACGGACAATAATGTTTTTTCTAACTGCTTTATAGCACACTCAGACGATGGTCAACAAATATTTCATTAGAATGTGCCAACAAATTGTGTGCTTAAAACACTAATTATTGGATTTCTAGGTAGTTAGATAAATAATAATCAAACTTGATTCGTGCCTTGACATCCTTTGTGGTCGACAAGCTTATCCCGATGGAAATATTTTCTTAATTTCAAAAGTCACTCTTTTATTTAACTATTTTAATCGCTAGTAATACCCACTGTATTTAATATGTTGCAATCATGATCTAATATGCAATCTTATCAATATTGATGTGTAGGGGAATGAGCAACGGCATGCAAAGAGCAACGAATCACAAGCCTTCTTCTTTTTCGAACAAAAAAACAGTGCTCTGTCATTAGAATTTTGCGTAAATCCTATGGCCCAAGGCGACAGGTATAATTCAATGTGACTTCCTAAAAAGCGCAGTAAGGAATATAACCACAGTGTCACTGCAACCTATACGCAACGCCTATTTATTAACTTACAGCCCATTTCGGCTAACAGCTCCTTTGATGGCCCATCTCTTTGTTGCTCAATGATGACATTAAGTGTGCCAATATCTTCAAGGGTTTCTCCCGGTTTAAGCTGATTCCACACAAAATCGGAAAACACCCCACTTCCATAAAACAAAGTTGTATGTGTGGAATTCTCTGATTAATAAAATTGTACGTATATCGTGCACTTACCAAACCCTTAATAACTCGTTGCAATATGCATGGACAAACGTTGAAGGTATAAAAACGCGATAGTATGCACATTTCTTATTGCGAGATTTTACTACTTCAATTCTTCGCAACACAATAACTGGAGTACAATAAATTACGAGCGCATTTGACGCGGTGCAGAACAGAACTCATGAAGCGTAACAACTGTTGACCTAGCTAGTGTATTTTGAAGAAGGGCGTAAAAATGACGCGAAACCTTTTTTCACGTAAGAGTTTAAGATAATTTGGGTATATATATATTTTTTTTCATTCGTTAATGGCTTACTTGTTAGAAGGAAAAATGCACGCAAATGGCAAACAGCTACTGAGACCCTTTTCTTATCCACAAGCAAAAATGTTTAAATCCTGCCGCTTTATTCAGTAACAGAATACAATCAAATAACAGGTAAATGCGGTAGTTGTCGCATAAAGAGATACTCATTTGTGTGTTGATTATTTTACACGATTTGGGTAGAGCCATTTCTCGGTCGTCTGGGAACAGTAGTTGTTTTTAGCGAATTTGCATTCTTCACTACCAGGGCGGCAAATTGTAAACTGCCCGTATGAAAAAATTAAGCGTTACAAAGCTTTGTTTGATGAAATAACAAATATAACTGATATAACTGTGTGTTCGGAGGCAAATAGCAGTTTCGCTGTAGGTCATGCGTAAACTGACAACAATATTTCCGAAACGCCTGCAACTGCTTTGCTTACAAAACATAAACCGCAACAAACGATCTTTTCAAAGATCGGTAAGGTCCTGTTATGAGGATTACGGGGATACAAATTGTAACTAAACAACTCCCAACGGGCTTGGGTCAGTGAGCTCGCTTGCAAGATCCCAGGAGTAAATAGAAGGCATGCATTTTCATGAGCGCATGAGCGCACATCGTGATGCTTATTCCCCTGCCTCCCTTAGGCCCCCGGAATAGCGGCGCGTACTTTTTTTATTACTACAGAAAGGGAGGATCGACTAAAGTAAGATCGTTAGTTCGGAATCTCCAGGCGAAACCGTCGTTTTTACAAAATTGATTCTCAAGGAAGGGCAGAATGTTGCGGTAATGGGCCACGGCGTTGTTAGGTCTTAGAACATATATCCCAAACCGAAAGATGAACCAAAAAAAAGGTTGACTCTCGGCGAAAGTTGGAAGACGCAGAAAAGCAGGAGATGAGGGGCCCGAGCTCAGACTCGAAGAAAACAATTTATGTGAGCATTTCGCGTATTTGCTTTGTTTGCTTTGGTTCTTTGTTCTTTTTAACCATTAGAATTCGAACGCCCGTTTCGACACAACCTGGCTGTTTCTTTCGTTTGTCAGCGCCGGGGAGAAAGAAAGGAAGAGGGGGAGAGGCATGACGCGTGCAACGGCGGCATTGGTTCGAAGCGCTTACATCAGCACGCGTCAACCTCTCCCTCTCTCCCCGGTGCTGACAAACTGACAGACATTGCCGGGTTTTCGTCAAAATGAGCCCTTTCGTTTTCGTCAAAGTCACGCGCACAGCTGGCGCGGCGCAAGAGGGGCTCGCGTGCCGCGGCGCAGTGGAATGCGGGCGTGCTCAGTTGCCGTTCTGCCGTCGCCGGTTGTTCTTCGTTCTGGGTTCTGTAGTAGCGGCGCGTGGGCTGTGATGTGTGTGTGTAGTTAAAACGATGATTGTGGTTCCCTGCACGAGTGATGTGGATGCGGTTCCTTCCACGAGTGGCATGGATGTTATTTCCACGAGTAATATGGATCACCCTATCCAAAAGCGTCGACGTACTCTGCCAGGCAGAGTAGAAAAAAAAAAAGGGGGGGGGGTATAACAAGAATATTCATTGCTGAATTCTTAGGGCATCGTTAGGTTGACGTTTGGGAAACGCCACACACGTCGTCCTTTGGGAAACGCTAATGCTGACCCCGTAACGATGCCAATAAGAGGCAGCAAAAATAATGGAAGCAGAAGAGAAAGCCAAAACAGAAAGGTGAAGGGGTCAGCGCAAGCGGTTCCCAAAGGGAGACATGTGTGGCGTTTCCCAACGGTCATGCTAGCGGATTCCCTAAGAAACGATTTAATGAATCTTCCTGTAATTATTTTTTTCCTTTGTTTTTCACTGTCTGAATATATATCTGATTACTTCTTGGTAGTTGACTCGTTGTCTCGATCTTTCAAATAGGTTGTGTGCTAGTATTCACTTGCACGTATGTTCACCTAGGTATACCGGTAGTATATCAGATGCGACCTTGCCTAACATTGGAATTGCTATTCTAAATAAGAATTTTAATTGATCCGAGTGTTTTTTTTTTCGTGTAAATAGTGACCATCTACAAATATTTAAACAAATAAATATTAACATATTGTAACTGTTATATTAAGAAGTATCACCGTAGCTCTGGAGCGTTTCGCAAGTCTTGTCGAACGATTAACTTGGAACGTATCTGGTGTTTAAGACAATGCTAGTCTTTTCATTGCCGTTGAAAATGTTTATCTCGCGTTATAAGTTTTCCAAGAACGACAAAAAAATCTGAAAAAATATAACAGAGGGAGTTACCATTCCCCGAAATTTCCGTGCGTGTTCTTTGCAACAGAGTACTTGGAGAGCTAATAAATATATTTACACTAACTCGACTATGTTACGTCACGCCGCGGTGGTTGCACTTTGAGCACACTTCCGGAATAAGGGTGTGGGTGGAAGTTGCCATGCGGGACGTGCATTCCTGTGTTGTTTTGGAAGAAACCAGACTTCAACCTGCCTTCTCGACAGAACGCCGCGACTGTGGCTGTACCAAAACGATATGGGAAAGTTGTGAATATTAGTTTTAATGTGCTTTCTGCCTGTTCGGTTCGTCCGTGAACGTGGATAGTTGACGTGAATAGAGAAAAGCACACACCGTCGGAACACGATTGCTTGTGCCGGAAGCATTTTGGGTTGAAATCACGAGAAATTGTGGTCGTCAGATTTATTTTTTTTTCTTCCAACATGAACGCGGGAAAACCGCCAAGTTGTGCGGACCACCGGTGGACCACGTTCAGGGCATCTACACGTTCAAACGGCCGTCTGATCGTTCAAACTGTCGTCTGCTCTTTTAAACTTGTTCCAACTCTCTTCTTCTCGTTCAAACAGCAGCGACCAGTAGAACAAACGTTGCAATAAGAAGTAAGTGCATGCCTCAAAAAACTTACGTTTGAAGGTTGTTGGGGTAAGGCAAGAAGATGTTGATCATTGTTACCGTTGGGCATCACCGACTTGTTATGCCTGATTCACTTGGCTTGACTCTGCTTGCAATTTTCAGTATCGACGTCGACCGTCGCAGCTATAGCCCACGCTTTTACAGCCCGAGCGATGTGGCGACTTAAAATAGAAAGCAGAATCTCATCGTGTGAACCAGGCTTTATCGCCCATTCTGCTGCGTTCACGCTTAATGAATCGCCGCACGTCACATGATTTACACCTAGTTTAGCGGTGTAACGAGCTTTGTTAATTTTGCTAGGGAGACGTAGAATACATAAATCGAGCGCGAAAACAAGCACGGGGATTCACACCGACGCCTAGAACATCTCGTCCGAATGGTTTGTTAGTGTGGGGCGCGGCGCTTCTTGCCCACATCCCTTGGCGCATGCGCGGCGCCGGTGGCATGCCGCTAAATATGCTCCGGCTTGTTTGTAATCATGAATTGGTATATACGGAGGGTGTTCGCTGAATGAGAACAAGAAACTTAAGTTTGGACCTCAAAAATGCTGTCTGTCATTTTAACATTCAGTATAATATAACCGCATAAAAACTGATATGCAGACTACAGTTTTATTTCAGAACACATTCTCGACGTCATCATACGCCAAAATTTAAACTTCTCATAAATCAAAGTGATTGGCTCGCCGATAACTGTGTAGAAGTTAGACGCATTTTGTTTTTAAGAGTACGGAATAATCTTTAACAATGGAAGAAGAGCTTCGCTCAAGATACCGCAGCTTTCTTGAATCGTGAGGAAGCCGAATTTAATTTTAAACTCAGTTACTCATTTTAAGCAAAAATTTAAGAACGCCTGCCATGCCAGTGTTCTCATCTTTCTATTTTTGTATGCTGAGGATTTTTTTATTCGCTTTCTTTGCTCTTTCACGGCAACTTCGAATTACATTTTGATTGTACACATTTTGTATGCTAACCTTGGTATTTTATTATGTTCTTAGTATTTCTACTTTTGTAATAATATTTGTCTTTTCTTGTGTGGTATTTTTGGTTTTGTTTGACCGTTCAAATATACGATGACTGTTTGTTATGCGTATGTTTGTCCTATTCTAACTTTTCTGTCTGTTTCTTGTTGTAAACCAAGAGGGGTTAAATACCTTTTCAGGCATCTACGCCTTTTTCCTAAGGTTTCTGCGGAAAACTGTTTTATAGCCTCTCAGAAAGCTTCAAACGCCAGACGCGCGTTCGTGAATGCGTTGCCACATAGGTGCGCCACTGGTCAGCCTTTGGCCCCGGATATGTTTGCATAAGGGCACTGAACAGCACATTGTGGGGAGTTCGATAAACTTTTAAATGTGTTATTTTGAGCCCTGACTGTTTCTGCTAGTGCCTATATTGTGAATATTTAAAAGACAACCAAGAACACAATCAATATTTAATGGGTGTCATATAATTAACATTCTGTATCTTTCAACGATATTCCGTGATGAAAGGGGGGCACAGTGGCGGGCGGAGAGCGTATAACGCGCTAAGTTCACAGAGCTGGATTGGCTGATACGGCTCGTGGCACCTGCTGAGGTCGGTTCTAAGGTGAAACGGAGTATAGCTTCCAACGATAACATGATGTTTAAGAAATCTCGATTGTTACACGGGAGAGGTTAAAAAAAAGTTGCCAAATGGCGTGGAAGGGGCGCTGTCTGATATTTTTCGGAAGGCGTTTGATGATAAGAAAGTATTTTCAATTCAGAGCAGGGGGTAAGCCCGTTGGTTGCAATAAGGCGTTACGGTAGGTATAAACACAATATTAGACATGTCAACATATATTTTATGAAAGGTACGTCGTATTGTTCGTCCTTGCGTTTATACACTGACACCTAACCTCAAATTCATTCGGCAAAAATAAAATACTTTGTTAGAACATTCACGAAAACGCATGCTGCGGTATTGTCATTTATGTTGTCTTAGAATCGAGCATGAATAGATTTATATCACGACATTGCCGCTGGAACTGTCATGCAAACTTCCCGTCTGCTACAGGTTTTCCTGGCTGCTGCCCTTGCGGTGGCTCTACCCGCCAGCTCGCCACTCTACGACCACCCTGGAGACACACCCACCTGGATTCACCCGCCGCCAGTCCGAGTGGCTTCCGATCAGCCACTACCCTGCCCGCATTTCCTACAGCTGACTCTGGCTCCCAACCACCTTAGGATCTGGCAACCGGGGACGACATGTGATCCACGTGAAGAGGGTCTACAAAAGCCCGCCCGATCCGCCTCCCAGTTGGGGCACGACATTGCCGCTGGAACTGTCATGCAAACTTCCCGTCTGCTACAGGTTAGTTATCTTAGCAACGCTGCTAACGCTCGTAACGGTTTTTGCTGTTTTATGGTGATGTCGTGCCCCTACGACTTGTCAGTGTACCGTAATAATATTTTGAGATGTTTATTCAATTGCGCATACCACGCAATGATCTCCCATCTTTTACTTTTAATATCGGGAGATATTGAGACTAACCCTGGTCCTCACTCCACCGTAAACGATACCATTCTGGAAACGCTGACGCGCCTTGAAGCAGGCCAAGCAAATATGCTTGCTGCGATTACATCTATGCAACGTGATCAGCGAGCGGCCGATGACAGGGCCATACTTCTTAACAATAGGATTACTAACATTGAGCACGACATCATGGCATTGAAGAGTGCATCAGCTCAGCCACAAACACCTAACAGCCCTCTAAATACCATCCCATCGGAACTTTCTAAATTAAAAGCGAGGTGCGACGACGCCGAGAACCGTCTCCGTCGATCAAACCTTCTTTTTTTTTGGTATACAGGATTCCCAGAGTGAAACGTTGGCGAAGTCCGAAGAAGTTGTTATTAATTTCTGTTTACATAGATTGGGCATCGAGCTGGATCCTTCCAACCTCGAAAGGTCCCATCGCTTAGGACGCTTCACTGAAAACAAATCCCGCCCTATAATTGTCAAGTTGCTACGTTTTAAAGATAAGGAATCAATCTTGGCGGCCGGTCACAAACTAAGAAATACTACTTTCGCCGTCCGTGAAGACTTTTCTGAATCAGTTCGCTTAGCGCGCGGCAAGTTACACCAGTTTGCAGAGCCGCAAAACGCGCCCTTTAAAATCCGCTTTGATAAACTTCACATTCATAACAAGCGTTACATTTACGATCCGATTAGTGACTGCGTAAAGGAGCTTGAAGCATAACTAAATGGGAATAAAAAAAACCGCCTCCCGACACCAAGCAACTGTCGGATCAAAACTAAAAAATCGCAGTCTCATGTTGTTACTTTTACAAATGTTCGTAGTTTCCTGCCTAAGAAAGATGAAATATGCAGTCTTCTCGACTACTGCAAATCCGACATAGCTATATTTACGGAAACTTGGTTAAAACCGGACGTTAACGACGATGAGCTTTTTCATTCGAACATGAACTTTTCTGTAAATCGTTGCGATCGTCCTCGGCAGCGTGGTGGTGGCGTCCTTGTGGCCATAAAAAAAGAAATGCCTTCATTTTACGTTCAACTATCCTGCGATCTCGAGCTATGTCGTGTTTGTCTTTCATCGCAGTTTAGCAAAACGCTCCTTGCAGTGTGCTATAGGCCCCCAGGTTTTGACTGTTCTTTTGTTAATAAACTACATACTGCCCTAAACGAAATCACGATACGATTTCCCAAAGCGAATCTTTTACTGTTCGGTGATTTCAACTTCCCTGAAATCAACTGGCAGTTACTCACATCTACGTCACGTGATTCCAAGCACTTTCTTGACGTTTGCATGTTGTTCAATCTAAGTCAAATGATCGACAAGCCTACCCGTGATGATTATATCCTTGATTTAGTACTTGTATCATCGCCCGATCTTGTGCAATCTACTATTTACATGTCTGGTCTTAGCGACCATAAAATAATGAATATATTGATCACTCTGCCTGTTCTAGTTAAATCGCCCATGTCTAAAGTCATACGCGATTTTAATAAAGCTGATTACGCTGGTATTAATGCTAAGCTCACCATCTTTTTTGACGTCTTTCTATCTTCTTTTTCGTCGCTGTCCGTAGAGGACAATTGGTTGTTACTTAAACAAAAGGTTACTGACCTGATCAACTTACATGTTTCCTTGCTGCGGATTCATGGAGATGTTGGGCAACCATGGTACAATAAAAAGCTGAAATCAATTGATAACAAAAAGACGCGCCTTTTTCAAAAAGCGAAGGCTAGTGGTTCTCCTTCTGTGTGGAATAAGTATTTTCAGTGCCTAAAAGAGTACACTGCGTTAATTAAAACTTTTATGAAGAAGTATTTGCATCAGGACTTGCCCAACATTCTTCGAACCAACCCTACTAAATTTTGGAAAACGATTACACCCAATCCTAGTATGCAGTCCATTGAGCTAGTTGATAAGGGTGGTGCCGTTGTGCCCGGCGAACTTGCCCCGTCAGTAATGAATGATTACTTTTCTTCCATCTTCACAACGGAGCCACCAGAAAATGTTCCCTCCCTCCCTCTACTTCCGTCTTCCCAAATGCCTCCGATCACTGTCACTGCATCTGGAATTTCTAATCTTATAGATAAACTGAAGGTATCTTCTGCCCCGGGACCTGATACAATTTGCTCAAAAATACTGAAGAACACGAGAGACATCTCCTGTTTATTTATTCAGCTAATTTTTAACCAGTCATTGTCAGACGGCTGCGTTCCATCGGACTGGAAGATTGGCCGGGTCATTCCTGTCTTCAAAAGCGGTGATCGATCCCTTCCTGATAACTATCGTCCCATATCGCTCACATGCATTGCATCGAAGCTTTTAGAGCATATCATCCTCTCTAACGTTATGAATCACCTAACCTGTAGTAACTTTTTTTTCCAAAACCAGCATGGTTTTCGCCAGGGTTATTCCTGCGACACCCAACTTTTTTAATTTTCTCACGGCCTGCACACTAACCTTGACTCGCTCTCTCAAACGGATGCCATCTTCATAGACTTTTTCAAAGCTTTCGATCGGGTTCCTCACCTACGCCTACTCGCAAAACTATCGCGGCTCAATATTGATCCCTAATCGTATCCTGGATTCGCAGCTTTCTCTCATCCAGAGTCCAATATACAGTCGTCAACAGTTTAGAATCAAACCTTACCGATGTTTTGTCTGGGGTCCCACAGGGCAGTGTCCTAGGTCCGCTTCTTTTCTTGATCTTTATTAACGACCTTCCAAATTCTATCACCTCTAACATACGTTGATTTGCTGATGATTGTGTCATTTATCGCCAAATAAATTGCTCCTCCGATCACCTTCTTCTTCAGAAAGACCTCGATAATATAACCAGATGGTGTGATCAATGGCTATTGTTACTAAACCACTCTAAATGTAAGTTTGTCTGTTTTTCTCGAAAACATTCTCCATCTCTTTTTAAATATTCTCTAGGCTCATCAACAATTGAGTGTGTTCAATCGTACAAATACCTTGGCGTTCATTTTTCTTCCCGTATGTCTTGGACCCTCCACATTGACTCCATACATGCCGAAGCTTCCAGAACGCTTGGTTATATTCGACGTTGTCTGCACTCAGCCCCTCCAGCTTTGCGCCAGCTGGCCTACGAAACTTTTGTGCTTCCGAAGATTGAGTATGCTGCTGCCATTTGGCCCCCTCACCAGATTTACCTCACTAACACCTTAGAATCTATTCAGAATCGTGCTGCCCGATTCATTCTTTCTAATTATGAACGCACTGCCAGTGTGTCGGCCATGAAGGCTTCGTTCTGCCTCCCCACTCTCATTTCTCGCCGAAAAATATCACGCATCTGTCTTTTCCAGAAGATTTTTTATTACCACCCTCTACTCAGACAGTCTCTACTGTTAGAACCGCATCGTTCATCCCGACGACTTCTTAACTCCCTTAGTGTACGTCGCATCCATGGTTCCACTGTCACTTTTAACAGCTCATTTCTTCCCCTTGCCATAATAGAGTGGAACAATCTACCGGACCATGTAGTGCTCATCAGTGACCCCGACCTCTTCAGACATGCTGTATCGTCTATAATTAATATGTAATCAGTGCGATGCTCCTACCTATGGCCAGTGCTCAGCCACATCTTGTTTCTATGTTGTTTTTTTTTGTTTTTATTGTATAAAGGTTCTACTTGTGTGCTTCTTTGTATTGTCCCCCCCCCCCCCTTATGTAATGCCCCTGGCGGGGCCTTTAAGGGATAATAAATGAAATGAAAAATATTTGGGGTTTCACGTTTTAGTATTTACTTTGATTCAATCGGAGGGTAGTTTTCGGCATTCATTATAATTAATATTCTCGCCTCATTCTAGTGTGTATTTATTAGTGAGGAATTAATTCGCCTGTGTTTTGTCACTATTTGCTCCTTCGAATAAAAAAACACCTACATTGAAATATTGGTACTACAGTCGACACCCTTATTCTAATTTCTATCACACAGTTTCGAGCCATTAAAATGAATAAGACGTATTACTACCACTCATTTTACAATACCTTCTTGTAAAGAAGTTTATTTACGAATCTGTTTTTTAGCTTTACCCTATGCAAAGCAGTTGAATCATGTTCTCGTCACTCACACATAAGCTTGAAAGAGACATGATGTTGTGTACTAAGCGAGGCGGAAATGTACTCTCGTCGAAAAAATATTGAGATTCACGGCATAAAGCAGCAACGATAGAAAGATGTAATGCGGATTCTTCAGGACCTTGTATCAAAGCTTGAACTTCTGGTTCCCACTCCCGAACAAATCGAGGCCGTGCACAGGCTAAAGGCCAGGAAGAAAAAAATCCTTCCGATTCTGGTTAGGTTAACAGAGAGAGCGAGCGGGGACTTGTGTACAGAGAGAAGGACAACACTAAGAACTAAAGGAGTATTCATTAACGAAAATTTAACTAGAGCTTTTGGGGGGCTGCTTTGGGATACAAAGTATGTGGCCAAGGAAAGGTCGTACACATTTGTTTTGATGCGCGAGGGTAGGATATTTGTAAGGCTAAGAGAAGGAGCTTCTATTCGAATTGATAATGCAAGAGATTTGAACAAGATTCGTTCAAATGAAACGCTCGTTTCAGTCATTCCCAGATTATAATGTTTTTACAGAACGTACAACAGTAGAGAATGAAAGTAACACTGCTACATATTAATATTAGAACTCTGCAAAAAACATTGGGATGAATTGAACGTATATTTGTAAGACAGGTTGAGTAGGCTGGTGTTCTAATAATAACTGGAATAAAATTCGATGAAGCTGCCTGTCAAGGATTCAAATTTAATAATTACAGTCCACATTACGTGTGCCGCAAAAAAACGTAGAGGTGGGGGTGTGTTTACGTTTGTCCGGGACGACTGGGTGTCAGAGCGCGTGAAGACAACATTTATTACTGCAGAAGTGGTAACAGTGTCAATATACCGACATAACGAGTCGTTTACAGTGTCTGCTGTGTACAGAACGCCCACCAATAGCATAGTTTCTTTTTGTGACGAATTCAGTTATTTTTGGAAAATAATAATAATAATAATACTAATAACCCTCACATAATTTTAGCGGGTGATTTCAACATTGAGATTAAAAATCTGTTTAGGTGTGGATCATCTCAGAACCTAGATATTTTAGCTGAGTTTGGGTTGGAAAATACTATTAACGACTAAACAAGAAGAGAATGTCTAGGGTATAATAATACGCGGAGTTGTATTGATCATATTATAATCAGTGTAAGTGAATTGGGAACACGATCTGGGGTGATCAAGCGAAAAGTTGCAAACCAATTACTTTGTAATCACAACACTACTGCAAGAGAAGATCTTTGAAAACTCGCGGACCGAAGATGACAACATAATTATTTTTGATAACAAACATATTGACAAATTAATACAAGATTACGATTGGAACCTGCTTATTGAAAGTGGTCATATTCCTCATATACGCGACTAGTGAATAAATTCCAAGAAATTTATTCTAACTCAAAAAGAAGAAAAAAAGAAAAAAGACAAAAAAAAGAAAAGATAAAAACGTATGGATCAATAAAGATGTAATATAACTCTCCTATTTAAAAGACAAGCTTCGAGCAAGATGTAAAAAAAAAAAAAAAAAAAAAAAAAAAACGGATATCTTTTTAAGAGGAATTCCGAAAAATAAGAAATGAAGTATCGGCTACGATACGACTGGCAAAAAAAAAATACATATTACCTGAAGGAGTTCAAAGAATACAAGGGAAATTCTCGAAGAATATGGCAACTAACGCGGCAGTTATCAGGTATAAAGGCTAAACAAAACATTGAGGAAGTAATTACAAGAAGCTTTGGAGAAACAAAGAATTTTCGAGTCCTTGCAAACGTTTTTAACCATGTGTATATTGATTCCGTAGAGAATAACAGAACCATGATAAATAACAACAATGAGACTTCTGTCGATATCGGAACTAGTGTAAATTCAGCGTTTTTGCCTTTGATGACGGAGTACGATCTAGAAAAAATACTTTCTAGTATGTCTTTATTGAAGCCAGCTGGACATGACATAATAAAAGTGCGAGATATTTATTGTAACTTTGATAAACTGAGAGGTGTTTTGATTTTCATTCTCAATGGCATATTTGTAAGCGGAAATATTCCACACGGTATGAAATTGTGTACTATAAGGCCAGTACACAAGAAAGGATATAAAAAAGTACTAACAAATTATAGGCCAATATTTATACTTCCAGCCATGACACACATCATGGAAAAGTATTTGGCAAAAGTGATGACTTCATTGTGTGAAACAAATTCGTTAATAGTCCCAACACAATACGTGTTTCGAAAAAAAAAACAAGACTACTTTGGTGGTGAAAATTTTTGTTGGATATCATTTATAAGGTTTTAGACAATAATCAAATCGCTATCGTACTGTTTCTTGACCTATCTCGAGCCTTTGATACCATAGGTCATTCAGTCATGTTAGCAAAGCAGTACAGAATGGGTTTTAAAACGAAATTTTATACCGTTCTCGAAAGTTACTTTACAAACAGATTTCAAATGGTGAAGGTTAACGGTCAAACAAGTGATCGAATTAAAATGAAATTTGGTGTTCAAACAAGATGTCCCCATTTGAGATGTGTATTCGTGCGTTGTTTTGAAAGGAACCAGACAAAAACCTGCCTTCTCGTCAAAACGCCGCGACTGGGGCCGTACCAAAAGTGTCGAGAAAGGTTTGAAGGTCAGTTTTCATGTGCTCGGTTCGTCCGAGAATCTGGATATGTGCCGTGAAAAGGGAAAAGCAAACGCCGTCGGACAGCGATTGCTTGGGCGGGAAGCACTTTGGGTTGAATGCACGGATACTTGAGGTCATCAGACTTATTTGTTTTGTTCCAACATAAACGCCAGAAAACCGTCAAGTTCTGCGGACCACCTGCAGACGGTCAGTGCGTCTTCAGGTTCAAACGGCCGCCTGATCGTTCGAACTGTCGTCTGCTCTTTCAAACGTTTCTGCTTGTAGTCTGCTCTCTTAGACGACGACGGCCCGTAAACCAAATGTTGGCCCGGTACTTGCGATAAGAAGTAAGTGCAGGCCTCAAGAGACATAAGTTTGAAGGTTGGTAAGCAGGATCAATGTAAACAGTAGATACAAGGAGATGTTGATCATTGTTACCACTGACCATCACTGAATTGTTATGCCTAATTGACTTGGTCCGATTCTGCTTGCGATTTTCAGTATCGACCTCGACCATCTCAGCTACGGTTCACGCATTTGCAGCCCGAGCAGCGTCGCGACTGAAAATTGCTAGCAAAATCTCATCATGCGAATCAGGTTTTAGCGTACATACTGCGGCGTCCACGAGGAATGAATCGCAGCATGTCACATTATTCACGCGAAGTTTTGCTGTGTAACAAGCCTCGGTAATTTTGCTGACGCCGCTCAAGTAGTCATACATCGCCAGGAAGACGTAGAATCAACAATTCGAACGCGAAAAAGGGCAGGGGGACTCACACCGACGCCGACAACATAGCATTTCAATGGTTTGTTTATGGGCGACGGCGAGCTTCTTGCCCATACCCCCATCGCACATGCGCGGCGCCGACAACATAGCATTTCAATGGTTTGTTTATGGGCGACGGCGAGCTTCTTGCCCATACCCCCATCGCACATGCGCGGCGCCGGTGGCGTCCGCTAGGGGCGCTCCGGTTTGTTTGTAAACATGAGTGGTGTATACTTCACAACGATATAGTACAATTAATGAGCTGGTTCACAAACAATTGTATTTTTATCAATCGCAAGACAACTAAACTCAAGTGTTTCGGAAACCCTCATAAACCAGTTCTGTTTTATGTTCCCATATTCCTCCATGATCAACAGTGTGATCAGTGCGACTGCCGAAAAATGGATACTGTTAAAACAACGCCCTAACTTGGTCTGAAATTTGACGAAGAAGTTTTTTGGAGTAATTATATTGATCATGTCACACAAAAACATTGCATTGTTTCTGTATATCTATATGGACTTAAAAGTGGATCTGATGTCAATCTGAGGCGTGAGGTGTACCTATCGTTGACGGAATCTGTAATACGTTACGGAATTACTATATATGACACATGTGCTAAGTACAAACAGCAAAGAAATTGATAGTATCATTAATTGATGTGTTAACAATATAGTAAATGATTTAAAACATGAACTGAATAAAACAAAGGAAAACAATATGCAGTCGGATTATTATCGTTTGAAATTTTTTTTTCAATTTGTAGTTTTAACCAGCTATTATTTTTCGAAGGGATTCGAAGAAAAAGCCTACAGGATACAACACTCCGGCAGACAGAAACCTATGCAATTCAAAAAACATATACAAACTACGGAAAAAAACAGAAAAACTATTATGTTCCTGGAATATTTATTAGCTTGCCTAAAGGCATCCTAAGCCTGTCATCTAAGAGGAAATTGTATAAAAAATAAAAGAATGGTGTTTTTTGTCGAACTGAAATGCGGAACATTGAGGTGTTGCGTAAGAGCTTAGTGATTTCTGTCGAGTTTCTCTCGTTATATACGTGTAGATTCTTGCCATTGCGTGTTTAAATTCGCAATGTTTCTTATGTAACCATGGAATGATTGTTAATGTCGAATCGGGTGTTGCTTAACAAGTGAATTTTCTACTTGGGCGTGGATTTCGCTGTTGACATTGTTATTTTTAATATTTCTTTCAAGTTTTACTTACATTTAACCATGATTTTTGTCTAAATTATGAAAATGACTGTACTGTCATGTCCCGCATACAAGCGTACTTACGCTTAAGCGGGCAGGGTTTGTATGAGAGTTTTTTTCTGTAATGTAATAAACTTATTTTAAACTTATGTTATCTTAACTTATTTTATTGAGCTTTGTAAACATTGCGGTAGGACTTCATATTTTTTAAGCAAATATATGGACTGCCTAGAACACGCCACATATGCCTAGCAGATTCATTCGCCTGGGCCTCAAGGACGTCACCGCTAAACAATGTTTCACTGATGAATGCTTAGAGAATACGTTAGCATGACACTTGGAAAAGGCCGCACACTCCCACCTTTGGGAAACGCTAATGCTGGCCCTTTCAGTTTTCTGTTTTAGCTGTCTCTTTTGCTGCCTCTATTTTTTCTACCTCTTTTTGATTTCGTTACGGGGTCATTGTTAGCATTTCCCAAAGGGTGACGTGAGTTGCGTTTCCCGAAAGTCACGCTGACGGAATCTTTAAAAATCCACCAATGGATATTTTTGTACTTTTTTCACCCATTTTCTGTTCTCAGCCTGTTAGAGTACGTCGACGCCCTTGAATGCCGTCATTCATATCACTCGCGGAAAGAACCATATCCATACCACTCGTAGAAGGAACCGCATGCATATCACCCATAGAGGGAACCGCATATATCATTTTAACTACACACACACATCACAGTTCAAGCACCGCTGCTACGGAAACCCAGAGCGAGAAACATCCGGTGACGGCAAAGTGGCAACTGGCCACGCCGGCATTCCACCTCGACGCGGCGTCTCCTACTCTCTGGTTCCACGCCAGCTGTGCGACGCTCCTTTGACGAAAAAACAGCGGCATCTGTGAGTGTTTCAGCGCCGGGAGGAAAGGGAGAAGGAGAGGGTGACTCGTGCTGACGTCAGCGCTTTGAACCAATGAGAACGTCACACGCTTCACCCTCTACCACCTTCTCCCTCGTTCTCGGCACTGACAAACCGACAGACACCGCCGGCTTTTAGTAAAACGACCGTTCTAAAGCTAAAGTATTAAAAACGAAAATATGTTTTCACAAATCGAAATCCTGCGAAAGCTCGAACTTGAGTGTTGAGTTCAGATGTGCGCGCTTTGCGTGTGATTGACATGAACACACACTAGCGTAGTTCAAGTGTCGTTCAACGCATGGTGCTTGCGCTCATTACTACGGTGTCGCTTGCACTTTTGATAAAATGGTGAATAAAATATTAAGCCACAAATACGAGTACCTCTACACGCTAAAGAAACGCAAAGAAATCCACGCCCAACAGATGCGCTTAGTGCATTGCCCAAATGAGCGTTTCGAACAACGTGACAATTATTTTCCCGCCGAGGCTCATGGTGTGGACGTCTTGCTACATGCGATTCATATAATAGAATCTGAAATCCATTTGCCATCTCGATACCGCATTAGCTCCCCACGTCGTCTGATAAAAAGGAAGGATATGATTTTCTCTGAACTGGTAGCTCGGGCAAAAAATATGGAAATATGTGGCTGCGTCATTGGGTGAAATATTATACCAGATTACGCGAAGCAATACTGACTTGTTTCTTCAAATGTATCAGCATTATTTTTTTTTAATACACACTCATTATAACTTTAGCGGAAGCTGTGTTTATAAGTGAAAACTAAGACGTGTATCAAATTAGTAACGAAATACATTTCGATGCTTCGACAAAAAACGGCCTGTATATGTCACATCAATTCTAATAAATAACCAATACCAAATAGGCCTGAATGCTTTTTACAGCTCAACAACATATTGTAGAACCTCTTACCCATATTTCGACTAGTGCTAGTGCTCATAAATATTTCCAAAAATTAGGCTTGCCATAAACCCAGGATTGAAGGAAGCACATTGTGTGTTTTCTGATCAGAGTCAAAGAGCGTGTTCCTGAAGTCTCGCCTATCCGAATGGCGTCGTCTATAGATACAGAGAAGCCGTAGTACAGAGTTGGCAATTCTCCTCGGAGAGCTCAGCGACATTCAACCCTGTCGGCGATTGGTCGGGACAAGTGACAAGCTTGAATAATTCATTATTATTGCCGCTTTTTGTTTGCCGTTGTCCCCATCGGAACTTGAGCCGTCAACGCCAAGCCCATTGAATCCCCTGATATCAAGCAGTGACGCCGGCGAACTATAAAAAAGAACATTTCTAATATTTCATGAAAAAGGTGATAAAAAAGACTGCGGACTTTGCAATGAATTTTGTTTTATTGACAAATGTGTGTATAGTAGTCTTGCTCAGCGTCAGCGTTGCACTTTCGGACAGTGTCCTGTTTTTCATCCGGTCTTGAACTCGTCCGCGCCTTGATCGTTCACTCTATTGTTAGCAGTTTTAAAATCGTTGACAGATGCCATAATAATGCCCGCTCATGTCCAAGTTGGTCGCTGTTTTTGAGTTTCGAAAACTCACGCCCAACGGACGTCTTGTTACCTACTTTTAAATTCGGCACCAAGGGAATATTATGTAGCAGTGCGAAAACAAATTTCTTCGACTCGCACCGAAGAGCGATCACGCAAGTGACTTTGAGGGAAGGAAAAAATCTTGTTGCCAATAATTCTCGACTATAAACACTTAAGGACTGTCGACACCAATCTTTAGTAAGTGAATATAAATTGGTTCAGATATTACGTACATATCACACATCAAACAATGAGTTCACCATAAATAAATTTGACGATCATGTGCTGTCTGTTTCAAAGTATATGACCTTGTAAAATTATCTCTTCGCTTTCAAGATACCTTCAAGACAAGACGCAGAAAATTGATTTATAAATGTGACTTTTATTACCATTAAAATAAAATTGAAGCTGTGGTAACTCGGTCAAAAATTAATTAATAGGGGAATGTAGGAACGTTGCAGATTTGTACTAGGTGAAGGATACAAAAACAAAACAAAATTTTAGTTGGAAGGGAAGCCATTCCCAATTCAACATCATACTGATCTATCCCGATTTTAGATATCTCTCCACGCCTCATCATTTTATCTCAATCAATAGGTTTCTCACTACCCTTAAATTTTGTTCTATCTTGAAGGAAATCAGCATTTACGTCCGGCTTCCGAATTTCTAGGCATCTTCAATTTCTGTAAATAAAGTTTAAATTGTGCCCAATTTTGGGACCTTTAAACAAGTCGAATTGTTTCTGAGAAAGCCTTTTTTTTTTTTATTCAGGGTTTGGTGTTGTCATTTTCCTGATATTTAGCTGACATAAGCGATTGGAATTCATGCAGCTAGAGCCAGGAACGCCCAAAAGCCAATTTTCGCAATACTTTTTTTTTACCTAATACGTTACTGGGAGAAGAGCCGGTAAAGAAGCGGTACGGAGGACTATTGGTTCTTCGCGCAAAACAAAAATGAGTTTGGAGAGTGACCGCTTGGAAGTCTATTGTGCACTGCCTTTACTTGTTTTTCGCCTTGCTTGGGAGGTGCAGGCCTTTATCGTATACAGGAGGCTATTCCTGCACCTAATTACCCTTAAGTATTATTTGGGGATTGCTGGATTCGTAATACTTTGTTTCTTGCTGTTAATCACGCTTTCCAGTAACGAAGAATGCCACCTTCCGCACTTCGAGGCAACTAGCGCCATGTGCCATCGCAAGGGTCGTTTTTGGATGAGAGACATCTTAAATGTTATTTTGTGTTTTTGTTTCGATGACATAGAGGCCACGGTGAAGAACGAGAAATAGTTACAAATACTGTGTGTGTAAAAGGCTTCCTCCGACCATTGCAGACACAGCAATTTTTCGTTTATTTCCCACAGATAAGTAGTTCCACAGAACAAAGGAACAGAAATTGAAAATGCGTAAGTATCAATGTAACTTCGATTCTAAGCTGCAAATTTAATTAGCCCACTTTATCTTCGAATCCGTATTTTTTTTACATGCAGCCGCTTATGACCCGTACAGCTTCTTAAATTTGCTCTACATTGTAGACGTGTGAGAACACACCTGTTCAAACCATAAATTACTGGAATCTTCTTTCGGAGCAAGCTGTGGTATGCCAATCACTTGAAGCTTTTTCTTCTTATATTGCATCTTGCAAAATGTGAAATGTTTTTTTTTGTGTATTGTTTTCCGTCAACGCATTCTATTCCATGACAGATTTCATTTTTTATTTGTTATTGTCAACGCATTTTTGTGTGAATATTTAGTGATATATTTTATAGTACCTTTTCAAGTGTGCCCTGCTCTTGTTGTTGTTTCCTTTATGCACTTGTATACCCACCCTATCATAGTCTCAACAGAGACTGGTAGTATTTTGAAATAAAATAATAATAGTAATACTAAACATGAGACGGTGCAAGAAGGAAAGGGGCGTAAACTAGGAAAGCTCAGGTGGAGAGGTCCGACCACCTTTCCGCAACCGGCTTTTCTCGTGCGCGCCCTTTTCCCCCTCGCACTGTCTTTCTTATGTTGTACCTGGCTATATATAATAAGGCACTTGAGGCACTTGTTTCTAGAAGTTTATCTTTTTATATAATCCCAGGAGTATGTATTGTAACAGTCGGGGTTCAAATTCTAACAAAATGGACCGCTTTTAAAAACCACGAGAAGGAATGTTTTGGAATGAATGAAAGCGAAGACGAAATTTTCAAACCAGACAGAATGCAGTGTAGATTAGAAAACACCCTAAGAGTTCTGGAGTGTCTACTTTCCCGCAAAGCCCGTTGCATCGATCTAACGGCAGGGAGCTCGGCAAATAACAATGCTGAAAATATGTTAGGATCTAAAATCAACGGTCCATGCTGTGACACAGCGCATACGTTTTACCAGGCTCAGTGTCATGAAGCGGACAGTCTTTATTGTAGAATTACTCGAGACTGCGGTGACGACAGAAAAACGGCAGGGGGCGGAAAGAAGTCTCTTTCCAAACTCATTTCCTTCTTCCAGTCGTTTTTCTGTCGTCACCAGTCTCGTGTAATTCTACAATTACAAAATTACACCAGCTCACTTGCGCCCTAACGTTTTGTTCAGACAGATTTGTTTGGGTCAAAGCATATTATCAGCTTGTTCATTCGCTGATCTCCCGCCCGAGATTGGCGCGATTGGCTTCTATAAGTATACGTTGCGGAAAGGCAGACGCTCCTAATTTCTAAGAGTGTCGTTCTTTTCCAAGAACGGAAACGATATACCACCTATAGGAGATGAGACCTGCGTTTTTCCTCCCCTAACATCATTGGTTTTGAGAAGCGCCAAGTTCGTACGCTTCTTGCGCAAAGGTTGCAGTGACGTCAGAGCGCCAATTTCTGATTTGGCTCTGATTGGAGGAATAGTGAGTAGACCACAATGCTAGCTGCCTTGAGGTATACCCCCTATCCTTCCAAATGAAGCCAATCACAGCTCGGCGTTCTGACATCACCGCGACCTTCTGCGCAAGAAGGAGACGAAGTTGCGCTCTGTAGGGTCACTGAAAGAATAAGAAAAGCAAGGTGTGGACTACTGTGATTCCGCTGCATGCGTCATGATTCGTTTTTACTTTTTGCGTTCTTTTTAACCTATAAAATGAAAGCCTCATAAAAATGATGCTGCAATCTTATTGGCTGTGGAGAGAAAATAATTTATTCTCGAGAGTCACCAGACCCTGCAGTGCGTTCACTATACGGTCAGTGACTATGCGGAGCGCTAGTTCGTCTGCTTGTTGTGCAGGGGTTGCGGTGACGTCAGAAGGCCGAGCTTTGATTGGAGGATAGTGTGTAGACCTCAAGGCATCTAACATTGAAGTCTACCCACTATGCTTCCAACCAAAGCCGATCAAAGCTCGGCGTTCTGACATCACTGCAAGCTCTTCGCAAGCAGCAGACATACTTGTGCTCCGCATAGTGGAACCCCGCAGCATTGTCTAACTCGTGTCAGCGTCTCCGTAAAGGCTCTGTTATACTCCGTCGTTAAGCGCAGCGAACGCAGCGTAACGCAGAACGTTCAATTGGCTGGCGAGCAGGAACTCGATGTCTGCGACCAAGCAGCATCTTTGTGCGCTGTGCTCCGCCGCGCTTGCTATGTTCGACGTCGGAGTATAGCAGAGCTTTAAGAGTTCTCCCACTCGAATTCGTGCACTCGAGGTTTTGCCCGCTCGTCGCGCAAGCAGCGGTTTTCTTGATCTCGGGTAGATGGCGCCGCAGATACTCCACTGAATGACTCTTGAGAGCGTTAAAAAGGGCCTTGAATGCGTTTCTTTGTGTTTTGACGAGAAGATTAGTAAAACTTGGCTTTAAACTGGACACCTAATTGCATAGCTTGCTATTTCTATACAATGTAACTCATGATCACGGTATACGCTGTGATTCCCTATCGCCGGCACACGCGGCTTCAGGCAGGAAACTAGTGCGTTTTTTGGTATTCGTGGGGAAATCGACGACGAAATTGCGGTATTCTTGGGGGAAATCTAGGCTTTGTCGTTTATTTGTGCTAAGATAAATTGACTAGAAGGCGCACACCGCAGATACGTGAAAAGAAAAAAAAATCGTTGCGCATCCCTTTTACTGTCGCTGTCCTTTACCGCATTCCAAGCCTTATAAGACCTAGGAGATGAAGGTCGATATCAATTTTTTTTTTCATATCTATACAGGTAGAATTGCTCAAACTAGCATGCTCTTTTCGTGATGTAGAATAATTTTATACAAATACAACGAACATCCTGGCTCTCGGCTACTCTGGAAAGATGCCAATGAGAAAGAGAAGAACCATCTTCGTCGTATAAGTAATTTCTGCGAAGCCATAAAAACCACAGAAAGGCGGACAACCAGCGCCCAGCCCAATGTTCGTTCACCTGGTCGTACTCGTACAACGCCCGCTCCCCGTCCTTTATTGTAACATCCGAAGTTCAGGGCCGAAACCTTTTTTTCCATTGAATATGGCGTTTGCACTACAAATTTATATAACTAGCAGCACCTACACCAATCAGTTAAAATACATTGCGGAAACATAAAGAAAGCATACAAATCTTAGGAGTGACAAAAAATATATAGGTTTGTCCAGTCCAATAAAGAATTTGTAGTGCAGGACAGCTCTGTATATGCTTGCGACTTTTGGGAGCCATCACTTACGTATGCCATCCGAGAAAACTTTGAGATCCCGTTATGATGTTTAAACGTTTTGTTAAAACATCGTATATTCTACTTCCACCCCCCCCCCCCCACCCCCCAAAAAAAAAGACAAAACAAAAAACAGAACTATTTTATTGACGTCAAAACACGTCATCGCGCTGTTTATGCAACATTTGTTTATTTAAGTAGCACATATGCTATGTGGTCATAATGACTGGGAGTGGGAACTACCTGATAGACTTCTGGTTTGTTTTCATCTAAACTTTCTGTACAATATCCTCTGACATTGTAAAGACTACTGCTATATTTGTTTATAAATTAGCATAGCGTGGTGTAATCAATTTTAGGAGTAACATAAAATTGCTTGGCACGACAATGATTTAGCATTTCTAACGCAAATGCACAAAATTACCTCATCAGTTAACAACGGTCAACGCATCTGCGTGCCCTACATAGAGAATAATAATATTGATGCTTTTACAGAAAGAAAACGAACCGGGAATTCAATATTATTACTACTAATAAAACTCCAAGGTGATGTGTTCTTCAATATCTTTTTGACAAATGATAAACGCGTCATAAACGGAGGGAGTGTTCCCTCGAAATCGATTTGAAACCTAATACTCTTACAGGGTTCTTGTTCTCACTCTTTTTGTTATTGCTTTTTGGCTGATTTATTTTTCCTCCTGTGTGAACTCGTAATCCGGGAGGCTCCCAATCTTCTTTTTTTTGTGTTTTGTATTTTGTTTGGTTGACCCAATCGGGCAGGAAATATCAAGTTTCATTTTTGAAAGAGTCTCCGATCGATTTTCTATAAATAACACGTTCCAAGAGTGTAAATCACCGCGACGGCTTTGGTCTTGACGGGGCCGCATTTACTCAGTAGGGCCTCGACTTACCGCGGCTCAAGTTCGCGGAAACGTTTCAAACTCACGATGTCAACAAAGACGGCGTATACGTCCCGAGCTTTCCAAGGAGTCGAAACACCGGCGAATTTTTTTCGCCCTCATCTCACCTCGCTTCACTCCAAAGCAAAGAGGGCGTTTTGTATCCCGGGGGAGCGAGTCCCACATAAAGGCGGCTGCTTTTCTTATTCATGGCATGGCCATCTCCGAAAACATGCTTGAGCGTCAACGCAATCTCGGCGTTCGAAAGCGTATGTGCACGGCGCGGCTTTGGAGTCCCGCGTCTGACTTCATTTTTATATGTCGAATAGTTTTCGCAAAGAAATGAGATTTATTTTAAGTCCGGCTTTATCGTTTGTTCGAGTAGAAATCAGCCTCCTAACCGGGAAGACTTGTGAATGACTCCAACACAAGCTCTCACGTCTCAACCGTACGACAACGAAGACGTGGTTTTGTGTTTCTCTTTGCAAATATAGTCAAGTCCAGGCAACGTAATAGCCTATTCAAAATTCCCACATTCCTATAACGTTTATTGTATCTGGCTTTAGTCTATACTGATATTTGCTGCAGGGGCACAGTACATTTCCTGTTGGTCGACTGCACATGGAGCGCTATTTACCATCTAGCTCTGTTGCCTTGAATAAGGCGTCTCTCTTTTTTTCTTTTGAGGAAGGGGGGGGGGGGGTGCGAATTTTTAGCAGAACGGTTTGCTTGTTCTCCTAACAGCCTACCCCTAACAGGCATGTACAACTAGCTTACGGACATTTTGCTTTATTTTAGATAACTAACGGTAGATATTGTGTTTTGTTGTAATTTTATTGAAATAATTTGATTTACATTAAATTTAGATTTGATGGTATTTATAAGATGAAGAGGTCGCTTGCTCCCTCTATTTCTGATTTCTGATCAAGTGGACGTGAGTATTGAACAGTATCAAGGACATTAGCTCGATTTCAAAAGAAATCCTATTTTGAGGCTCAATTATATTTCCGCATTAAGAATTTTTTTTTTTTTTCAAATGCCTATGTCCGTGCTTTGGAAGTATGATTTAGTAAACATAAAATCATAGGAGCAAATTACTGATTCGTTTTTTTTTCTTAATTAAGAAGTATGAAGGAAATATGAAGTGTAAATAAAAATCGGCAACCTGTGAAAAAAAAAAAAATTCTTCGATCAATTATAAACAATAGAAAGGATATGGTTTCTGATATCCTGATTCAAATATTCCTTAGAAAGCTAAATCGCTTGTGACATTAGAATTTTAAACTTTACTCAAAGATGTTAGAGATCAGCGTTTGAGCCATCCTAGGCTTTATCCCAATAGTGTTTCAAAACCTCGTGAAACTCTCGCATTAAACTGAGTCGCTTAGAAAATTCAAAGCGAGCTTTAGACCGTCAAGACCCCTTTGGCGTTGCTATAATTTGTATGGAAACCCTTGCCACTTCATCAACGCGTATTGGATTTTTTTTTTTGCCATTCAAAATATGCGGAGCTATAATAACGGCACCTATTATCTCGTCACTCCTACAGTATCCCCAACAAAAAAAATAATAATCACAATTTTAGTTATTGAAAGGGTCACCAAAGGCAAAAATATAAAAAGGAATCGGAAAGACGAACGAAAGATAAGGGGGTAAATGATAAGTACAAGCACGTGCCATTGCTTTTCGGCACGACAACACAAGAAATCAACATCCAGCCACACAAATAAAAACCCTTCTTTGTAATAAACCCGCAAAGCGCCATTCGGCGAGCGAACAAAGAAGGAATTCCAACATCGGGTACGCTCCTTGAATTGCGAGACACCGAGCCCAGAACTGACTCGTCACGGAGGGGCGACTGGGACGACATTCCGGCCATTCCTGGACCCTGCTCCGTTACCACAAGACGTGCCTCGATCGCTAAGCAACTCTCGGGAGGGAGAACGACACGCTTTCCCTCTGGCAGGCACTACCATAGACCCCAGCCTTTGTAGAGAACGCGCATCTATAAAAGAAGCAAAGATAGAGGAGCGGCAACTTTAAAGAAAGCCCCGAAGAATCCGTCAGAGTGAAAGGTGAATGTAATTGAGCGGAAAGCTCTGGCGACGTTGACAACAGACTTATCGATCATACCGCAAGAGGAACTCGCTGTCTCCAGGAAGTCGAATAGGAAAATTTTAACGAAAGCTTAAAAGGTTTGTATTTTATTTGGAGACACTCATGTCGAATCACATTCCGTAAAACCGCATGGAATACCCAAAAGCGTCGTAATTGGTTGTTGAGTTTGATGTTTATTTATACATGCGGTGTTGAAATGAACAGCTGGCGCGACATTGCCTCTCAAAGCACATTGCAATCGTCATTTTGATGGCGCTGTTATTTGTTTTTTTTTGCACAATTCGCATCTTCGAAGAACTTTGAACATTTTCAGTGCAAGCCTCGTGGTCGAGATAACGGAATTTATAAAAATAAAAATATTATAAAGTCGCGTAAAAAAACCTAGCAAAAACATTTAAAAAAAAATAAACGCGAGGGATGAAAGAGGGGTCCCCCAGCCTAGCTAAGTGCGCAGCGAAAACTGGCACCGCCTGGATGTTGACCTGCAAAGCAGAAAAAAAAATGTAATGAAAGGCACGCTGTGAGAGGTGCAAATAAGCAACATAATTACATAATTGCCACTGCAAGTAAAAATATTTGTCACTGCAAGCAAATCTCTTGGTTACCTGCAAAGCAGCTTAAAATTCGTTCCCACTCACTTGAAACTGCTCGCCTATACAACACTGATCTGCCCCGAACTAGAATATATCACAGCGATATGGGATTTATACCAAACTATCTTATCGAAAACTTAAAAGCCAATCAAAACCGTGCTGTAAGATTCGTAGACTCGGACTATTCGTCCTTTACTAGCGTCACCCATTTGAAGAAACGTGCCGCTCTGCCTTTTTTAAATTACTGCCGAAGAACTGCCAGACTGTTACTGTTTCATCCATATTACCACACGCTGTCACCGAACGCTTACATCACGCTCCATTCGCACTTTTCAAGTCTCATTAACAATACCCAACAAATGTCACACTCTCGCCCAAACACTGATCGATTTGCAAATTCCTTTTTTATTAAAACAGCCAAAGATTGGAACGATCTTTCAGAAAACATAGTACAGCTTAGGGACATGGATAAATTCTAAGAAGCTCTTAACGCGCTGGATCACTCATAACTTTAAAATGGGGAGTTCCATGCATGCAAGTGTGTTCTCTTCCCGTCTTTCTTGACTTAGATGTACTCTTTTTGTATTAGTCTGTATTCTGTCCACATGTTTTTGGATTTTTTTCTGTGTAATGCCCACCCGTCATGTAATACCTCTTCTTTTGGGGGCCTTTGAGGAAAATTAAATAAATAAATAAACACATGCTCAGTGCTCTGTGTCAGGATTATTACAGTGTCATCATCGGTAAGATCACTCTGTGTGAATAAGCTAAACTTCATCTGCACTTTTATGTATCCCCGGTGAGATTTCTGGCTCACAATTATTGCATAATGTCATAATAAAATAAATGTTGAATTTCATAACAAAATATATTTATTAAACGACTTAAGAATCGTTTTTGAAACTCTAACTTGATTTTCTGCACCTAAACCGTTGTCTATGTTTATTTATTTAGATTGTTGGTTACATATTTCTCTTCCGAAGCTCGAGACTAAGACAGATCCTAAGTCCGGTCCCTAAGCCAAAATGTTCAGAGACCTCTGTTCTAAAACGATAATGAAACTACTCCGCGTTGTGCATGTTGATGTACTAGGTTTTGCTGCTTTTTGTAGATGAAAAATTAATGTCGCCAAAGTTCTAGAAATCGACGCACAGCAGTGTTTAAACTAGCATACGCGATTAGCTCGTGTTGGCAATAGACTGCGGCCGGTCGGAGCAGGAAAACCTACGCTTTCAATCCTATCACTCATAGTCACATGTGTGATACAGTTCAGATACGGCTAGACGGGACACTATAATGAATATCGGCCTCAGATGTATTACGTGTCAAAGAACGGTGTTGTTAAGAATTGTCTTCGAATCTGAAAAACTCCAATTCGGATGTCCAGTTAAAAGAGGTACGATTGTACAACGACCCTAATAAAAGAAATTAGAGGTGACCGAGGATAAATTGTACTGCAGAGACTTCAAGTCATTATAATTGAGTGCCCATTTTCTTTCGCATAGGCCGCTGAGGAATTTATCTACTTCTCTATTTCATTTAACCTTTGAGATACTCACCGGAAGGCATCCAACAGTTTGGTTAGTTTAAGTTCTGAAGAACACAAGAAATATAAATAATTCCGTAATAGCAGGTATAGTATGTTGCAAAATTAAAATTAAGCAATATAAAAACAAGCAATAGAAAAACGCCGTTTTAAATTAACTACATAATCAGCCATTAACATAGCTTCGTGCAACTCTTCCTTGATGTAAGCGAACTAGATAAAAAAAACATTGGTGTGAGGAAGGTCAATCTATTCTCCAGCTATGACAAAGAAACAATTAATGGGGTCACTATTTTTCTTTCAATTAGCATTCCCCTTGATTGATAGCCGCATATAATAAAACATTTGCCCGTGTGGTGCAATTATCTCAAGAATGTGACTAAAAAGTTTAGCAACCTCGCTTTTACAGCATCGAGTTGAGTGCTGGTGTCCTTTTATATGTACTGCAAAGGTCAAAGATGATTGGGAGGCTTTCAACAAAGTTTATACCAGGCAAAGGATCGTCCCATTTGCAAATCTCCGATTCCATCGTGCAGACCCGGAGCAAGGCAGAAATGTATGCTTTTCTCTCGACAAAAGGAAACTCGGCTACTTCTCCATCAATAGGGAGAAGCTTTGGCAAATCCCTTTTGGAGGCCCGATACCGCTCCGAGTGCGGGCTTCAAAACTTTCCTTAGAGCGACGGCGCGAGCGTCTGCGATCCGAGAAACGTTTTACTACAATACAATTTGCAGTAATCTATTTCACCTTATGATGTACCGCAGGAAAAGCTGCAAGCGTGAGCTCCTTACTCTATGGCATATGCTGGCGGCACAAGCTCTCGTGCATTAAGAATAGCTGCCAGCGCTATGAGCTTGCGCTTGTAGCCTTCACTGCGGTACAACATAAGGCAAAACAGAGTATAAAATTTACCAATGGCCCGACTCACATACATGTTTGCGCGAAAACGGTATTACCGAATTATTGTTTTTAAGGAGAAAGCATCATATGGCATACCCTGTTCAGTAATCCTGCTTTCTGCATTCCCAGGGAACACCAAATCATTCATTTTCCTGTATCACTCGCTCAAGGGTATATTTTACGGTGGAGCACGTGCACTAAACGGGTCTTAGCAGTACCACCTACAGCGTGGGCGAAATGGATTGAGCACACTTTAAACTGACCACATTAATCGATTTCTTAACTTATCGCCCTGGGATTTACCACAGAAGTGGTCGAAACTGGTGCATTAATGAATTGAGAGCATGAATGTACGAAACCTTTGGAGTCAAACGAAAGAAAATAAAAAAAAACTAGTTTTGTCTATGGAAAAATTATCGCTAAGCCTTTTATCTCAAAATCATCAGTGTATCGTTGTGGGCTATACTGGCGTTTACTACGACTGAACAATTTGTGAAATGGAAAGAAAATAGAATTGGCTTACCAATTCTACACTTTATTTTGCCCAAGTAAGCGCCACAGTAACATATATATGTTTTGTGTGTAGATACAAAGTATAAGGAAAAATAGTATTTGATTTTTCTTGATTTATTCAGGTGAGCCAATGTTTCCACAATTTTAGCGAAAGCTCCTTCCAACTTCAGGCACCTCTGTAGTAAATTCCAGCGCGATAAGTTAAGAAACCGCCCAACCGGAATAACGAAGGGAAACAAATTAGGTGGTCGGAAGTAGCCACGTGACTTCCCGCTAACTCTCTCCTCTACATTCCTTCTTCCTCCCCAGTCCAGTTACGGTTTTGGTTTCGAGCAGTTGTGATTTTTGACTTTATTAATGCGAAAGCATTAACCGTCCCATGGAGTGAAGCTGGCGTTATCTGATGTCTGTAGCAGCAAAATACGGCACCTAAATACCCATTGGCTGAGCGAAACGGCACCTAAACGGTGCCTCAGAAAAAAATAAAACATTAAAGCACAGCAAGGCAGATGTCTCGTCACGGACGCCGGCGGGACGCTCAAGGTCAAAGCGGACGCGCCTCAGAAATAAAAAACAAAGAAAAGTACAGCAACGCAGATGCATCGTTACGGAAGCCGTGAAGCCGGTTGGGGCGCCGCGCCTGCGCAGTGGGGGAGCGTGATGTCATCGCCGGAGCGCCGTGTGAAAAAGGAAGACGTGGTGCGCTGCCTGTAGGAATGCGCTGCGTGTAGGAATGCTTTCGCATTCCTCAAGGTAAGCAATCTTAAGTGTCTTGGTTTAATTAAAAAAAAATATTCCTGACGCTGTAGAAAAATATTGATTGTGTAGTCTTCTAACTTATACACAATAAAAATTAATTTGGGGGTGTCAGTGTCTTCTGAAGAGGTGTTCGCGGCGCACCAGAGCTCGGGACACGTATAGCAAAAGCCCGCGCTCCAGGACCCAGTAATAATGGGATCAATACCCATCCCTGCTCGCTTACGCCGGTGAGCTCGCTAACGAAGTGCATAAGATCGGAAAGCGAGTTAATCAAATAATGAATTTTAGATCGCAGCTCTTAGGCGTCCGTTTCCGAGTTAAGCGGTGTCGGCGTCGCCATCGGTGTAACCGCCCCGCTAAATTTAGCGAGAAATTGAATTGGTACGTATGTCACGTGACGTCAATTTTCCCGCTAAATCTAGCAGTGAAACTAATTTTGTTCATGTTTCCCCGCTAAACTGAGCGGGGAAATACGAACCGCTAGCTTACTGAAGATGCGAGACGCTACTTCGTTGTCCCGAATCCTTTTCCCTTCGAACGGCTGCGAAGCTTTTGCGCCCGGAGTACCCTATGCAGCATCGTTCAAGAACCATTCGCGCAGCATCGCAACCTTCCGTTTGCCAGCGTCTGCGATTCATCGTGTGTTTAAAGTCGCACGATGTGCTGTCCGTTGTGTCTTTTATGTGTAACTCTTTCGTAAAAAAATTTGAAATTTAAAAACACGAACCTACCAGTGTACACATAATTTTAAATTTATTGGTAAAATTATTTATACATATTTATTTATCTATTTATTTTTGGACATCGTGCGCAAAAAGATAGGCGCGCTTATTTTTTCATTTAAAATTATAATGTGGGTTATACAGCGTAAAACATAGTATCTTCGAACTCGCATCGCTTTGGGTCACTTTCGAGCTGGAGAGCGTCTTTGGAAGTTCAAAAGCTGGACTTCATAGAGCTGTATGTTCACTCGGTATTGACAGAAGGGTAGACGCTATGCATGTTTTAGGCCAATCGTGCCTCCGGTTAGGGTCACATTACTACAGTCTAGAAACTGACAATAAAGCAGAACACGGCACCTGCCTGCAGCCCAAGGCCACAGATAACATTCACAGCAATATCAACCTTGGGTACAAGTGAAATCCACTCGCTGTGGTCGTTGATGCCTCATAATAAGGTAAGCCTTTTGTTTTTGCACTCCCGTTTTGGCCTTTCCTTCTCTCCTTTTCTTTCTCTCCCTAAGCAGGAAGTGTGGTAGAAGGTGCGTTGTTACGTGGTTTGACGGATGACGCATTAGCCGTTGGCAATCTCGGAATGCGTTCTGCCGGATCTAGTTTGGCGTGTGTTGCGCCCTGCGTGGATGCTGCGGATTTCTGCTTCTGCAAGCGATTTCTTCAAAGAAGCCCAAAACTATTTTGTGATGCGTTTAATGTTCGGTTCTACAAATGACAGCTTGTGCTACATCGTGTTGAATCTTCAGGAACACCATCCTTCTCGTTTTTGTGTTTGAGTGGTGGTTCTGCCGTGGCCGTGTCGACATATATCTCGGATTACACATTTAAAGTCTCGTCTCGTCAATGTAAGTGCGCTGCAACCTACTTCGCGACAATTGATCGTCTTCTTAAAGGTACTCTTCCAGATTACCTCTAGAATTAGGCCGTGTCATTCTCCTGGCTGCCGGGAGAATAATTTCTCCGAAATTCTAAAATCATGTCACAACTGCAGGTAGAATACCGATTTTTTTATTCTCCCTGCGTTTCGTGACAACACGCTCCACGGCCACCTTCTCGTGGATACACGTTTCATGGACACACGTTTCGTCGACATTAACGTTTCATCGAAATTCGGTAAGCGAATGTCGATAATCCTGTTTTCCCTGAGAATTAAGTTAAACAAAATCAGGAGTGGCGTAAAGCGCAGCTCATGTAAAAATAATAAAAGTCGGTACATGCTCAATATCCAATTGGTAGTTTTCTTATACAATGAGAAGTCACTTTTGGTAGTGATTTGTAGAAGACAACAATATGCCGGGTGTTTTTTTTATTCTTGCAGATTTGTTTTAAAATAAGCCGTGAAAGCTACACTTATGCAGTTTGTGCGAGTGAGTTATTCACCCAGGGGGACACTATGTGGTTTGCTAATCTTTGCGATGAGTCGGCTAATTATTTAAAATTCACTAATTAACTTTTGATTAGTGAAAATAGACATGTGGTTTCAATTAGAAACTTGCCGAGCGTCGTTCAAAGCCCCTAAATCAGTAATTATTAGAAAGGCTTTGAGCGCGTGTGAAGCGCAGTAGTGTGCTGAAGTTACCACTCGTGGACCAGGTACAAGGCTGGGGCAAGATAGGAGACGGAAAAATTGCGCGGGCACCTTACCGAAACCGCTAGCATTGTACCTGCTCCACGAGTGGTAACTTTAGTACACTACTACGCTTCTCTCGCTACGCTCTTAGTATGCCGTCTCTTCCAGGAAATGTTTCTGTGATTCTTCCAAGTTTCCATAGGAGCGGTGGCGTGTCGTCCTTTACGATAACAATGTCTCCCGGTTGAATACGCGGAGACGTCGTTGGCTGACTCTTGGTAACTTTGTTGTTGAATTCTAGCATTGTCGGATCTCCTTAACCCTTTATAAGGCGCGAGCAGTCCTTTATTAGTTCACTTATTTTTATATCAGAAATGCCTTGCTGAACAAGGAAGAGAATTTTTAAACCAGGTTACATAGTTCTGCAACAAACTTCAGAAGCACAGTTGATGGGACAACATATGTCCCACTACCCTCTAAGCGCCAGAAACTGAAGTGGGACAGCGTATGTCCCATTGCCCACGTGGGACATTGACAAAAAATGACGAGTGCCCTCTATTTGAGTTCGCTTGGACAAGTGAATGAAGGAGAAGCACCCAACATACAAAGGGACGTCGCAGGTGCAGCACACAAATCTTGTGCGGACTTCCGTGCTCTTTGTGGAGCACCACTGACACCTTCTCCCCTTGGCATACTCCTTAGGGAAGTGATCTCTTCACTAAAGACGAATTTCATTTGGCACCCCAGTAATCAACGACCCATTGCGGCGTCCTTGTTTTATTTCGAAATCTACTTGTGACTTTCTGCCAGTGCGGAAAGTCTGTCTCTTAATCAGTTGTCGCCCGAGAAGCACCTTGAAATGAAGCAAGGCCACATCGTCGTCGCTGTGGAATGCCGTGTGTTGCACAATTAGAAATTAGGAATTAGAAATTAGGAATGAATACTCATAAGAATGAGCATGCCTATGTAGGCTTTCAGCTCGCTCACTGCGAGTGGGAATGAATACTCATAAGAATGAGCATGCCTATGTAGGCTTTCAGCTCGCTCACTGCGAGTGGCTCCCAGTTCGCTTTTCCCACCTGATCAGCACACCGGTTTGTCTCTGTGATAAATATTGTCCACACTTCTTCATCAAAAGAACGAGTAAACGCGTCAATAGGCACTGTTATCTGCGCTTAGGTTAGGAGAGCATGTTGGAGGTTTTTCAGTGACCTTTTTAGGAATGTCTTGAGGTTACCAAGCTATCCATACCATTGACGCTGATGGCATCCCATTGAAATTGCCTTTCTCACTAGGATCTGCTTCAGGCTGGACACGCGTCTTCTTGTTACGTCTCTTTCGCTTGTACGTCTTTTTTGGCCTCTTCGCTGCTTGTTCGTTCATATCATCGCTTTCTTATGACTCTGCTGAAGCCGAATCTGATATTGAGGGCATTTGTAAATCGTCATCCGAGTCGCCGGACGCGTCGCTCGCCGAGTCGTCCGGAAGGCTAAAGAACAGTTCTAAAGCCTCCTCGTCAGTGAGTTTTCTTTTAGAGCGCAGATCTTAGGCGCCCCTTTCCGGCTTGAGCGGCGTCGCCGTTGGCGTCACCGTTGGCGTCACCGTCGCCGTCGGCGTAACCGCGCGTTGCATTATGGGTAAATTTCCCAGCTAATTTTAGCGGAAAATTTTCCCGGCTATGCACCGCGCGGTTACGGCGACGCCGTTGGCGGAAAAGTTTCTCCGCTAAATTTAGCGGAAAAATTTCCCCGCTAAATCCAGCGGAAAATTTTCCCCTAAATTGAAGGCGAGCAGGAGAGGAGGAGGGACATAGCCTCATCTCCGTACCTTCCCCTCCTCCTCCTCAAGAGCTGCGCTCTAATTCGGCGTTACAGGGAGTTGTAAATGGCTTTCATCTTTTTTTCCTATAAAGAAAAAGCACTAATAGATTTTCTGACATTAGATGGAAGCTCCGGCAGTGATTAGAAAAAGAAATATCGCAACAGCAGGAACGACGAGCCACCTAATAACATTGGCTGTAAAACGATTGTTGCTAAGCCTAACGAATTCACACCTGCTTGTACATCAACAATATAAACCCATGTGCCATCTAAAATGCGCTAATACTTTATTCACCTACTCCTTACATGCTTGGGAAGACGTAGAATGTAAAGGGCAACTTGGTTGACATTCAAGAACCAAGGAAGTGTCTTCCAAAAAATGGGCACCTACGAATCCGTGTTGCAAAAACCGATGGCAAAAGCAAGTTCATGTTTGAAACCTTCCGCTGTCTCGTGAAGAAAAAGAAAACTGAGGAAAAGTTGCATTTGGCATTCATAGATGGCGCTAAAGGAGAAAATGGGACGCCGGTGTCCCACAAACCCGAAGAGACTTGATTGAACCAATTCTCACAGGTGGGACATATGTGTCCCACTGTCTCACAAAGGGTTAATTAGCCTTCTAAACGATTCTTTTTCGTTACACAGAACGGAAGTTTCATCCCAAAGAGGGGAGCAATTATCACAAGAACCAACATGATTTGCCAACTCCGAACTCTGTGCCCTATTCCTTTCATTTCTTTTATGTTCCGCAAGATGGTCATTCAAACAACACCCTGTCTGACCGACATAACACAATTCGCAGTCAAAGGGGATCTTGTAGACCACCTCTGCGACACAGAAGACTGAGGTATCTCTGTTTTTTCCCGCAACATCCCTCACGTCTGAAGGTAAACGGGGTGAGCCTGTCTAAACGAAAGTCCGTCTTAAAAACCACATTAACGTTAAATTTTGCACCCAAAGCTTTTAAGCTATGAGAAAAACCATGAAAATAAGGAACCATAGCAAAGGTTTCACCTTGAACCCTCTCAGCGGTCACCGAAGCGCGTACAAGCAGTCTACGTGCACTAGAAACGATAAAATCTAAACTATAACCCGCCGTCAGTAGACATTTGATTTGAACGCCGAAAGCGTTCCCGACACAATGAAAACAAGACTTCTTCAGTGCACTGCCAATTAGTGATGTTCAAGTAAGCTTGACCTGGTACCTTCTGAGATTCCAATAGCATCTAAACGCCACATTTCTGACGGATCAAATGGCTCATTACATGGGTAGACGGGCTCGCATGTGAGGATAAACGTAGAAACACTAGTTGAAGGGTGAAAGATGGCTTGAGAGTACGTTCCTTGGAACATCCACCCAAATATGGTTTCTACGACGGTGAGGTCATCAGTCATGCGCTGGATCCGTTTCGTGACGACTTGCCAGTAGAAGTCTGAACCTATGAGAACGCCGACGTCGTTGTCCACTCTGCCTTGAGCCCCAGCAGGGATGATATCTGCGACTTGAAGTCCGCGGAAATAAAGTTGCCTCAGTAGATTGTCATATAGCTGCTGGTGTGATACTGTGCACAGGTCTGGGACTTCCAGTGCTTCAAGTGATGTATTCTGGTTGCTTTGATGGCTATGGAGGGTCACAACCACTCGTCGACAAGACCGTGTGGTGGCTGTGTTTCCAAATGTGTAAATAGTAAGCTCCTCCTGGCCAACGACTTCACAGCCCAGTTTTTGAGAAATGTCCTGCCGGATAAACGAGCGCTGACTCCCACTGTCCAGTAACAGCCTCAGTAGGAGGTGTCTCGGTGTCCCTAGGGTTCACGTTCCAGCAGTTTGCAGCAAGACAGCAGAAGACCGGAAATTGGTGGTTGGGGCGCTCACGACTGTTGCGGTACCTTGACGAAGTCCTCCTGGGTGTGGGTTATCCTATGCGGCCGATGTGGGACGTGATAGATCGCAGAGCATAGTCACGTTGTGACCTCCACAAGTGGCACGTGTCAAGTTCCTGCACGAACGGCAAAAACGAGCGATGTGATTTCGCTTGCCGCATTTGTAGCAGCAGCGTGCTCGCGCAAGCTTGGTTCGTTTTTCTTGTGTTGAAAGTCTAGCCTGGCAGTTTTGCAACGCGTGCTGGGCATCACACAAAGGGCACGTGGCCGCTCGGTAGCCAATAGCCTCAGTCGAGAGCGCGAGTGCTGAAGGGTGTCTCGTCCTGTACGGATTCTTGACGTGGTATCGGTGATGAGACATACCTGGGGGACTATGTTGCACGTTTTGGACTCCCAGGAGACTAGGGAGAAGGAAGTGAGGTAGTTGTGAGTGAACGTATCTTAGCGACTCCACGCATCGCTCATCAGCGACTCCACCAATCAACATCCAAAGAGCGTTGTTGACGTCACTTCCTTCTCCCTAGTCTCCTGGGAGTCCAAAACGTGCAACATAGCCCCCCAGGTAGAGTGACTTGGGTGTTCCATTTGGACATCTTCTCGAATCTCCACTTTAGTCTGTTGAAATAACATGATGACGTGGACCTGCTCTTCCGGGCGCATGTCAGGTGTGTCGGCTGATGGTGTCAGTGCTGCTTCCCTTAACTTCTGTCGCTATAGTATAGCCAGGTCAGCAGGAAGGCACCGCGTGAGAACACAATGTTGGACAACAGCGTAGTTGCTAGGCGGGACATCCAGCCCTTGAAGAGACATTGTTCGGAAGCGTATCGGATCGTAGAGTTTACGAAGCTGTACTACGTTGGTTGAAATGTTGACCACAGGCAAGCTCAGAAGCCGATCGATGTGATCATCAATTAGGATGTCCCGTCGGCCAAATCGGTCTTGTAACGTCAGTACCGCGAGGTCATCATTTTGTTCTGAGAGTCAGATTCCTTCCACGGCTTGCTTAGCGTCATCTGTGAGATACGTGAGAAGGTATTCAAACTTCTCGATTGGCGGAAGTCTAGAATTTGTGTGGATCGTACAATTGAAATGATCCCAGAACCCCTGCCAGTCGCGACGGCTCCCGGCAAACGTCGGTATCTGCAGTTTCGGTTGGGCGACCGTCCGGTGGCTCCTTGAGGTCGGAGTCGGATGAAGACCGCCGGACTGGGTTTTGTTGAGAGGGACGTTGGGCGTGATATTCGTGGGTTGCGGCACAGAGACATGAGAGTAAAGGGCGTGTCGGACGCGCGTGAGGCTATGACTGATGCGAAGACGGTACTCCTCTGCTCCCTCAAGCTCGTCCTCAAGATCGTTATCTGAGGTGGACGTCTGGGTGTCATGGTCAAGGCGGATTAGGTCCCTTTCTATCTGAAGCAGGTAGCCCAGTTGTAGTCGGAGTGAGTCAAGCTCTGTCGTGTTCTCGTCTTGGAGAAGATTGTCTATTTGGGTTAGTGTTCGGGTGACGGCTGAGCGGACGACGCCGCGGGTTCTTCGGTTGCGGTCCATCTCGTTTCCCGGGTTTCGGCACCAGTGTTAAGGAAGAGGTCCCGGGCACGTCCGTTTCGATGGTGTCGGTTTATCGTTCCCCCTCGTGCCGTTCATGATCTCGTGGTTCTGCGCTCCTCTACCTCATTTTGCCCTTGTTACCTTCTACCAGATCGCATAATCTACAACATAAAGTTTGCCTTATCTGATTGGGACATATCTGGCCTGATATGGGAGGACTTATACCTCTATCTGGCAGACCCAGATATGGATATATAAATATTGGGCAGTTCTGGCTAGATAAGCCTTATATAAACTGATGTACTTGATGTGGCCAGATGTGCCCAATTTTTTATATAACCATATCTGTTTTTTATATAAGTCCAGATATGCCAATTTCTTAAGGGCCGTTGCTCAGCGAAGTAATATGACAGGCTATCGAAAATCAGGATTTCACCTCATATGAACCAAAACAGGTATACCTTTCCAACAATCTCATGGCCCCAGAATATCATTCGTCTGTTTTGGTATAGACAGCTCCACGCAAGGTTATCATAGCTAAGGAAGAGGGTATATATTAAAACGTGGAATGCTTTTCAATCGCGCTCCTAATCCCAGGCCTTTGCCCGTCCGTCCGTCCCTCTCTGCATTTTCCCGCAAAGTTTAGCGTGAACACGTGACGTCACTGTGGCAAGTCGGGCTTCCACGTGATGTAACATGACGTGGTCACATGACGTCACGTCAGAGTGTCAGGTCGGGGTATCACATGATACCATGCCCTCACACATCTGACGTGACGTGACCTGAAGTCACGAGAAGTCACCTTCCTGCTAAACTTACTGGAGACATTAAAAAAAACATTAGGGCTCTATTCACTTCTCCGAAACGACTGCCAAGTATGTTGCAAACAAATTGAAACGACCGTGCTTTGAATACGGCATTCATTCCATGCGTTATACGACTTTGAATAAAATAAAAGGTTGCTGAAGTTGTTTCAAAAGAAAGCATATCAAAGGGAATACCTCGGACGTGCTGGAACATCCTTCCGGAACGTTTTATTACACCACCACCGGCACGCCGGCAAGAAGCAAGCAAACGCGATCCTGACTGGTGTTTCTGCTTTGCGGTCGACGCACTTTCCTCGGCAGCAGAAACATACAGAGTACAAGCGGCAAATTAAGAGAGGCCCGTGCATCGAAGGCGCGTCCCCGAGTGGACCTCTGGCTCCGAGATCCACTACCGCGGAAGGACCTCTCTCAACCTTTCCTCTCAAGGGCCATTAATTTGGCTCCAGTTGCTAACCAACCGGCTTTCTTTCTTCCAGCGACCCCGAAGGATTCCCCCTGGAGCCACACCCTCCTTGAACTGCTCCGTCAACGTCGCGAGGGAGGTGCGGCTATCACGGAGGTTCTTCGCCGAAGCTGCGCCCCCTCTTCGCATCAAAGACTCGCGCACTCTCAGGCTACGCTTCGTGTAGATTGTAAACTTTGGTTAACATGCATCAATCTTAGAAACCAAAACATTTTAGTTTTAATTAACATGATTTATTTGCAACGTAAAAAACCACTTGTATTAAAACTTGCTAAAAAAACTTGCCAAGTCAGTTAACTTATAAGGTCGTAAAAAACCGTAAGGAGACTATAGTGTCTCGTGCGTTATTCATCGTTTAACGATCGCCTTACTTGCGTATTAGCAATACATGTGATTTGGAGAATAAAAAAAAAACGTTTCTTACGCAATGCAAATAGCGGTGTATTTCTTCTTTCAAGTTGAAGAGATGATTGACAGATTTACGCTCGAGCACGATCAACTGCCTTTTGCAACCTGTTGTAGCCCCTCACGACAGCAGACACTGGAACACGGGCGCTATCTGGCAGGTAGGCCTGAAAGGCCAACGGATCTGTGTATAACGTAACTTACGGTTCGGCAGTCTTTGGGAGATAAAAGTTACGCATTATTCAAGAAGAATGTTCGCTAATATCTAGGGTTCCGTTTTTTCGGTATATGCCGATAAACACCGAAAAGTAACCCCTGAGGCGGTTTCCTTTGAGTCAGTGAAAACCAAAAAAACCTCGAATTTGACCTGTCCTTGAAAAAAATTAAGAAAACGCCAGCTTCACGTGAAGAAATATTCTAACCTATTTTACATTTCCTCGTTGACTCGGAGCACAGCCGCACTGAACTGTCCTCCGGGTTGTTCCTTTCTATCGAAGCCCTCATTCATTCCCCATTCCCTTTCCTTAACTTTTCCAGTATTACTGGAGAAAATATTATAGTTTATTACTTATAAATAATAATATTTTCTCTAGTAAGTATACAGTCTCTTTTTGGCAAAAGCCAGATAAACACCGATTTCTGTCCAGCACGAAATTAGACACACAAAAAACACCGACTCAATGGGGAAAAAAATAAAGAGGAATAAATAACCCCCGCATATAAAAAAAAGAAATACGCAAAACACGGAACCCTACTGATAACATTTTCTGGGTCATTTCACGCACATGGTAAAAGAATGAAGCGTAAAATATACGCAGACCTTAAAGATTCCCGTGCTTCTCGGCAGATGGCGCCAGTGCGTTCTCTCGTCGTAAGCGATCGCAAGCCGTCGATCACACTCAAACCCAGACGTGCGAACCACTCTTGAAGGAACTGTGCAACAATAGTTTCTCTGCGGCTCAATAGTACTTAAGAATAGGCCTTTACGTTCGTAAACTGTGGGAAAAGAGCCAGTGTTTGTTTACACGCGCCGCGGTTTTCGTAAAAGAAGTGCGTTGACGGAGCCTAGACTACTTTCCCCCCTTTCCTTTTTTTTCCCTGAACATGCGATCCCGAAACTTTATCGAAAGGGCGATCCCCGAAGACTATCAAAACAAACGCCAGCTCGCCCGCACACGTTCCCTCCCTGCTTTCGCTCCACGGAAAGGATTATCCCTCAGAGACAGATAATCTGCTTAGTCGGCTTTGTCAGATGTTAAAACACGGAAGAGCCATAAGCCGCCGAACAAGAGAGACAGGGAAAGAAGGTAAAACCGCCGCAGCCAATAACCGCTTCGGAACATGCTCGTCACGGGGAAGCCTTGGTGTCATCCGCACAAGATAATCAAGCGCTGGAGATCGGGGTCATTCATACCCGGCTCCAAGCTTGAGTTTCACGGTCCCCTTAAAGGGGCCATGAAACGAATTTTGGGCTGGGATAAATGATTTTAAATTGGAACTTTACTAATCGCATATCGTTTAGTTGGCCAAAAGAAAGAGGGCAGAAAGTCAAAAGCCAGCTTTTCGGTACGAACATTTAAAAATATAGCGGACTATTTTGTACCTTCTTTCCTTGGAAAGCTCTCCGCCTTTTCACTATGATACATCCGCGGTTCCCAAAGCGCGTCAGCGGTGCCAACCTGACGTCAGCCGAGCCCAGCTCACGCATTGGACACGAGAACTGCGTCACTCGGACGTATGCGCTCGTCAGCAATAAATCCGTCGACAAATATTCGGATTCGCGTTCGTGGCCAATGATTGCCCTGACGGAACTTATCGTCACTGGAGAATGACAAGTTCTATGGTGTGCATAAAAAGCACGGTGAAAGCTAGGAGTCATCGCACCGGTGCCAAAGAATGTCACGGCGACGTGATTTCACAATTCGCATTTGAGTTGAGGATTAAAGCTAAGGAGGAAGAAGTAGGAAAATCGTTTCATGACCCCTTTAATAACCTGGTCTTCCGAAATTACCAGCTTCAATGGCCATCTGTGCAATGTACCGCCTACAGCAAACAGTTTTGCTTACAGACTACTTCCAAAAATTCCTGCGTGCAACACTGCGCGCGTTGCAGCATGGCATTTCTTTGACCATGGAGAGGGTTGGCATGGTTTCGGTTTCGATCTCCCCGTTTACGAAGTGGTGCATCTCGGAAGTGCATGAAAATAACGCAAGCGTTCGCTTGGATTGCACCCATTCATATTCGTGAGAGCCACCATCGAAAGACGGACCTCCAGCGGCCGTAACAAGCTGCCTAAGAGAAGCTAGGAGTAGGAGTTCGGCCGGCAGCGTCCCGTACCTTTCTAGCGGCCTGGTTACCAGTCCAGATGCATGACCCTCTCGGAAAGAGGATAATTTAAAAAGCCCATTTAGGGGATGGAACAGGATGACCGGACCAGTATACTTCTTCCATTTGTTCCTTCGTAGCCCTGTTTTCATGCGCGCAAGCTCTAGCACGACGAGAGCCCCCCCCCCCCCCCCCCCCCAAAAAAAAAAAAAAAAAAAAAAAACTTGCCCTAGCATTGTATCTGTATTCGTAGGCAACACTTACATTTTAATACAAATTTAAGGACAGTCACATATTCCAAAATGCAAGCACTGTATATGAACAAAAGATACTAGAGAGTTTTAGTAATGCGTATAGGAGCAAACGTAAGCCCCCTTCGTTAGCGTTAACGCTGCGTTCTCCACACTGCGAATGAGCCATACGTAGGCACTGCAGCGAGCTTGCGTACGTACGCTCGCTATCGATCTTTGCGAGCGTACGTAACGGTCCCCTGCGTGCCATTCTCGTTGCTCTCGTCGCGCACGGGAGAGCGCGAGTCTCAAGACTGCTCCAGTTTGGAAAATGGCGGCGGTGAGGCAAACCGGTGGAAGTGCTACGCGCATTGCACGGGTTCGCTGCACCATAGAAGATGACCTCAACCTTGTGGAAGAAAGAGAAAGAAGAAGGGAAAAAGGGCGGGGCTCGTGGCGGGCGAGGACACACGGAGTTCGGAGCTGGAGATCGACGAAATAGCCGGTGTCGAGCAAGGCCTCCAACTGAAGACCCGGACCACTAGACAGCCTTGGCCCTCCTCTTCATCGGACTCTGAACTTAAGTACAGATAAAACCTTTTCACAATGGTAGCGCTTCCCCGTGTGACATCCTCGGAGCGAGTGGATCTCGGCCTGATCGGGCAATATTGACAGGCGACCCAAAACCTACTCAAAGAAATCAACGCGACGAACAATTTCGAGCGCCCACAAAGATGGGTGTCGATAGCCAAGAACATTGGCGACGCCGTCGAACCCAAAAAGGTGTTTACCGTGCGGTCGGTACGCGAGCGGTGCGACCTATTGCTTGCATACTTCCAAGCAAATGACGAGGCCAACATAAGATAGTATAGGGATCCCACAACACACTGGAGCAAACCATAAATCGAACTGCTGGTCGCACAGTCCTATAAAAAAAGACAAAACACCTTCACAGCAGGCAACTGGAAAGAGATCCACGCACTTCGTAGCAATGCGAGGAGATTCGCGGTGTTGGATTGGCTTGACCGTATACCCGCCTTGGATTGTTCATGACCTCCGAAATCCCGACGAAGCGCGCGCTTTGGGATATCGGAGGCCATGGATTGTTTGAAGCAGCTTGCAGGAGCACATCTAGATGGCGCTGCAAATCTTTACGTATGCGTTCGCCTCACGCTACACTAAAAGTGCGCGTTCAACGCGCTCCGTAACGTTACGTCGACAGCTTGCGTGCGTTGTACGCAGTGCTGATGCAAGGGTTTTTACGCTATTCTAAAACTCACTAATGTTGTGAACTGCGGTTGGCGAATCGAAACCAAAACCGTCGACCTATATATTGTTAAATTACTCAAGCATCAAGGAGAATGCAGGGAATGGTATTCTAGACGCCGCATGTGCTGGCGTCTGCAGCAGTAAATGTTCTAAAGCAAAAGCCTAAAACAAATTGCATTTTGCACGCGCGTTCGTCAACGCTTTAGTTTGGTTATTTACTTCGAATCTTTTATACGTGGAAGGCGTGAGCGTGCGGCGCGTGGAACGCCATTCCCTGCATTCTCCTTGATGCTTGGGTAGTTTAGCAATTGGAGGCCGCCATGTCTCTGCTCGTGCAGGCAAGTGCGTGAAATAGACCCTTTCACAAATTCAGTGCCATCTAGTGGCTCAAATATCAGTCTAAATTTCTTTATGCTAATGGCGGTTAGAATGTGGTACATATTTATCAACGGCAGACGTGCGAAAGTTGCGGTTTTCTTCGCTGCACGGTTATTTTTCTACATGTTTCAGTTGCGACGGTGTGTACCACTCCGTACAAGGCGTTTGGTGGAGTCAAATTCTTGATAAAATTCACCATATTCTATTGCCATGAGATGTCTGGGGCGTGCCGAAGCCAAGCATTCCAAGGTTTTACATGACACCCTCAAATGCGTAGCGCGTAGAAGCTTATAAGTCTCGTCACGGTAACATAGGAGAATAATGCAGCGAACAAATGTCTGGAATTTTCAGGCTCCGCTTCGGTATTTTTTCTCCACCAGTCATCAAAAGAACGCCATTAGCATGTACAAATAATATGAACTTAAATGATGATAGTTATTGAAGTTGCCAGACAAAATTTCGAAAAGGGTCTATTGCGAGCTTGCCAAAGCTTTGTTCACGCGCACACTGCAGGTGCTCGCACGCATGGGGCATTAGTCGGGTGCCATGCCTGCAATTGTCTATAGACCTTTCCAAAAACGAGCTTGTGGCCGGTGACATTTTGAGCGTTCGTGCGTATGGCGCGTGCTTTGCTCGCTTTCCGAAGCGACGAACACGCACGTGCTGGGCTGTGAAGATCGCACGCTGGACTGTGATTTTGTAAACATTGGAAAAGTCTATAGGCCCGTAGCTCTCAAGTTTTGATTAGCGCTCCAGGCGAGCGAAATAGAATATTTGGCTTGTGTTTCGAACATGTGTTATTAGGCTTCTCCACTACAGTTCGTATTACAACACAAAAAGCAAATCCTGGATTCACTGATACGTTTTATCAGCACATCCGGGGTCCATCAATTCATCTAGACTAATCATCATCATAATCCCCTCTCCCTAAAACCCTCACAACCCCCTCCCTCCTGCCTCAGGTTCACCAGATCATAGGCAGGCGAACCTTTCTCATCAATAAAGACAAGATTTCAATCAATCAATCAATATACTCATTTTATTAAAAGTGATAGAGTAGCAGAGGCTACAAGAGCGAGCTCCGAGCTTTCAGTGTTCTTGACAAGCACGCGCGCACATGCAGTGCCAGCATCGTTCAGGAGGACGTGCTTTTGCAAGTAGCTTCGACTTCGCTATCACGTAATGTGAAACATACAGGCTCACGGAAGCCATGAAAAAAATGAATGCGGAGGGCAAGTTCGTCTGCTTCTTGCGCAGGGGGCAACGTTATTAGATTAACTCAGTTACGGAACTGTTCATAGACGCTGCATGTACGAACAGTACCCCCCCCCCTCACTCACCACGACTCGCCCAGATTCGCTCGACGCGCCGCCGGACGGCTGCTTTGGTAACTGAATCGGGATACGTTCGTTTCAACGTCACTAGAAACGTAAAAACCAACGAAAAAAACTCTTTTTGTAGTAACTTTTATTGGAGATTTGTACAAAATGGGGGCGGGTGATGTTTTCTAAGATTTTTAGTTTTCAAGGTTTTGCAGCACAATTAATATTGTTTTTATACAACCATGCCTCAGCGGGGATTTCAGGTAGCGCGTCCCGACCTAGGCGCATTTTAACTGTGGGGGTATTCCGCGGCGCGTCCGCAAGGGAGACGGGGGTGGAACCCCTGTAACCCGATTGAAGCCAAAAATAGATGTCACGTGCAGTTCCTCGAGTGACCGCTGCGAGAGAAATGGCGGCGTTGTGATCGCCATTTGGCGCTTCAGCTGTGCTCTTTAGAATGCACAGTTATGAAACGAAAATATAGATGGCGCTTCGAACGACTCTAGGCGGATTGAGGTGAGTGAGGGGGGGTACCCCCCTCCGCGGGAGTTCCACTACCGAGGTAATCTAGTAGCGTTGGCAGGGGGTAGCGGTGACGTCAGAACGCCGAGCCCTGATTGGCTGATCGCGACCCCCCTATCTGAGCGTCGTCTGCTCGCAACGTCGTCTGCGTCTGTCTTACCTTTCCTGCGACTTTCGGAAGGGCAGAGGCCAGATTCACAAAACCATCTTACGCCAAAAGAGTGCGTAAGACAAAACGTGAGAACAAATTCGTATTCACGAAACGAAATTATCGTAAGTTTTGCTCAGGTTACGACGGAATCCTACGACGATCAACTCAGCATGGCCGACAGCGTCGCTCAGTTACTTGGTCGCGACGATCAACGGACGTTTATTTTTGTACGTGCTCTTCTCACGCGTCCCGACAGCAAGCAGCAAGAAAAAAAAGTAAAAAGTACTTGAAATAAATCACGACGAACAAGAACCCTGGATCCACAAACACCCGGGAAATGCTCCAACGGCCACGATTCCACCGACCCCGGGTAAGCGAGCTCGGCAGATAGGCCTAGCAGGCACAGCGGTACTCCGACGGTCCTTGGCCAAGACCGTCTGCCCACGACCGGCTGGCGTGCTGAATGGAATATGCCCGCGCGACCCTTGTGAACCCTTCAATCTCTTCCTCTTGTCATCTCCTTGTTTTCCGAGGCAGCGGTGACTCTCGCCGGTGAAAAAGCGGTGAATCTCCGACAGACGCAGGAAAGGTAAAGCAGCCATCGCTTTGACTAGCAGACGTAAAGCAGACGATTTTAACTGCGCCGACCCGCCGACGCCGTTAAAGAGTGAGGAGTCTCGCCGCACACGAAAGGAGGGAAAAAGTATTTGGGAGGGAACTTGCGGACACTAACACGCTCACTCTCGGTTCTTAGCAAACAAACCTCGGCGCCTCGGGACACCTCGCCAGTGAGTCCTTTGACTTCTCTCCTTGATGCGCGTCTGCTAGTTGTTAAAACAACGTACCGCTCGATTTATTTCGTCTGCCCTCTCTGAAAGGCGAAGTCGAGCTCGCTCGTAAAGACCTGCACTTCCGAAAGTCGCAGGAAAGGTAAGACAGACGCAGATGACGTTGCGAGCAGACGACGTTGCAAAGGAGCAGACGACGCTCAGATAGGGGGGTCGCGATCAGCCAATCAGGGCTCGGCGTTCTGACGTCACCACTACTTCCTTTCTCATGCGCAGAAGACGAAAATGAGCCCACTTGCGAGGCGTATACAAATAAGAACGCTGAAAGGAATGTTTAATGGGACGCTGAGGCCGCGAGGTAAATTATTATTTTATTTATTTAGATTTGTTTTTTCTTATTTTCTCGCGCGTTTATAGATGCTGACAGGCGTTTGCATTCGAACGTGGAACCGGAAAAATCGATCGTTACAGCGCCGCGTGGATAGTGCAGCCAGCATAACATGGTCGCGTCTTGCGGACGCGCTCGCGCACCCTGCCCCTGTGCAACGGGTCTATAGGATCGCTTCAATTTTGCAAGATGTCTACTGCGCCCGTCTGGAAGTACCAACTGGATCATCTTTCTCTCGGAATCAGGTGTCACTTTAACGTATTTTGAAATCCATCACTTACTATTCGCCGATGAGTTCGAAGGCCACAAGGCAGGAGGCTTTTACACTATTATTTTATTTTAGTTTTGGTGTCTGAGTGTTAGGTTCTACTTAGCGCGTGGCAAAATGAATTCGTCGAGAAACGGAGGCAGATGAGGAGACGCCAGCGCACGTGCACGTCAGAACACCAAGATCTTCTTGGAATGATTAGTGGGTAGACCTCAAGCTAGCAGCCTTTGTCTCCACTGCACTCGTCGAACGCGTCAGAACCCGGAACGCCGACTTCCGGCGTTGGCCTTTCGTATTCGAGCGCGTTTGACGAATGCAGTGGAGACATCCGCGCGCTCTGGTTTCCCCCTCTCCCTCACTTCCTCGGCCCATAAACTTTCAACAGCGTTTGAGACTGAGCGGCGTGCGGATGTTCCCCTTTCTGCGTGTGTCCCAGCCTCAAGTTTCTGTCATGTTAACATTTAGACTAGTTTCTGGGCGCATCTCCAAACGAACTCAATAAACACTGAAGACATTTCGATCGCCACGCTGGTAGTCGGTTGTTTTTTTGTCAACTAACAACTACCAGACGGATTCTAACGAACGAGGAATCCAGGGGCAAGGCGTCGTCTTCTGTGGACCTAGGATCAGCTACGGGGGCGGACCTTTGAGACCGTCGCGCATGTGAGCACTCCCTCTCACCGCGCCTCATCTCCTCCTCTCCCTCAGTTGTGCACTGTATATTTATTTTTACCTAAAGAACGGCACCATAATGATCGCCTTCTTCCGATGCATTTATAATCTATCCTATCGTGCTGCGAACTAAAATATCCGTGCGTGTATTTGAGACAACTTATCCGTTGCATTATGGAAATAAATAAGTGTCAAATGCGGAAAGCGTCGTGGTTTTCGTGGTTTCTGTTTTTTGCAGTCAAAGCTTGTAAGAAGAATCTCGTCCAACGTAGAAATGATCACTTAAAGTTGCCATTTTCTTGGGTCAACAAGCCCGAGTCTGGGGGAGCAACTTAAAAGTGTGGTGAAACGATGTTTTTGTTTGCGTCAATACCAGCTAAAGTAATCCCTGATGTTTATAACCTATATATGTGAAGCATGCGTTAGGTGTTCTGCTCTTGCGAAAAAAAATTAAGAAAAACGAGCAGAATTTTTCCCCTGAACTCGCAGCCAGAACGAGCTGCCACGTGATCCGATGCCGATCATATGCCGCCAATGTTTATCATAGCCGCGCGCTTGGTTGGCAAAGCACAACACACGCGCTGAGTTCCACACATTGTTATGGTTCGGCTACTGTTATCATTGAAGCGATTGATCACGAGCCACTACCAAAATGCTTGTTGAGGTGTTGATTATCGCGAGCCCAATTCGAGTGCTCACGCAATGCTTGGGTCCAATCTATAAGGCGCATTCAAATATCGTGAATGGGGGACCATTCCAAAACTGTGACCTCCGAACTACGTCATTAAGTTTTGCGAAGGAGAGATTGAAAGAAGACGCTCCCTATTCTTCTCGAAATTACACCACAACAAGGACGCTTCTTGGTAATTGGCGTTGCGTGCGAGTATACTTGGGTCCCACTAATGTCAGTAAGTTCGTATAAAGTAAAAGAAAAAAAAAAAACATTTCAATTGCATATCGTTCCATCGCTCCTTTAAGTCTCTCACCGAAATCCCAACTGAGACTGAAAGGTTTTCATCAGGTTGAATTCTCAAAACCTCGCTGAGTACATTACCCGATTGAAAGCAGGTGGTTTCTTTAGTCGCCACTCTCACGAGGCTATATCCGATAATTCGTTTCTGATCTCTAACAGAAGACGTGTCATCCGAGTTTCAGATTCCAGTACACTCGACGTCTAAGCTTTCTACGATCGAATCGCGGGATTTAATTTCAGGACCGTAAACAGTGCCCTTGTGGAAAGTAGTTCGCGTAGGCGAGTCTTAAGATTATAGCGACAGGCTCGGTTCACTCTGCTAGTCGTAATTATCTCTCAGATTAATTTAGAGGTTCCCATTTGGAATCGCAGCGAGCTGTATGAGGAACGCATCATGTGCGAGTGACACGCCGAAACAGACGGAATAAGATTACCACACGGGAGTGCAGTCTTACCTGGTAACCTTCCGTAGTTCCGTACAACGGAGGGCTCACTCGATCCTTCCGGTGAGAAACCAAACTTGTGGAACAGAGCGCAGAATTTACATGTGGGGAGCCAACAAGCTCGCTTCCATCGCTTAAGACACCCTTACAGGTGCTCGCTTTGATTAAATAAAGTACGGATTCGAATGTGGCATAGACGACTACTGGCTCAAGCTTTCGAGGGGCTTCAACCGTATGAGACTTAAACTCACTCAAACCGCAGCGTTCTAAAGCTAATCATCCCCGTGCAAAGACAGAGGATTCGCACATGGTAATTTTTAGCAGGAGTACCGCGAACGCGCCTTGTTCAAAGGTAGAGTTCTAACGTCATTTTTGATTTCATGATTTGCACTTTGGGCTTGCACAAAAATGACACGTACAACTGTTTTTTTCGGCGATAACAGACGTCGCCTTGTTTATATCCCATTTTGCTTTCACGTAATTTCTTTGACTCACTTTGGGGGGAATAGTGTTTGATTAGAGTATATTTGCACCTTGATACAAATAGTTGCTCAGAAGTCATCTGGCATTTTTGTATGTGTAATTTAAATTTTGCTTTCATAATTACGACGTAGAAGAACAAGCTTAACGCTTTAATGAGACACTCACTATGAGTCGTGCTTCCCTCGCTAATTATTTTTATGCGGTTTTTTAATGATTAAACTTTATGTAAAAAAACCTTGCCTTCATGCAAAGAAAACAAAACACAACTGGAGATTGTGTAAGAGTTAACACAAACAACTAACTAATCACGGTTCTTTTTTCGTGTGTGTGTGTTTGCCACTTTTCTTGTGCAGTGTGTTAGCACTGCATGCCAACCAAGGCAGTAAACTTTAGCATTCCACAGGAGCACGTGTGAGTAAAATGCAAAAGAGAGTTAACGTCATGTTCGTATTAAATGGGCCGTGCAAATCATATTGAGTAGAAATGTCCCTTAGTTTCGACAAGGTTACTGGCACTACTGGGACCCAAGATTACTCGCACGCAAAGTAAATAATCAAGAAGCTTTTTTTATCGCCGAGTAGTTTAAAAAATAGGATCGCTAGAGCTGGGCGCCAATCAAACATTTTAACCAGAGTATTCCACACCTTTTAATCTATTAAGGAATCGATTAATCGGTTCGGCTGATTTCCATGCAACATATATTAGAAAGGACAATTTGCACTTCTTGCCTTTGCTGATTTTTTTTTATTATTTTTGTAATATGGGATAAACGACGCAATGTAAATATTTTCAGTTAGAGTTCAACTTTGATGTCTTTTAAAGAACAGTCCAAAGAGACTTACAGCTTATTTTTCCGCTTGTGGGTTCAGAAACGTTCGTTGATATGCACCGGCAGGAACGATCTCATTTGCTTGTTCACAATAGTCACTGCTGCGTTAAACACACTCGCTTGGAGTTGAGGTGACCGTATGGTGCAAACGTCGCCTCTAGCTTACACTAAATTACGTTTTACCTAAAGTTTGCCTTTCATATTGGCGCACCCTTCCACGTCTGTGAAGTGTATATTCCTGAACCACGTAAAAGTGGCGTAAAATACGCCGCGCCTATTCTCTCTCAAGGAACTTATCAGTTTAAATTTAGCATTGCTCATGTGTCCTCGACCCAACGAACTGCAGATGAGGGCACTCGTTGAACGAATGTAGAGGGAAGAATAATTGTTTGCCCAGAATTCACGACTAGAGTAGAAGAAAAAGTAATATATATATATACAAGGTGTCACACACAAAAAAAAAATAGTTTTTATTTTTTTTTTTTTTTGCCACAGAAGTAAATTAGGCATCGCCGAACGCTCATTCTCCGCCCTAAAGTAGCGCTAGAGGTCACAACCAGATGTAAAAATTTCAGACCGATCTGACACCTTAATCAAAACTTATAAGTGATTTTCTGAAAATGTCAATGGTAAAATGGCTGCCGAAGGAGTTTTCGAAAACATGGGGCTCTAAGGCACCAGAAACCGAAAACGGGACAAAATGGGCACCATTTTCCCAATGAAATTTTCAGAAAATCACTTATAACTTTTGAATAAGGTATCGGATCGGGCGGAAACTTTTGCATCTGGTTGTGACCTCAAGCGCTACTTTTGGGCGGAGAAGGAGCGTTTGGCGATGCCTAATTTATTTTTGCGGTGAAAGAAAAAAAACTGTAAATTATTTTTTGTATTACCCTATATATGTATTGTCCTTTCAATCTGGCGGCCTAATCTTTTGCCGTTGCTGCGCGCAGTGTCGACTGTTGCGGGCTCTGCAGTCTTCGGAGGCTGCCCTGCGATTTTCTTGAAGGACATTGGCGGCGTTGGGCGTGAGCCGAGAAAAGGCGACGTCGGGCCCGGCAGCTGCCGACATCCCGCTAAACATGTAGACGCGACATCCTCCCTCTTTGTGTTTCGCTAGTTCGAAAGGAAACTCAGTCGGCGGAATGTTCAAAATTGGCCCCGTGAATATGCAGTCAATTGTCGAGCGAAGGCGTCACGCTTTTTTGTCGGACCGCCGCCACCAAACGACGCTACGCGCGGCTCGCCCGTCGACTTTGAGAGGAACGAGAACGTCTCTGGTAACCAACTTGGTGACTTTAGATACATACAATCCATGACCTAAATCACATGACTACTCCAAAACTCGGACAAATCTGTGGTCTTTCTTTCTTTTTTTTTTTTCTTTTTTCGCCAATCGAAGTTTCTTAGATATGCAAAGCGTATAATGTATTTTTTGTTTTGTTTTGTTTTGGTTTGTCACAATTCAACCGATTAACCGGTTAAAACAATTGATCAAAATTAATCCATTAATCGATTAATCAGAAGGTCAGTAGATAAATCGCACAGCCCTAAAAATCTGTCATTTTCTTTCATTCCCTTCGTCGCAAAACTTGATGACGAAGTTGTAGGAATCGCATTGTTCGCGACGTCAACAAAGCGGTTACAGAATTTCGCAATCTAGCGTTGCGATCTCCGCCGTGACGATGTTTAAATTCTGCTCAGACAGTGACACGGGCACTGCGTGAGCATTCGATTCGGGCTCGTGACAATCAATGCATCGGTATGCATTCGGCTAGTGGCTCTTGCCCAATCGCTGCGATGACGGGAATAGCCGAACCTTAACAATGTGTGGAACTCAGCGCGTGCCATGTGCTTGCTTGCCAACCCCAGCGTATGGCTATGATAAACATTGGCGGCATACAACCAGCTGCAGATTACGTGGCCACAAGTTCTGGCTGCGAGTTGAGAGAGGTGAACTCTACTCGTTTTAGTTGTTAATTTGTATTTCTTCTGCAAATGCGATTGTGTGGAAAAAAGAAAACAACTTACGCGTGTTTCATGAGTGATGAACATCAAGAAATAATTGTAAGCGGTATTCAATGAAAGTACAAAAATTCTTGCATCGCCACTGTTACTTTGTCGCTGAATGCTAGTGGAAAGAACTGTCTCTTCCTCGGTGCTCGCTTAACTTTTGTGACTATTTAATTAAATGAAGAATGAATTAAATGAAATAAAAAGACCAGTGGTAATTCCGTAAATGCACTACATTACCCAGAACTTTAAAAAGGTAGCTGACCGGTACGACGTACCAGTAGGTTTCTCGGCACCTAATAAGCTGTCAAGACTGTACCGAAAAATCAATTTTTCCATTCATGCTGCAGAAAAATGCAAAACTAAACACCGCAAGAAATACACAAAGTGCACAACGGGAGTTGCTTACCAAATTCCAATGTCATGTGGGTCAGTATCGTCGTCACCTAAATATATCAAATTGAAATCACTGTCAGGTCACTACAAGATAGACCATTTGCTTGCGAGAACTGCCCCGTATAAAGAAGTGCAGTTCCGAGTGAAGTGGATGTGAAAGATGAAAGACATAATCTTCCTGACAGTTTCTCATACGATTATGCTAAAATATAACGTTTCTTTTAATTTTATTTTTTTATTCTGCCAAGTTTTTAAACAGTCGTGCTTCTAGATTTGCAGACTTTATAGTTTGTCTGCCTTCAGAGAAGTAGCAAGTTCTAATGAAAAGGGCTAAATCCTTTTATTGAGGTAACAGTAAAAGATGCGTACTTGGGACGAATGGAGTAGAACAGGTACAAGGTTGACAGTCATGTTCACTAATTATCGAAGAAAAGATTTATTTAAAAAAAACGCCATGCTCATTTATCTTTGTGCTGTTCTGATGTAATACTAAAATACGCCGATTCTAAAAATTGGCAAACCTTTCGTATTTTAGGCAGGTCAACGGTATCTATAATAGTGCAATATTAGGATTGGTTATAAAAACAGCCCGGCAGGGGTTACGATTGAACTCCAATATCAAGTTTGCCGGATATATCAAATGTTACTCGTCCCTGAAAAACAGTTATGACAGATAATATGTATACTACCTTATCGCAAATATGTCACGTGAATAATAGGTTTCACGAAGACAACCGTAAACAAGTTTCAAATTTTACCTCGAATAAACATTTTTTTCTTTCCTGCACTTACCAACACAAACAAAACACACAGAGTGTTTTTTTTTTAGACCTGGTATTTTGATACTTCTTTCTAGGGCCAGGGGGGATGTAGGGAGGCAGGGCGCCAATTGTTTTTAGTTTAGAAGTACCCCCCCCCCCCCCTCCCTTATTTCTGGTCTTCGCTATCATTCATGCGGACATATTTATGCATTGTAATTTTAAGGAGAGCTTTAGAGGGTGCTACGAAAGCTACTTTAGTGACGCCGCTGTAGCATAAGAATTTGGCAGTTCCAGACTTTAGCCTCACTTTATACAAATTCGAAGTTGAAACTATGTCGCCGTCGAAGCGGCATCAAGCGCAGAAGTAGTCCGAGGAGCAAAAGTAAGTGGCGGGTGCTCCGTCATCCTATAGAGCACATTCAATTTTTTTACACTTTTCAAGAACGCGGAGCATACTTCGGCGCCGCAGAACGTTCGTGTATAGAGCAGGTGAAGTTCCTGAGTGCTGTTCGAAAACTTGCACCTAATATCCTGTGGCGTGTTTGAAATATTTTGGGTTCTTGCCAAAATGCTTGGGATATAAATTAAAAAAATGCCGACATATATATATATATATATATATATATATATATATATATATATATATATATATATATATATATATATATATATATATATATATATATATATATATATTAAAAGCACATTTATATATATATATACGGCAGAAAGACGGACTTGAGACGGTTGTTTGCAGTTTTATAACATAGTATAAAACTCCAAGCAACCGTCTCAAGTACGTTTTTCTGCCGTTTATACTTTTAGGCATCCTGCGCTACGTTTTTTCTCTCTGCCTCTCTCTCTCCCTACACACACACACACACACACACACACACACACACATATATATATATATATATATTTTGTGGAGACAAGAAAACGAACACCAATCCGCGCGGTCGCCCGCTCGTCACCCGGTGGTGGGTCCTCCTTATTCTCGTCTTTTTTCCCGTTCCCCACACATCCCCTCCACCTCGGGGGGAAGAGAGCGCTTCGTTTTGATGGCAGCGATGGCTACCTGCAGGAAGCGGTCGCCCTCCTTGAAGGCGAAGTGGTCGTCGATGAGCTGCTGCTGCGTCTTCTGTTCCATCCTGGTCAGCGGGTAGTAGGTGCCCTCCAGCTCGCCCTCCAGCGTGCGCAGAGTCGAGCTCCCTTTCTCCTCCTCTCTCTCTCTCTCTCTCTATATATATATATATATATATCAAGAACTGTAGTACCTGTACGTTTTCTAGAGTGTGCAAAAAGATGAAAAAAAAAATATTGGAAGCATCGAGATATTTTTTCTTAAATTATAACGTCGAATATAAAAACTCATCATTGAAATAACATTTTGTTTTGTACGCTCGTATTTCAGTCAATTTCGTTTTTCTCCTTTGACTCTGCCTTACAGCACGCCACAAGTGCCTGTATTACTTAAATGAGTATAGTCGCCGATTTGAAGACAAAACTAGGCTCTGATAATAAAGATGTACGAAAGGTATACCAGAGTAGACACGATACTAAGTCAACTTATTACGGCATGTATGAGCCAGAGAGAACGCAATGAGAAAAGGACAAAATAAAGATGGACACACGCACCGTTTCGGAGACTGGGCGTGGATGCGTCCTTTTCGTCTCTTCTCATTATGTCTATGCCATGACAGTCTGTTTTAGTTACGACTACATTAGTAAAGAATTGTTTTCCAAGTACAATAAACTAGAACATATCCAAGCGGTCATATTAAGTTTGCAATAAATTATTTATATTTTTATCTCGAGGGTCCGATTTTCTTTTATACATTATTCCAGTGTCAAAGGCCCCGTGCATATTAGAAAATTATAGTTCTCACTTCCTTCCACTTTTTTTTTTTTTTTAATGCGAAAGCATTAACTGTCTCATGGAGCAAGCTAACGTCATCAGTTTGAAGCGCGAAAAGGGCACATAGTTTCCCCGATCCTTCGGATCCATTGGCTGGCGCGCGTTGACGGGGGCTCCCATTGGCCGCTGCGCTCGTCAGTTTCCACGACCGCTCACCCCATGGCGCTGCGTGTCCATCAGCGCGCCGTTGTCCCCCTGGGCACGGAGCGTCCAAGGACACCGTGCCCTGGGGAACACAAGCGCGGAACGGCGACGAAAAGTACGTAGCAGACGAAAAAGGGAGCGGACGATCGCGGCTTGCATGCTTTAGCATTCACAACTCATAAAAAATGCTTAGGTGTATTTTTTTTTTACTTTTCTATATTCACCGATCACTTACCCAGCGAACTAAAAAGCGATCGCGCGCAGTTTTATTAGCCTTTCCTGTGGTGTATTTTTTTTTTTTTGTCCCTTGACCGTACGATTGCCGCCGTTCAGCGGTGAAAACGACGGTTGTGCGTCAAGGGAATCGTTGGCCGAATGTGTTAGCGCACCGCAGCTCTGAGCAGGTGGATCAAAGATCTCGATGCAGAACCCAGGGAGACTGATCAACCCCCCCTCCGCCCGTTTTTATTAGGATGAGCATTGCACCGGCGTGTGTCCGAGCATCACTACTTCGTGATGCACGTTAAATACCCCATGCTAAGAGTCATATTGGAATGGCCAAATTTCCCATATATAGACCTTTTTTTTTAAGGGCGCCGCCATCTTGATAATTGCGGCGCCGACGACGCCGTCTAGCGGCTTAAACCTTGAAAAACTGGCTGTTTGTGGCAGCACAGCTATCTGGGTAGGCAACGTTGTGGGTATGGGGGGAACTTGGATAGACTTGGCTATTGTGGGCTACATTAATTTAGCTGGATTTCGACCGGTTGCATCAAGGTGGGTAATTCACAGGCCGTCACCTTGCCTCCACGAAAGAACGAGGACGAAGACGGTGGGGTGTTAGATTGAGTTTCCACAACGAAGGAATATATGAGCAGTTTAATGTAATCTATGCAGGTGAGCTCTCGGCATCTGATAGCTGCACCTTGAGTGGTGGGACGTAGACGTTTTCATACCTTTCACTTGCCATTGAGCAATAGCATACCTTGCAGTGATAACCTGCACCGGGTCAGAATCGGTCCTCTCGCCGTAGACGAAGGAGTCGTGATCATAAATGTGACGATGAGTCAGATACAAAGCCGTCGCGCGATTCCCACTCGCTATCGAGTGACATCATAAATAAGGATCTTTGGGGAAATGTGCAGCTTGATAACATTGCAGCCATACTCACGCTGCAGGTTCTTGTGCTTATCGCACAGTTTTCGCGATTGTTCATATGATTATTAAAACTGTTTTTGCACCCAACGACGACGCAGTGATAGCCAGACAACGTAGATTTTCGGAAATTGTAACACGGTAAAAGGAAGTACACGGAACTAACTCACGCACGACGTCCGTTTCTAAGCCTTTTTGCCCATACCCTCGGCGGTGGCATACCCTGTGTCAGCGCGCAATCCAAAAATGCACCAGGTCGAGGGTACGTCAGTTACAGGCTGCTTTGAGGTTATGCGAAAAAGGTCTATAGCGGAGACTCCACAAGCTCACTGGGTGTGACTAACATCTCCCTGTCTAAACAAACAAACAACACATTGCTAAGACGGCAAAAAAATATAGAAGAAAGAAACGTGGACGGCAGCTAGTGTGCATGCTGTGTCCACGGGCTTTTCGCCGCACAAAACTAGAAACCATGCCACTTTTTTTTCGCAGAGTCGCTTTAAACGAAACGCTTTTCAGGATTGCGAGCCGACTTTACACTTTGCATCATAACTGATCGAATCAGTTAAATCAAAGAGTAAAAAAAAAAAAAAATACACTGGCTGATTTTTGGGACAGGAAATGATTATAAGCCGATTACGGATTTCGTAGCGTGAGCTACACTGGCCGAGGTTGAGCAGTTTCGCGCGGCTCGCATAATGAGCCGTGCTCCGTGCAGCGCAAGCGCGAGGAGCAGTGACGTCACACAGCGCACAGCTGGCGCGCCGGAGCCGCCGCCGCCGCGGGCTCCGCCACCACCGCGCGCGCCTCGCCGGTCTGCGCAAGCGCGAGGAGCACTGACGTCACAAGGCGCACAGCTGGCGCGCCGGAGCCGCTACCGCGCGCACCTCGCCGGTCTGCGCATTCCAGAGGAGTGACGTCATAGCCGCGGTAGACGCACTGGCGCCGCCGCGTGCCCAGCTGTGCGCCTTCGTTGCGTAGTAGCCAAGTCTGACGCTGCGCCGGAGCCGCTTGATAGCGCCTCTCATTTTGTGCGCATAAGTTCACGCTACGTATATCCTGGCATAGCCAAGCTAAGCCACCGCAATTTTTTTATTACCTAAACCTTTTACCTTAAAAATGCATTGGGTCCCGGCAAACAATTGTGAAAGGAGAATACGTATCTGTTGAGGTTTAGGATTAAATTGGTCGCTACATTAAGTGGGGAAAAAACTTGGGGGACGTATAACCTTCGCCTTTAAGGGTGGAACGCGATAGCGTTATCGGACCCCGTACGCAAAGCCTTCTCATATAAACCCACGTTTGTTCATAAGCCGTCAAAGGGTACTGCGTGGTCTAGTCGGTAGCGTCACCTGTCACGTGACGTCACATAATGACACGTGTTTTCAATAGAATTTTCTTGTCAAATTTAGCGGGTCGATATCTTCATGACGTCACAGCCACACGTGACGTCCCACGGGGCTGCGTCACCGGCGTCGACGTCGACGCCGGATTTTTTGGAAGAGAAGCCCCTAAAGACTATCGCGTTGAAATGTACCCTCCGCCCGTGAGGTCACATCTCTTTAACAACCCCCTCCCCCTGAAACAAAAAAAATTAAAAAAGATTAAAAATATAAAAAAGAACTGACCCATACATTTGCTTTTGTTTAGGGCACATTTTGTCGGAAGAATGAGGATTGAAACATCTATACTCAAAGCACAAAAAGCAATTAGAGTGAAACTAAAACACCAATGCTCAATTCGTAAAAAAAAAAAATCGTTTCGTTCGCTGGAGCTTTTAGATAGCATAAAAGTGGCGTTCAATTAAAGCCTGGCACAAAAAAAGAAACGAACTAACAGAAACAAAACTATAAGTAACGTGCTATTAAAGGGAGATATAAAGAAGCAATGAGTATAAGAAACACTTAGTTACGTTTCTCATAGAGTATTGGTAAGAAGAAAAGGTTACTAGGGATACTATTTAAGGTGCCAGAAGAAACAAGCATCAATATCCCTTAGCGTTATCTCTTCAAATAAAAATAGCGCATGCCATTAAAAAAAAGCGAAAACAAAACGAGGATTTCAGTTTTATATGCGATATGATCCAAGGAATTTTTATTTAAAAAGTATGTCGGTTTTACGTTATCAGGGTGAATACGCATAAATAAGGCGTCTTCAAGCGTTTGAGAACGTTGTCCAGAAATTTGGTTTTACGAAAAACGGTCCAAGCAAACAGAAATCCCATAAGCCCTAAGACAAAGACCTCCTCCAAGAAATCGCATCGTGGCTCAACCGTGGCTCACCTGTGGCTCAACGTTCAGATTGATCGCGTTCTTGGAATACAATTATATTTCTTTGATTCCAAACATCTCATTTCTGTTTCACTTCTGTGTTTTTTAACCTCTTACTCCCCCATATCTTGAAATGAATTTCGCCTCAGCTCATTTAAATACAATATTATTCGGTATTCTATGTTTCACTTGTTCCTATGAGTGATAAGGCAGCGAAGTGGTCGCAAGTTGCGCAGCTTATGTAGCTCAATGTATTACTAGATCAACGTGTTCTTTTACGGACATTGTTCCTGTTTAATGAGCAGATAGCTTGTTCGTTTACCCTGATGCGAAAATGGTATGTCAGGAGGACGTTATCATTACCCAGTTGGTCTGGTGGCATACGCCTCAGTCCGGTCGGTCGCTAATAATTTCGCAACGTACATTTGTCAGGCATGCGCGTACCTGGCAGATGCACTCGGGAGTTTTTATGCCTCTAAAGGAAGGATTACTTGTCAACTACTTGTTGTAATTTGATATGTGTATGCATGTGATCGCATGACATTAAAGAGGAGGGTTTTGCGATTCGCGTGGTTCAGCATTTATTAAATAATATACTGTACCCCATAAATGAGTTTCAATAATCCTTTTGACTCTGTTCGCCCTTTTCGAAGTGAACGTGGAAGAAACTGTTAATGGCGTCCGGTGCGAGACAGTGGACAGTTTTAAACTGATTAAAGTTGTAGTTATGCCAAACGTCGCCCCCATGAGTCAGTCAGTACCCATGAGCTCGCGATGAAACATTTATGTGGTGATAAACTTTGAAGAGTCCTAGAACTTTGAAATAATAATGAACTCGGAAACTTTTCAAGGCGATCGTGGTGCGTAACGGCAATCAGGAAACAAAACTGTGCTGCGAAGTGTGCGGATCTATTGTCGTTTTCTGCCTCATTGGCTTAATAGCCTACTTGTCACAAGCGTCAGGTTTCGAGGCGAAAAAGGCCCGTAAATGGATGTCTAGGGATGGGAAAACGATTTCTGAAGAACATCTGACGAAGGAAGGGGGGGGGGGATGTTATTCGTGCTGCGATTAGAGGCACTGTTCTGCCGATCATCCTAAGCGCAGAAACGATTTCCGTGTTTCAACAAGAAAAAATGCATTCACCAACAAAACTAATTAACAGGTGAAACTTGATTGCCTAGAGGTTTCGCATTAACATTGAAAACCAAAATGTTCTTGCAGTTTGAACCTTCTCATTCCTGAAAATGCATGCCTTTGTCCCAGCGAAGAACATTTCGGTGCGGCGTCCTTGTGATATATTTGAGTGGGACACGCATACACATTGGCACAAATATTATAAGGATGAAGCAACGGTGAGGGTGCAGGCTAGCTGGTGTAAATTGAGCATAGTTGTAAACCCGAGACTGGAAATACGGACAAGGGACAAAACACAGAACGACAAGGACGAAGACTTCGTCCGTGTCGTTCTGTGTTTTGTCCCTTATACGTATCCCCAGTCTCGGGTTTACAACTATGCTCAATTATAAGGATACAGGGCAAAAACATTGAAACCAAGCTAAAACAAAAGATGAAAAAAGTTCTGTTCTTTGACAGGATTGAAAATTAATCAGACGTCGTCATCATTCTTCTGTACATCAACGCCCGTCGTCCATCGTGCACACATGGTCGCGTACCTCTAAAACAATGCGCGTTTATTCCATATGAACGCTCCTAAGGAACTTAAATTCGGTAGCCAACTTTGTTAAGAAGCCACAGACGCCACGTAAAGCTTTAAAAATACCATGGTGTAAATAGTTAGTCATACATATTTTCTTTCATTTAGATGTTTTACCCCTTACGATTGCTCAGGTATTGCGAGACAGTAGTTTTATTTTATGGATTAATTTATTTATATTAAGTAAATGCACAAAAAGTTACAAAAAGAAAAACCTCAAATGCATACACAGTGCTGTTATCTTCATTTTCACCAATACATCAACACTTTGTTACAAAGGTTGAGAGGAGTTTTTTTTTTTAGTACAAAGTATGACCTGGAGGACCACTGATGACTGATTTATAACCCAACTTCTCGCCTTTTGTTTTCGTGTACAGCAGTCAAGCAAAGTGAAAAGCTGACGCTGCATTCAGGCGGCATTGTTTATTCCGCAAGTTGAAAGGGGCAAAAGCATGCCTGTCTTGTTTTCTAGGCTGGTGCTGCCGCGTGGATGTTGACATCAATAAATCACGGTTTCGTTATAGCATTCTTCCATATGCTCTCGTTCGTACCATGTCATCGCCACGGGCTTGTACTAAAATATTAGAAAATTAAAAAAACAAAATATGATGACAAGAAAGATAGATAGATTATATTAGAGTCATTGGAAAAGCAAAGTCAAATTATCAACACTTTTTTTCCTTTCATTGTTTCCTACGCGGCCACAACGGTCATTCAACCGTTCGCGTCACGGCACATTTCTTCATGGCTTGGGGACACCGCCAATTTCGGCGCCCATCGCCACATCACCACCATTTGCGCACCATATCTGAACTTCGTTTTTCGAGCAATATACCGTGGTATTGTTTTGCGGCTGTTGTGAACATTGTTTCAGCGAGGAGGAAGACAGAACGTACTTTTCTGGCGTTTTCCTCCAGGCACGTCGGCAGAAGCTGGTGACAGCTGGCAAGATTGATTCTACGAAAACAACGTGACCGGGGTTTCAAGTTCTCAACTCTAGTTTATTCAGTGGCACTGGGGTATACGAATCCGCTTTCTACATATATAACTGTCGTTAAGTGCGATTAAAACAAACGCTACGATTGATAGTGCCAATCAAGCCGCGAAAAAAAGTGTCGCCACGACACTGGTGCGGGATTGGTTTAACCGCTGACAGCAGACGCATAAAGACGACAAGGACCATGAGTTACACTTTTTACGCTGCTGAATCGACGCCATTAGATCGCGGGGTTGGTTGCGGTTAGATTTAATGCAAAACCGTCTATTGAGCAGCTCGCGACTAACTTAGAACGAGCCATTCACCGATTCTGGTGGCATAAATGGACCGAAAAGTCGTTTTTTTCCAATTTCCAATAAAATTATTCTCCCAAAGCGGCACATATCAGCTTTAAAATTCAGATTGCGTAATGTGAACTGTTTTAGAATAAAAAAGATCGAAACTCTAGGTCGCTCGTTAAATGTGTTTCTCGACCCTGCAATGAACAAAATCTTTCACTAAAAAAAGAAATTCTTAAATTTTAGAAAAGAACGACCATGTATCACGGTTCAAGACCCATGTGTATGTCTAAGATGGAATACAAATCTTTTTTTTTTGTTGACGGGGGGGGGGGGGGGGATGAGCTATTATACACTGCAAAATGTTAGACGAAGATCTGCGCATCTAGTATTAACTAAATGAATAACGTTTTTTTTTTCCACAAATGCACTTATTGCCCTGCATTTTAATGCCGCCTACGTGTATATATTTTTAATTCGTGTGTATTCGTCTTTTTTAAACTGTAGCTTTACTGTCTTTGTATGCTGTAAAACACGACAAAAAAAAAAACAGACGGTTCTTTTTTACGAGTTGCATTAACCCAGGGTTCATGCGCGCGACATGCAGGCCTATTATTTCCTGGATGGCGTTCATCTCGGGCTTTACTTTCGCGTATATTCTCTGAATAATTTTAATGCAGATAACGTGATATTCAATTATTTAGGTAGCACATATATTATCAAATTTCATTCTTATCCCCAGTTCGCTACGAGGTTTTTACCCTTAGGGCCTATATCTTTTTCTTCTTAAACTACCGTTTCAAATTCGGAATACCACTCCCAGAAACATGTTTTTGGAGATATTCAGCCACTGAACGTTTATCAAAACTTAGCCAGGAAAGTACCGCAAATGGAGCAGCACCGAACATTTGAAGAAAGAACGCCAAAGGGCGGACACAAGGTCCTGACTAGAACCGTAGACTACGCACAACCAAATCAAAGCGTACCTCTGCGGCCAGGAACAAGAAAGCAAAAACCCAACACTGCGACTTTACGCTTTAAATTCACAAAACTCGAACATACCATCTCGGTCGTCGTTCCTCACGCCATCCCCCAAATATGTTTCTGGTCTGGCAAGCAGACAAATAACAAGAAGCATCTCGAGTTGCGCGACGCGTGTGCGCCCTCCTTACCCGTGCACGCGAGTTGGTAAACACTTTCAAGAGCACGGATGCGTGAAAACTGCTGTCTTTCTGTAAAAATGTCGTGTAACAAAAATAGGAAACCCACAGAGCACAGGCCATTACTCGCGGACGGTCAGCACATCGCGCGTCTCGCCGAAAGCAGCTCCCTTGAAAGGAATCCAAGTGCCGCAGTACAGAAACGACGTTCAAAGGCGGTCCGTTCGTCTGGCGAGCACGAGCGGTTGGCGTATGGGGCTGAAACGTTGTCCCGAGAACATTGCCGAAAAGAATCAACAACTTTAGCTCCCCTCCTCCGTAATGAATTTATGTCCGCGTCTGCAAACAGAAGCTACTTCACCGAGAGGGGACGAGTGTAGTTCAAAGCGTACAGTAAAAGTGACTAAGTGGCATAATTACGGGCGCCGAAGTTTCTCTTGCTTTAAATGGAGAACTCGTTAACTTTGCTTAATGTACCAGCTTCGTTCGACCTTCGTATGACGAATTATTGAGAGAAAAAAGAGATAGTGTGTCTGCGCCTGTAGCGTACGATTTCAGCAGCAATTGGTGAGCACGCAAACGAATAGAAAGGTTCCTACTGCGCTCAAGTAAACTGGTGACCCTTCCAAGTTTTTATATTTCCACATAATTACAAAACACATTGCAGTCTTCAGTGTTCAGTAAACCTTACATACATGCCCGTCACAAAAGTTTAATTTGTTTCTCGCGGCTGTTGTTCTGTAATGGTTTGCTGCATTCCCTTATGTAGTGACGGCCTGACGTTTCTCCTTTTTAAGAAAAATTCGGAAAACGCAGGAATATCACTTGCAATCCGTATAACGTTAGAGATTAAATTCACGCGGTATGGCACTTCTGAAGAGAATAACAAGGTTTTCGGTACTAGAAGAAGTTGTCCACCAAACCTATTATGTTAGTAGACATTAAAGAAAAAGATACAGACGACCTGACGAACTTTCAACATCGTGGACTTTGATTTGAGGTTAATACAATCATGTTTTATTAAAGTTAGTTAATTTGAGAAAATGTTCTCCTAAGAATACGTGGGCCTTCACGTTTAAAAATAAAATATAACACTTGGTAACTATTTAAACCACCCAACCTTTTCATTGAACTTCACAGACGCATGCACACAAACAAACGATTTCAGCCTCTCCTATCGTTGTGGAAGATGCTTCTGATCTAGTGAGTGGATTTATCATATGGAACAATATCAATTCGCAACAATAAACAGGGATCATAAAATAGAGCTTCTAGCGTTATTTTCTCTGAGTGAATGAATCCCTACCTCATCACACTTTTATTAAAACGTGTTACTCTTCTGTAGTTTGCTGTCCAGCATCTGCAGGTTCGTGCAGCATTCGTTGCGCTTACTTTCTATCTTTTCTTCAGTCAGTGTCCCTTTATTTACCCAGCCGCTAGTGAACACGCCTCCCCAAAATCACTAACAAAGAATTGGCCAAATTATCTGCAGCCTGAACGATGGATGGATGGTAATGGCTTATACCCTTTGTAACGGGTGGCAGCTTGCGCCACCTATAGCCTACGCAAGCATTTTTCTAATTAAATAAGTTACTTGGTGTAAAAGACTTATCAATCTGATGGTTACTACGACTTATAACTAATATGTTTATGAGCCAATTTTAGTAGACATAACGCGTTTCTACATTGTTGCGTTTGTAGTTTCCTGTTTTTGTATATTTACTCCCTTTTCCTCGTCTTTCATGGTCGCAGTCTTCAACCACTAAATTTACGTTGCTTAAGTATCGACCTTTCTTTAAAACTTTATATTTGAATACACGTTAGTTGAACAATTAATAAAAGAATAAACATACCGCGCGAAAACGAACTTTAACTTCAGGACTGCGTGTGTGTGTTTTCCTGTACACTTCTTGAGCATCAAAAATACTGTGGGATAAACCATTTCTGTTAACCACTGGCAATATGCTAACTCTGACTTATGATGCCACGAGTTTCTTCTTTCTATTTTATTTTTCTCATGATTAGCCACACTTCGTTACCTAGTTGAAATAAATAAATTAAAAAGAAGAACAAGCCTTACCCGTTTGCTTGTGCAGTAACTGGCAGCTTAAGAAGAGCAGAGCGTGGCAAACCCCATGCATCTCATTAGAGCTTCACAGCCAATGAGAATGCGCCATTAGCTGATAAGAACGCCGAAGAACGCCGACAGCAGCGCCCCGTGTTGGCGCATACACCCACACGCGGCTGTGACGTCACGCCGCTCCGATGGCGCCGCTGTCGGCAAGGCGCGCGCGCAGACGCTTCACATAACGCGAATCCTGTTTCTGCGCACGCGCAATGCCGGGTGTGGGGAACCGCGGGTTTGTTTGTAGACACCGCGTTGGCCCATAGGAGTCGGAGGCGGATGCTGAGCCGACAGTATACGGAAAAGACGTTGAGTGTGACAACGAATTGTCAAAGATGTAACATTCGCCACGCATAAGTTAAACAACACAAAAAAAAATACCTGCGTTAAGAATCGCTTCGTTTAAGATGGAGACCTGGCAAAGTAATGCCCCTACGTCGGTAAAAAAAGGAAAAGAGACGGGGAGGAGCGTTTTCCCGGTAAGTGGCCGTTTCCATGACTACCGAATTAAAATTTGGCTTTACTTTTCTTTCCCTCTGAATGTTAATAAAAATTTCTACGAACGTATTTTGAGCCTTCCAAATCAATTATCCACTCTCAGCGAGTATTAATGTTTCCCTCACATCCACGCCAAGCGAGAAAAATAAAAACGAAGAAACAACAGGTAACATGTCTGTTTTAGAATATATTTGATTTCCCCACATCTGCGGTAGTTTCATTCCTTCGTTTAACAAAGAGAATGAAACATAGGCTCTTCGTGATCAAGCTGAATTTACCGCTGAAATCGATCTTACACGTTTCGGCCAACAAAACCACGCCCGTGCTTTGATGTTCAACCTTGCCACATGGGGCCCTTATCCACGATTCAGAGGCGAGGAGCGTTATGTTGAATAGGAGGTGCGTGGGACCACGTACGGTGCGCAAGTTTATAAGCTCTTAGCTATAGTGCGTGTCTGCTGAGGGAGAAATCCGCCACTCTTTTAATACTGAATGACCGAGCCTATATGTATCGTTAACTACGAACATTAGAGATTTAGAGTTACGCCGGGGGATCGTAGTAATATTTCGAGCGCAGCCAATAGGAAACCCGATTTCTTTTTGTCACCTGAATTCTTCAAAACAGAATTTCATTCGTGTCCTATGTGAGCTAACCCAAAGCACTTTCGTCATAACAAGGCACTAAAAGTGATATGACTTGTTTGTTATTATAGTGTAGCTTTATTTCCTTTAAAATGTCAGACACAATCCTAAAACCTGAAAAAGTAAGTTTATTTTCGCAATAACGGCGTGTAGGAATTCCAATCGCCATCAGAACGTCAAGGACAAACAGAGGTCTAAACGAAATTACTGAACAAGCTCAAATATTTTAATTGTTTTGTGGTCGCACGTCTCTTAGCAGTAATGCCATATATACAAGTATTTCTAAATGAATCGTGAAAAAAAAAAAATCGCACTCATATGTTTCAAAGAGTGAGAGCCTTAATCGTGATCGTGAAGGGATGTACCCACAAAAAGAGAAGCCTTTCAAAAGTGATTCTCACACTTGCCTTGTTGAATCCATAAGTTACGTTTTCACGAATGAGTCTTCTCTATCTGTAGCTGGGCTTGGAAGCATTGAGTAACCAACCACACTCGTAAAAAAAAAAAAAAAAAAAAAAGCTTTTTTAAAAAACAAAATGGTGCTGTTGTGCGTATCTGTTTCTCTGGTGAGAACACACTGCGCACAGTCACTACAGGCACTATGTGGGCACAATTTCGTATTTAACGCGTACAGAGTATTAAGGGGTTCCAATTTTTACTTCTTAGGTCGTTGTCCTAGATGAGAAATGACACGTGCCAACGCGCCCACTCCAATTGCAGAGCACGGGCTTGTTGTGACACGGGATTACTTTTATATTTCTTAGGCTTTTTTCCCAAGCCGTAAACAAGATGCACGCTAGGCTTATCAAGATGCGAACAACTCAATCAATGATCCTGAAGAGCCTCAAGGACCCTTCGAGTTTTATACTTTTTCCAAATACATAATTATATCTAGGATGTTAGCTAATTTGTCTGGAATAATTAATTGATTTCATTCAATAAACAAATACTAGCACTTTCACAAGACGTTTTCTAAAAATAGAGTTGCTGTAAAACGTGTAAAGCTCTTCGTTGGTTGTTTGTTTTTATATAAAGTTCTATTTATAATTTAGATGGGACTGGAAAATATAAACTATGAACATTATTCATCATCTTCAATATTTCAAAATTCTGTCTACCAATTTTCGTCATCTTTTGGCGAATAGATTCAGGTAAATCTAGATTTTCGTTTCCGCTTTATTATTACTTGATAATTCTGTGTAAAACCAACAAACTTTAGCCTGAGGTCACTCTAAAAAGTGCCTGCGAGTCTACTTATCCGCAAAACACTCGAAGAGCCAATCTCTGCGATCTAGAAAATCAGCTCAGCAGATGATGAGGCGGAACATCCGTTTACACCTAAAAATAAATCTGCGCAGTGGTCTTACGTAATTCAAAGCTCCATGCTTGCTTTGCATGATGACAGAGCGCAGACTTAATTTTGAGGCCTAAACAGATGTTCCGCCTATCATTCGCTGAGCTAATTTCGTAGATCACGGAGATCGACTCTACGAGTGTTTGGCGGGTAAGTAGACGCGCAGGCGTTTTTAAGAGTGCTAAGAGCAACTACCTTTCGTCAAACGCTTTATAAAACTAGGCGCATCTAAAACAAATGGCTACGCGAGGCATTTTTTTTTCTTTTAACGTGTAACAAGATTTTTATTTTAGAACTTACAAATGGCATTCTTTTTTTTTTTTGCGTGCAATTTTATCTTGCTCCTATGAAAGACTCCTGCACGCACAAGGCACCGCGCTCTTATACCAAGCGAAAATTGCCCGCGTACGTTGAAACAAAATATACATGAAAAAGTCTTCCGGGGGAAAAGGTATTTTTCATTTGGGCACACAAAAAAAAAAGCAAAAAAAAAAAAAACGCGCGGTCCCAATTTAAACAAAAATTCGCGAAACGCGCGAGCTTACAAAACAAAACCGACGCGTTGCTTTCAGCATTCGTGCTACAAGAGTAAAACGAAAATCAAAACCTAACAAATTGAGAACGATAACAAAAGCGACAGGCGTCATTGTAAATACCCGTGAAAAGCAAAAACAAAAATCACCTTCAAACAAAATATTTTAAACTCGCAGACTTTAAATTTCTAAGGGGATTCCTCAGCGTGGCACGGCGTACCAATGCGGAAATAGTCCGCTGGACCTTTTTTTGAATACGTAAACAAACGGAGAACCGCACTCAACAGACGACGCCAAAGCGGGACGCAAGACTGTACTCAGAATAAGGCGGCAAGGATGGCGCGTGCGCGCATGTGTGTATCTCGCAGCATCGGGGACAGATTGTGGGTCTGGAACCCTGTGGATGTTCTATTGTCTCAGCGACGTACGCCACTTGAATACACACGGCGTAACGCACGGGACTCGAACGCAAACGAGAGGGCAAGCCCTGGGAGGTCCCGCCTCTCGGGTTTCAAGCGGACAAACTCCAGTAATGCCTCTGGGCTCGTAGACATGCAGACGCAGACTTTGGGCTATTTAGACGAACCGTCCAAACTTCATCGATATCTTGCGTAAAAAAAAGGAAATCTAGGAGTCTACTCGTCTTCAAAGAAAGTTTGAATTAGTTTGGCCTTTTTTTTTTCTTTGTTTGCAATTTATTGTCAGCCAATTAGGTTTAGATTTTCAGGCCGGAGAAAGCGTATGAACTCTCGCCATCTGGACAGGAAACGCAATCAGCGATAAATACCAAGGCGCCTTTGGAGCGGTAAATAAATGTCCCGTGTCCCTGAATGCAATTGAGTAATGGAAAAGAATGTGCGGTAGATATAGCATGAAGCAAGTCGTTTGCTGCTGTTTAATATATATTGCCAGGTCTGCGAACGAAATATCAGAACATAAATGAAAGGCACACCCGTGAAAGTGTCACGCACACTTTTCAATTACTTAATTATGGTGCGTGTGCATTTTGATCCCAAATTTAACACAAAAATTAAACCATCATCCTTGCGAAGAGATATGAGAGTTAGAAAACAAAATAACGGGCACGGTCTACGAGTACTGGGATGGTTGTTAAAAATCTAACACAAAACATGGCATCACGAGGCCAACAAAGATTTTCTTATAAATATTAAGGTCCCCTGTGGACTTCGAGATTCTTGTCAACGGGTGGCTTCTATACCTGTACCCATACATAACACACCCTTCTAAAGTAATTGACGTGCAAAAATGACTTATCAATTGTGAACATCTTGGAGGGTTTCAGCTTGTACAAACATGGCACAATAACGCTTCCAAGATGTGTTCGATGAAGGATCGACTCTGGCCCCACCAAAATAACAAGAAATGAAACATTGAAAACGATCGAACGACTTGTGTGCACATAAAAAAGACGGGCGTTCGTTTCGTCTGCGTCTGGGATCAGCATGCGACAAACAGCGGTCATTATCTCTAGAACAATCCCTGCAGCACGTGCGAGATTACTCAAAAGCCATCACCACACGTGCCTGATCCATAACCTTTATTTTGTGCCAGTCGGGAGGCCTCGTGAGGCGACGTACACAGCGCGACACTGTTAGCGGGAACAAGCGATTGCCACTTTTATTAGATGCGGAGCATCTCTTGCTCGGGTCTATGTCCCGCGTTCGCGATGTAGTCGGCACTCGAACTACGCACGCGCAACTCTCCTCCTTCCCTCTCTCCAACAGCTGCGCGTTACTCTCTCCGCTCTCTCTCTCTACCAGCTGCGTGCACTGCGCGTGCGTTGGCTTCTCCTCACACCGCGCGCGCACGCGCAACTCTCCTCCTCTTGTCTCCTCTCCTTCAAGTGTGAAAAAAATAAAATAAACGGCGAGCGGCGAGCGTTCCACGTTTCTCTGCCGCGAGCCGCGACGAAGGCTCGCGTAGGGGGTAACGCTAGGGCAGTCGGTGGCGCCATCTCTCGACGTCAGCACGCAACTGACTCTTTCCTCGGAACCAACACGATGCTCCGCATCACCCCATGGTTCCCCTCGGGAAGATGGTGTTTTTTTTTCCTCATTTTGCCTTTAAGTTTAGCAGGTCACATAAAAACAACTATTTCAGGGCAGTCTGATAAGCTCAGGGAAGTATCTTAAGCTCCTAAGTGTTGTTGCCACCAATACTCATTTTCAGAAGGATGCAGAAACGCGCCGATGTCGTGTGCGCGCCAACACCGTCGGGCACTGTAACTGCGATTTTCCGTACCTGTCTGCGAACGCTCGTCAAAATTTTATTTGCAGGGAGAGACTTACAGATCTTTGATGCTCAACATGTTCCGGGAAAAGAGTTTTGGGGTAACTGTCACAAACTTAGAAGTTATCTGCTGGAAATTTAGATGCTCAAAACTCTACCATCTTACTCGGGCCTTTGTAATTCTTATTGATGATTGTAATGTAATTCTTATTGATGAATGAGATGGTTCCCTTCCATTTTCGACGCCGCTGCTCCACTCCACCTACGCCTACTACGAACTCAAGAATACCTGAGAGTTCTTGGACACTGTGAAAATATGTATAGATAGAGCCACGTCGTCACTACCTATTCTGCTCTTAAAACCTACGCGATTAAATTTCCAAGACGTAATGTTTGAATTGTGAGGCTGCTTCCTCAATGCGTCGTCAGGATTACAAATACATGCACGCTGGACATAGGGCGGCTATTTTCTTTTCTTTTTACCCTACGAGCTAGATTTCAGCAAAACGGCGAATGCCGCAACTGCACATAAGGAGGTTACCCGAACGAGAGGTTCACATTTCTCTTTCCCAGTAAATGAGGACGCATTATTTTGTTCTAAACATTTAACTTCCGTCGCGATATTATTTTCAAGTCGTCAAATATCAAACGCTGCAAAACGGCGAGGTACAGCGTCACCTGGCGATGCACATTTTTATTAATTAAAAACAAGATTTTTTAAAAAAAAAAAAGTTCAACTGAGTGAATTTCTTTCGGCCGTGTTTTGTATTGAGTCATACACATGCGAGACAATATTCTGCAGAGCAAACATCTGTCAGCGTGGGATTTAGAGCTACAGACTCCTCAAGAAGCGCAGGGGAGCAATAGAGCGGCTTCTTATCGCACTGCAGCCAATGAGATTGTGGCCTTAGTCGATAAGACTGCTGACGAACGAATCACGAAGCAAGGAGCGTCACGATGATAAGCCACACCCCGCCTTCCTTGTACTCTCAGCGACTATGCATGGTAACAGCGCGTTCACAACGGGGGATTAGCGATACCCTCGTCTGGCCAGTAGCCGATTGAGGAAATTCAGTTTTGCATCATTCGAATGTTACTGGCACTGCTGCCACTCGGCGTCCTGCACGCGCCTCAAAATATAAAACACGAAAAAAAATTTTTTTTTTCAGTGGACGTATGATCGCTACTGACGAAATGTCATCGACGAAGCACCCAACCTTGTAGCAAGTCTCGCGTCGAAACAATACTAGCCACAGGAGACACTTATTTCTGTCGCAAAGTGTACTTCGGCATCAGGTAAACTGAAGCACATATGCAGGCGCAAATACGGAAGAACATATAAACTAAGCAAAACCAGAGTTTATGCTGCGTACGCGTGCCAACATCGATCCACGTCCATCTAATGTGTCGTCCTCGACGCTTAGCTCTGTATGCGAACACCGCGGTCACCGTCTATTTGCGAAGATTCGCACTACGACACTCACCAAATAATTTTATATTTGCATACAACTCTAAATAAATAGTTAGGTGCGACGTAGTAATACCAAAAACAAAAAAAAAGGAAAAGAAAGCGCCAGTGACAGCATGGAAGCTTTTGTTCTGAAGAGCAAATCGCAATGAAAAAATCGACATTAAACGCAACAGAGCCACGCGTCTAATGAAGGCGACGACTTATTTGCCGTGCGCCTTATTTGTGTAAACAGGCGGGAACGTGCGAAGGGTTCCGGCATTAATGTTTTCTGCGTTAATGTTGAAATCACAACGTCCGAGAGAAAAAGAAAGAGAGAGGGCGAGAATGAGATAGAAAGAAAGAGTACCGAAGAAGGCCACGAAAAAAAAAAGAAAGAAAAAAAAAAAAAAGGACAGAGCGAGGGCGGGAGAGTCGATCTGCCCGAATACGACGTGGACCCCGGGCCGAATATCGATCCAGTCATGCAGTTTCTATTTCTAGGTGGGCATATTCTAGGCCACGAAAAAGGGTTGAACTAAGGACGGCGGTGCCGTCTGCTGCCTCATCGTCCTGAGTCTCTACGCGGTGGACAAATCTTCTTGGGACACTCATTCCGGATGAGTGCACACGGTAGTGGAAGTTATGCCTCTTTCGGTTTCGAACACAGTGTCCTCGATTCGATGCGGTAGAGATTTAAAGATAAATCTGAGGGGGGTGCTTGCCCTTCTGGTTTGTCTTAAAACTAAATACACCGTGAAAGATAGTGTTCTTGTTTTGTTGTTTCGTGTTGCTATATGCGGGGTGTTTTCTTTATACTGAAAGCCTTAAAAACACTTTATCGAAAGATCATATACTATATAAGTAAGGATGGCATTGTCACCGAAGGCGGACGTCAGGGCATAATTGAAAATTGGTATTTTGTAAATGTATTATCGTATTCTAGTAGCACGGATTATCGTCCAAAGACTGTACTGTATATGTGAAAGGTGATATATTTTCTTTATCATGTTGTGCTGATTGTCTTTGCCGCTGGATTGCACCAGGATGTTTCTTTCTTGATTAGTGCTCGTTATCACCCGACAGGCCCAGTGCGATTGTTGGGATCACAGTTTCACGTTCAGCAGTAGTTTATGAACGATCTGATATGATTCGTGAAACACTCGCAGGTGATCATATTTTCAGATGATGGAAAGCGGTTTCGGCAGGTGAACTTCATCACCCTCTTTATTTATTTGCAAGACGATGTTCTTTTCAGTAAAAAATTGCGCATCTCAAACAATCTACTTTTGAATTCCTGCGAAATCCAAGTGAGTTTTTGTCACAAAAGCGTAGCGCATTATCCTACATATATTGTCAAAAAATGAAACTAAACGTCGGACTATAAGAGGGGCTTAGGGCATTTTTTGGATGACTACCTTCTTTCAGTTCTTCCATGAACTCCATTGTTATCCAGTTCCTGCGCAGGTCGAAAATAATGGCTCGTTTAAGTAGATCATTAGCCACTCAATGCTGTCTGTTGAGACTGTTCAGTACTAATGTAGGTTAAACTTGAATTTGCACCAGTCGCTTGGAACTCTATATAAAGTACAGCAAGTGAAAATATAGAAAACCTACAAAAACGATTATTATGAATAATGTATGACAAGTATTTTGGTCGCAAATAAAATTTTCAATATATTTTGATTACATCTAGACTAATATCGACCACTTTAACTAATAGAAGGTCTGACCGGAATGTTAAGTTTTTGCATAGGTGAGTGAGTTCATGTGCCAATGGATTGTCCTACCCTTCTCGCTTCTCTGTACTTCCGTATTCCTGCTAGCCAAATACTTTGAAATCGTAGAGCATTTTACCGAGATATTGATGACAATTTGTCGCCGGTATCACCAATCCAACATGATTTAAAGACGAAGTTTCGCAACATTAATATTTTTATTACAAATTCGCCCCTTTTTAAGCATGTGTATGAATTTTCAGCTTTGCGTATGGTTTTAAGCTAGTGTATTACTTTTCAACATGCAAAGTTGTGGTGATCGTACATCTCATGTTTTGTACTCTACACGCCTTCGGGCTGCTGGTAAGCGCGTGAAAACTAAACATTGAATTGAATTGAATTGAATTAAATTTGATAAGCTGCAATCATCAGGGTGTTGCTTTCGCCCTCGAGGCCCTGCGGGTTGCTCACACTGTACCTATCCTCAAGCTGCTGGTGTACATCATATCTTACATTGATTGCACAAGCACCCACTCTCTTCAATTGTAAACGCATTACTACAAAAACCTTATGTTGATGGCTTTCCTGAACCACGGTCTCTGTGCCTCTCAAAACAAAAAAAGAAAGTTCCCGCTCATTATTGTTTCTATTAATGCTATACGAACGAGAAACAAAAAAAAAAAAGAAAACAAGGACGCTCTAAAAAGAACATGAATTTACAATCGGATTTGTCAACACGAAGTGCTAGTCGCCGGGAGCAAAACGCCCTTAGCCTCTTTAACAGGACTAGAACATGAATGAAGTCAGCAGATAATGGGAACTATGCAATTGAGGCGGACTGTGTAAAGAAAAATTTTGTTTTGCTTTTATCCAGTGTGTTTAAGGGAACTCTACACAGAGTGTGAGCCAGAGTTACAAAGATACGCGAATTAAATATTTATTATCAATCGTTCAAATTGTCTATTTAGCAGCCACGCCGTAATTCAGGACCAGAAGCCGATTATGGAAATATGCCTTAGCATTTATTAGATTTGAAAAAAAATAAAATAATTCTGCGTCACTCTAGTTAGGAGTTTAGGCTGTTGCGGCAAGCGAAAGCAAACCTCAAAACAAAAAAGGTGCAGAAAAGTCACCCCTATATAGATTAAAAAAATTTAACGTGCAACGTATATTCTAGGCGGGATTTTCAACATGCTTTAAAGCCATATTGTCAGTGTTGCGGGCCCTCGACGATTTATATTTTGAACACAATTTTGCAATTTTTAAGTTAGTTTTGAGAATCCACAGAGCGCTATGTCCTGTTTTTATGAAACTTTACAAATCTTTGGGTTGAATGTGCCACTCGACTCGAACATACATCAGTTTGAGTAGAATCTTTAGAAGAAAAAAAAAATATAAAGAACATCTCAAAGTGTTTCATGAAACGAAATTCCACATGGCAAAATATAAATCTAATTTCAGAACTAATTATTGTTTCATACAAGATAATGATAATACACGTTATGTGTTTTGACAAATCAACACCTCAACGTTTATCATTAGTTCACCTACAAACGTAGACGTGAGAGCAGACATTTGCGGCATGCAAAAATAGATAAGCTTTGTGCGTTCTTTAAAATAAATAGAATGCGCCAACTAAATCAATATGCTTGTAATTAAAAAAAAAGTAACCTTGTTTAGTGCGATTTCCAACCCAGCAGGGAAAAGGGGGAAAATAATAATGGTGTAGCTGTCTCTGCCTGCACTGCTAAATGCGCAGTGTTATGCGGATGTAACATGAAATAGATTACAAAAACATTCCGAAATATTTCATATATTAAAATTAATTCAAATAATCCACTTTACATGTCGCAATATTGCTCTCAGTAAGCATAATTATGATCGTGATGCGAGGTGAGAACAAGGAACGCAGTTCAAACTTAAAGAGCTCGTGAGTCAAATGAATCGTTAGCCCAATAAAAAGGATAGAATAAATCGGTTCCTTAACGCATTGAGCTAAGACTGTTTAAGGAGGGGGAAGAACCTTGCGCATTATGTGTATATAAATTCAAAAAGATAAGCTTAGATGAATAAATAATAAAACACAAAACGATTGACTGCAGAAACCACTATTGTTGGTTATCTATAAATTGCGATAACATTCATCATGATATCCACGACGCAGCTCACAGTGTGAATACGACAACGCAAATTTTGAGTAAACACTTTATTATATGAATAGTTAACGACGCAATCATTGACGTCAGCATACTGCAGCGAGCCACTTCGAAAATTGAGTGATTGCTTCTTCTAGGTGCAATCATTGAATCTTCTGTCTCTGTGTGATCGTTTAATGTTCAAGTTGTTTCCGCACCATCATTGCAGCTTCCTGTGTGTGTCTTCTCCTGTCTCTGTGTAACCATTTAATGTTCAAGCTGTTTCATTACATTCATGATCATGTACCAACTAGCTCAACTCAAACCGGTAATTCCTTCGTATCTTGGGCATACATGTGAATGTGTGCGTACTGCCGCTTTTTATATGAGTGGCGTGGGTTTACCTGGTTGCGCCACCGCCATGAGTGATTGCTTCGTAGCAAGTGCGCAAATGTGAATGTGTGCGTACTGGCGCTCCTTGTATGCGAGGTGCGGGTTTATCTACTTGCTAGGACGACGTCGCCGACGACGTTAAAGACGACGTCTAGGGCGACCTCTAGGACGACCTCTAGGGCGATCTCAATGATGACCTCTAGGATGACCTCAAGACCAACGTCTAGGACGGCGTCCAGGATGACAGTCCTAGAGGAAGGCGTCAAAAAACGACGTATAGGACGACCTTAAAAACGACCTCTAGAACCGCGTCGAGGACGAAGTCAAGGACGTCAGGGCCTTGGGAGACGGTGCGAATGTAAAGGAGTGTGTACTGCCGCTCGGCATATCCACGGCACATTCGAGGCCAGATCTCGTATCGAGCAAACCGGGTGAAGTAGCTAAAGAATGCTACCGTATTAAAAATTAAGAGTGCGAATTCGCTACCTACGGTGGCCGTCTTCTAACAAAATGTGTCTGACTAACAAAACAACAGAGAGATGGTGGCAGGTAGGAGCGATGGCTCGCACACTGATCTCCGATAGCAGACGACGTGTTTGAGTCAAGAACGGCGCAGGATTTTTGATGTCGTGCATGATTTTGTTATTCTTACTAATAAAGCACACTGAAATAACAATAAAACAAATTTGTTGGGCTATTTCGGTTATATGTCAAGAGTTGCCCGCCATCTGTCGATTATTGTGCCAATTAGACGCCTTCTTTAGAAGGGAAACCGTAGGTAGCAACTTCACGCTCTTATTTGATTAATTTTTCTTCGGGTAAGCTCATTATTTTTAAAATATTATGCACAAATTACACCACCTTGGCACGCCTGTATATAGAATCTTAGCTAGACAAGTTAAGAAACGGATTTAAGCCCTTGCTTCAAAGGGCCACCGATTCTTTTGGCTGATGTCGTAGTTTTTATTGAAAAAAGGCTCAAGATATACCGGGCATTCCTTTGTTTCTTTAGAAGAAAGACCTCCACTTTCGTTATTTTTTTTTTTCGTTTGTTATTTTTTTACTGCAACCATTTCCAATTTCAACGATTCGAGCTCCTCTTCATCAATCATCAGTGAACCACTCTCAATCATTTAGTGGTTTATACTGACCACACGATATGTTCCTTCGGTAAGATCGGTTCTTTCCCAGGATAAATAAACAGAGCTACAGGACATAATTATTTTTATGCATATTCTTAAGCACCATTTCTCTCTCCAGGTTACCATATGAAACTGGAAGAAAAGGCAGATGCGTAGGAGCAGGCGAACATGAAGCAACCTCATCTCTAAAGAAAGCGGTGATGGATTTGAGTCCGCAGTCTTGCCTGCTCCATATATGTGCGGACAGCTTTAACAACAGTATGCCTGCAGCCAAGCGTTACGTTACTTTAAATAAAATTATTACTTAAAACTAGAATGTATCCTAGCTTCGTGTTATGCCAATGTTTGTAGAACTTCGCGTGTTTAAAAAAAAAAACAAAGAATGTATGAATCTGATTGCAGAACCCAGAAAAAGATCACAGCGAAAAATAATGGTACCATTATATTTCGATATTCTACCTTTAAAGAATCTCGTAACACTAACAACGTGCTACATAGCACGTTGCTAGTGTGACGTGAGTGCTTAACAGTGGACATCCACGAGTTAAATTTGCTTATTTTATAGATAACTTTAGTTCGCGAACGACGTTGTCAGGACAGTTTTATTCGCACTTTTTTATCAATTGATGTTGTTAGCAACATTTAAATCTTGAATATAATTATGCACAATATTCTCGAAACTGCACAGGTTTCGTAGCTGGTTGAGATTTGACCGTAGTCAGGAATAATTAGTTTATCTCGTACCTTTTATTGCCCGGTTCCTAAACGGTGATGTTACGTTAGCATTTTATTAAATAGCGCTCGTACAATCTACTACGTTAGTTACCCTTGACTTCTATTTTACGAGGATCAATTGTTATCGCGTTGATTCGCTGATTGTTGCGATTAATATTTCCGGAAATCACACTACTTAAAACGTTTTTTCGCACACCAGGCCTCCCTTACCTATATTTTATTATTCAACTTTGATAATTATTATAATTTAGTTTTGGTTTATTTAGAACCTTTTTTTTTTTATTTACGAGCTCGGTGCGCAGTCTTTAGCCACACTTTAGGGAGGAGCACCCGAGCAGTTTTGAAGAGGTCTATTTAGAAGGCAATAGACGGCGCTCCCCTCTCCCTCTCCCACATTTTCGGGGTCTTAGAGTAACTTAAAATAAGAAAAGATAGAAAACCCTCCATTAAAATGAAACATGTTGCGGCACAACAAGACGGTGTAGAAAGTCGCCTACATTTTGGTTTTCATTCATAGCATTTTTTAGTCCGAAGAAATAAGCAAACTTTATTAAAATATTCAGAATAAAATATTATAGGCCCATCATGGGTTTAGCCGAAAGAAGTTGGTAAACATATAGAGTACCCGCTTTAAGCTATGACTTTTAAGCATAATGTAACTCGATCTATATGATTGAACTTGATAGCTGAGCAAGAAATTGGAAGAGGTTTGCAAAATATGGAAAGTAGAGAATTCCGTATCGGAAGAAGCATGCTCCAGTCAAACATGTTCCGAGTAGTATTTACTCAGCATTTCGCGAAAGGTTCGAAACAGCGCATCGACGCCGCTATTTTAAAAAGAAAAGCTGGCCCGTCTTGAAACTTTCCTTGCCTTAAATTTGACAAAGATTCACGTTTTCGTTCAAAGAAAAATGACTATGGAAATGATAATATATAATTATGTAAAATTCAAAGCACTAAATGCTTCAACTCCGAAAGAGTGCTGGGTTAAACTCATATTCAACCGTGGATGTACTTTGAAAAGGCAATGCAGTGTACAGAACTTACCAAAATATTAAAAATATTAAGCACTAGAAAAGATCCTGAGACCCCAAGCTAAGCCTGTAGCTAAGAGAAAAAACAACAGACAAAATAAAAAAAAAATATTCATAACAAGAGTTTAACGAGAGCCACCTTCTATTTTTACTCGCCGAAGCTATTTTTCCTGGGAACAAAAATATTGACATTCAAAACAACACAGGTATATATGGTTAAGATAATAGAAGAACCTGAAGAGCGAAGCCCCTGTCTCCGAGGAAGCATATACCACCATTCCGATTCAAATTACGCGTGTCCCAAATTTTCCTTCGATTCGTCTGGTCAGGATTCGTATGGTAGGCACCAGGCACTGTGCAAAAGGCGTTTCTGGTCTAATTTTAAACAACCTCGAGTGACCCAATGAAAGTTTGGTTGTGTGCTAAAACGTCTGTCATTCACTTTTACTGTTTGAAATGTAAACTCTGAACTCCTTCTTTTATTAGTCAAAATCCAACTTAATTGTCTTTTCACGTACAGCACCGTCTCCTTACTTTGCGTCATCTTACGAAATTTTACGTTGGCTTACGTCGAAAGTCATCGAGACATCTCTGCCTCGTATGAAGCGTGGCAACCAGTTCAAGGAGTAGACTTGCATGCGACAGTCGAGACACTGAGGTTCCGGTGACTTATACCTAACATACGAACTCGTCAGGAAACGCTCTTCTGTTTTTAGGATCGTTAGAGTTTTACGGGATAACAGCCTGGAAGATGATTCGCACAAAATACGCAAGTTAGCGACGCTATAACAGTAAAATCTAAGTTTTCGATGTACCTCAAGGGTCACCCTTGCGTTGGTGGAAGGAGCTCTCGGAGCGCTAAGGGCAGCGCCTTTCTGTTTTCTGTTTTGGTGCTCGGCCAACCACAATCCCCAGTTGAAAAACGTCGGGTGCCGCGTTCGCATTGATTTCGAGACGTAGTAAATTATTCAGCGGCTTGGTATCAAACCAAAAGATATAAAAAAAATAAAGAGAAATATTGAATAACGAAAATCATTGAAAGTAAAGAGATATATAAAATAAAGAGCAATAAACAAAAATAAAACATTAAAGGTAGAGTGGCTGGTTCGTCGGAGATGAGGTACCTCCCATCTTCGCAAAAAAAAAAAAAAAAAAAAAAACACGAGGTGCATTGCACGGCCTCCACCTCCCCAATCGGCGAGGGATCAATTCCCCCGTCGACCACGAATGTTTGCATATCTCCAGTCCAGGCACTGACGCATCGTTGGGAAACACGGCATCAGGGGTGGTAAAAAAAAAAGAAAAAAATATTATTTCATTTCATTTTATTTTATTACATTTCTGTATTCGAAGCTTTGAACAGGAAAATACAGTCGCACATATTATAAAATAAAAACGCAGTGTCATTGTACATTCTGACGCCTGTCGTTCCAATAAAGAAGAATGAATGGGAGGGTAAATCTGGCCCTATTCAATCATCGGTCTCTAGAGAGTCGTATCGATTCATGAGACGTCACTGTGGAGAAACGGCCCTAATATCCACATATTCACTCTTACCCAATCCATTCTAAATCGCAATACCAGGGAGGTGTTGAAAGTTCTGGGTTTCACAATACAGTTAGCTAGGCGCGATAATCCTGACTACCAATTACTTAAAGTGCACTCCTAGAAAATTAAATGGAGCTAACTACAAAGGCTCCCGGCTTGTAGCGAAATGCCTGTGATCAGTAGTGAGGGTCAGATATTTTGCTTGCCTTTCTGCAAAGGGCTAACTTTGAACATACTGTACATACTTTTTATTTGAAAACTGACTCTCAGAGCCGACTCAGGCAAGTTAAGAAGAAAAGGCATCAGAAAAAAAAAAAGTACGGCCACTTTTGTCTACTGCTTAACGTCATTATAGCACAACGCACATCTGTTTTAAAACAATTCGCAAGTTTTGTTGAAACTGTTTCTTATTATTATTCCCATCACACAGCGAAATTATGGCCATGTGTAGTGAAAACAAAATTACACGTTTTATGAAAGTTTCCCTACATTTAACGCAGTCCAAGTTGTTAAGGCGACCAAACTTTGTTCGAACACATTGATTATACTACACCTGTAGCTCTGCGTATGCTTCACAAAAAGTTTGTTTAGACAATTCACTTCAGTAAAAGTGGTAATTTTGTAATATTAAATAAAAAAACTAAATGTATATTGCATAAAATACGCATCTTCGCACTCTATAAGTAATCTTGTTATGTACCGATTTATTTTATTTTCTCTAACACAGCCACACATAAGCGAAACGTCGATAAGTGAATTCTAAACCAATCTGCATAAACACCCACATTGAGTATAGTTATGCACTATATTTTCGGCAATAAAAATTCACCATGATTGCTTAACCTATGCGGACCCCGGCTTCTAAGTAGAATATTATTTTTCTGTCCTCTGTCGTGTTTTAGTTTCACATTCTGAAAGCTGCAATGAGGCGACGTTGTAGCTCTTCTAGCCAGACGTGGCCGGAATATTACTCACTTCCCTCGGTGCTCATGCAGAAACTGCTCCTACGCCAATTTCGCCTCGAGCGCTTTCGATGCACTCCATGTAGCCTCTTCTTAATTACCAATGCCTCAAGTGTTCATGTTCACTCTGCTCTTCTCAGCTGTTGTTTGCTACACTTTTGCGAAATTATTAACCCGTTGAAAACTTCGCTCTCTCCACGTTGTTTTTTTTGTAAATATTCAGCCATAATAATTTTGATTCCTTATGTGATAAATACTTCAATCTACTTGTCTGATTATTAGTGGGTCTTATTAATAGGAATAACGCTTTCAGTGCTGCCTTTATCCGCACGATTTTCTCTCTAGCCCAGCCCACAGTGTTGGGAACCAACAACTCCGCTTATAAAAATAAGGAGTGCTTTCTTTCAGGATTCGGAGAGCAGCTTGTAACTCGTTCGTGCTAAAAGAATTTATTCCGACGGTTCGGGAAGGTGTTCAGGCAGGGCGGTGGGCAAAGTTGGGAAGTAATTCGTTACAAGTAACGGATTACTTTAATTCGTTACTTTTTCAAGTAATTTTGTAATTGCCACGTTACTTTTTTGCGGGAGTAATTTCTAATGTAATTCCGTTACAAAATTTTGGTAACAAATCACTTTAATTACTCGTTAATTGTTTTAAAAGTATGAGCAAAATACAGAAACTGTAGCAATATCATTATGATACCCACCGCTCGACCGAAGCTCAAAAACAAGCGCTCGCGCTCTTTCATTTTTCAGTACTGCAGGCGACGTGCGCGATCGAAAGCGTCGCTGTGATCGGCCTTCCACAATTGGCCGAATGCTGACTATGACGTCAGCAAACGATTTCTCTTTGACGGAAATAAGAGGAATGGAAAAACTTCAATTTCGGTGGTGTTGGCAGCGTTCGTTTCAGAGCGCCATGATTTCAAGCTTCCACCATGCTTGTTACAAACACCATTGAACTTTTTGTTCTCAAGGTAATGACGTCACGACAGGGAACCATAGGAGGGAGTGTTCACTGGCGGACATAGCTGTGTGTGCGACTGCTGAACGCGTACTGACGGCGAGCTTTCACATTTCTTCTGCAACGTGCATTCCGCATCATCAAGATTGCCGGTCTTAGCAGCCCATTAATGTTAGCTCATTCTGAGATTGTGCTCTAAACATCGCCCTCAAAAATGCATAAGCTGGCAGTACGTCATAGCTACAACCACGAGAACACAGCTTTGAGAGCTAGCGCTTATATTTGAAAGACCCTTACAGAAAGGAGATTTTGTAGATCGGTTCCTTACCTCCAAATCTCCTAGCGGAGGTAGCCGCTGCTACATGAGCATTCGCACCGCTAGCTTTATCTGCAGGATCCGAGGGATCGTTTCCAGTCACCTCAAGCTAGTGTAATGGCGGGTGTGGTTGCAACTCTTGCTGCCTTGTCAGCTTAAAAGTGAACGGGGTGGACATTCTTTCTCTTAAATACAATATTTTATTTTTACAAGGACTACCGTAATGCTATGGTATGAGAATTGGAAAGCAGTGTTGCAGAACATTTTTGAAAACATTTAAATTTTTTCAAACGCTTTCTTGATAAATGTACGAGAAAAGTAACGTGAAAGTAATTTGTAACGTAACGGATTTACTTTCCAGCGAAAGTAATTTGTAACGGTAATCCATTACATTTGAGGCTTGGTAATTTGTAATTTTAATCCATTGCATTTTTCAAGTAGCAGGCACAAGTCTGGCGGTGGGGTTTCGTTTGTGTAGGTAAACGCGTTGTTGTATGTCCTGTGCGAGGGTCTTCGGCTTTGTTCGTGCGTGCATAAGACGGTTCGTTAGTGTGTGTCCTCGTTGAGCATGTTCAAAAAGGGAGTGAAGAATCTGCCTGAGGCAAGGTTTGTGTAGCGGTCTGTGAACTGATCCCATGTGTTGAGCCCATTCCCGGTAGTAAGGGCTTGCACGTATCTCTGCGCCTCCTCTGTGTTAGCCTAAAAGATTGTCCAGAAAAAGCGGCTTGTGGTGTTTTTTTTTGTGTTTTTTTTGGGGGGCGGAGGCTTTTTTTTGTGTTGCATTACAGTGGTACTTGCCCCAGAAGGAGAGGAGGTGTAAATTTACGTGCGGGTGGTCTGGGGTGTTGATGGTGTTTTTGGTGTATTTACACTATGTGGAGGGGAGAATTTCCACCTATTCTCAGTAGGAGGGAGGAATAGTTAGGTTTGAAGCTTCCAATCGGATTTTACGACATTAGGTCCCCTTGGTTCGCTGACCTCCGTGAAAGCGCGTTCGGCTGGTATGTGGGTGCATGAGGGTGATTTGTAGGACGTTGTTGTCTCTTTCCAGGGATTCCTGGAGGTTATCCCAGGTTGCAAGAACTGGTCCGTTGTACCATGGGAGGTTGGGGTTGGTGGCATGTTCTAGATTGTTTACTGTGCGAGCGGAAAGGGTGGTGTCATTAACTAGGGTGTAATGGATGCCGCCCATTGCCAGTGCGAGTTTGCGGCCGTTCAGGTTAGTGTGCTTATATCCACAGGGATTGCTCTGGCTGTAAAAGTGGCCTTCTATGAGTTCGGGGTGGGCCTCCTGCTCTGCTAAATCTGCCAGCCATCCAAGGGTTGTGTTTGTGTTTTTATGTATTCAATAGGCGTTCGTGATGATGGTGTCCCGTGTATAGCACCCCATCCGGCATTTGAGTGCGATGTATTTATTAGATGTTGTGTTGAGGTGATACGTGTCAATTTGTGTAGCTGCTATGTGCTTCGATACGTAGGTGGCGGTCACAATGGGGATAGAAACGCCCGTGGACGATCGTTCGTCGTTGTGTGTGATGCTGGGTTGTGTGAATATTTTGTACCCGGGGAGGGTGATTGATACGTGTTTCCTGAAGTAGGATTATGTCTGACTCACACAATACAGACAACTGTATGTATTGCGTGAAGACCCCCATGTTGTGACGAATGCCTCTGGAATTTCATTGTAATATAGTTTACGCGGCTAGTGCTGTTCGTGGTCAACTTGGGTGCGATGCCTGTGGAGGTGGGGGTTAAACACCTTGGTCCATGTCAACCGCCATCCTGTCTGTTGTACAGCGCTTCTGAATGAGTGCTTCCGGCTCGTCATTTTCGTGGTACCTGTTGTGCGTCTATGGCTTGTTCTAGCTTCAGTATGATGACTTCTTGCTCGAGTCGGTTAGCCAAATGTTGGCTTTTCTTGATAATTTGTTTGTTATATGAATGCATCAATTCGTTTGTTATCACGTTGGACGTGTTGTGGCTTGAATTGCCGACATGGCACCTTCTAGCTTGTTTACTTCGATTATTAAGGCGTCTAGCTTTTCCGCTGCGAGGTGCAAGGGGTAAAATATGGTGGGTGGTGTTGCGGGTGGTGCAGGTCCGCAGTATGGGATCGTTTAGGTTCGACGAATTTCGAAGTGTTATACCGTGAAGGGGAGGGGAGGGTGGGGGATGGGAAAATATGACGTTGTCGAACGCACAGAGACCTGCAAAAATGTTCGAAACACATCCCCAAAGCACTAATTCTGCTATGTCCAGCGGTGGTCGTGCAAAGCGCTTGGTGGCATTCGGTGCCACATTGATCGCGCGATCAAATCATAAAATGCTCGTAAGAGGCGACAAAAATTAAAAAAAGTAATTTTCTTTGCAAACGGATCGTTTGCCTTCCACTTTTAGAAAATGCGTATGAGGCGTGCTTGACGTGGCACTGAAATGTCTTGTTTGAGCTTGGCGCAATAAGACGCTATCTTGCTGTCTGCTTTGATGAACACAACAGTACCGCTAGAATCACGCTCTCAGAAGCGACGTCGCGTATACCAGACCGGGATTTCCATGCTCTGCGATAAAAACGCAAAATCGCTGAAAAAGTGCAATCGTTACGGGGACAGCAAAAGGGACTGTGTGGCCGTGGTATGAAACCGCCTTAAACTCTATATATTTAAGTTTACTGTATAAATCTCGAAATTTTTAATATATCCAATCCAATTTGTTATTTGTCTTACAGATTGATACTATGAGGTTTTCAGGACTGTGAGTTAGATGAGCTATTAATGTCCCGACATTATCGGTTTATTTCCTGCGTGTGTGTCCGAGGTGTGTACTTGCAAGTTCATTAAAAATGCACGGCACGAGCTCTCTGTTTCCGGGATTTCACGGCGACCGAGGTATACCTTGCTTATTCCACATTTAGTGTAAATAGGTTGTGGAGGAGCAGAACACGACAAGTCTAAAGGAAGTGAATGCTGCGAAAGATTGAGAATAACGGCACCTATACTCCGTCCCACCTTACGATGGAGTGTATCGTCTGCTGCAGCCCATCGTAAGGTGACCTATGTTACCGCTGTTGTAATCGTACATTGTCACAACAGCCACTTGGTCGCGTCCCGCGACGCCAGGAACAACATCCAATGGGTCTACAACTTTTCCGTTTTTCTTGATTCACCGGGTCGCCACTTTCCTCGAAGGAGCATGAGACAGTCATATAATCAAGCCGTCAGTATCCTTATGTGCAATGATGCTGTTTTCTAGAGGCACGTTGAACGTGAGCTAGCGCTTGTGCCAGCGGGTCGTAGGTCCTACTTGAAGATCGACACAGCTCGCAAGAAACTAAGCCCGTTTCGTTCCTGCTTCATTCTGGATGAAAAGGCATCATGGATTTATTCCCATTGCATTCCACCCAGCACTGCTGTCATTCCATTTCAACTTCATTCCGGTGTCGCTGAAGTACAGAGTGCATCCGGAATCATTCCAACTCCGGAGTGGCGACTCCGCAACACTCATGAGTTTTGCGGGAGCTAGCTCGGTCATTTTGGACGATGAGATGCTGGTTTCTTGACCAGTTCATTGTAATTTGGGGTGTGGTGCTTTAGGTGGTGCTGCGGGTTTGTCACGCGTTCGGCTTTTGCTTCTGATTTTTATCGGGCTTTGGTGAGTGTCACAGCCGCCGTGAGTAGAAAATCTTGGCCATGCCTGCAGGGTTGATGGGCCAAGAGGTTGGAGAAAGTGAAATTTATGCTGCAAGCCTCTGCCTTGACTGTCTGGCCCACCTGCTGTCGGGCTGGGAGGGTAAGTGGGCGGATGGTCTCCTCTGCAATCGAGGCAGTGTGGCTTAGAGCCGTGAGGTGTGGCACGGCATTGACCCGATGTAGAATTTCTAGCTGCAGGTGAGGCACGTGGTAAATTGTGTTTTGTTGGGGTAGACGCCGGCACGGTGTCCGATCGCACTGCAGAGCGTGCAGAATATGATGCTCGGCCGGGAAGTGTAGTCTCATAGACACGCGGTTCTTGAAGGCGTACTGAAAAAGGCGTGTTCCTTCGACCCTCACCAGTATTGTGTTCGATGTGCCGATCCGTCAAAGGCGCAGCAGCTTGGTATGTTCTGTTTTGAGGTTCTTACGAACTTATTCTCCTGGCACTGACGCGAAAATTTCAGGCATAGTTCTGCGAGCGTTGGACGGGTCAATGAATTTGTATGTTCGAATTTCATGCAGTGTGCCTTGGATTCTTACAGTTTCTAGAGCCAGGAGCTTAGTCTCGGCGAAAGGTTTGTAAGTGTCGACCGCAGTAATGTTTTGAATTGTGCTTACCTTGGTCTACGTGTCTTTTCTCTCGATGGTATTAAGAGCAGTGGCACTAAAAACACGCGTCGGTTCCGAGCAAATGTGGGTCCACTTTGGTGATGTTGATGTCGGATAATTGGATTATGATTGTAGTGGTGTGGGAATGACGCGGTGCCGTGTTGACAGTCTGCCATTCGAGAGGTTTAAAATGGTCGATCTTAATGTTGTTGATATCAAGAATCGTTGTGAGTTCCCTTCCCAGCAGGCAGCAGCCGACATCGGTACGGAATCTACCCGCGAGCCAGGCGTAACGGGATGGCTAGCATGCCAGGTCCCGCATAGGTGTGCCCTTTTTTGCGTTAAAAGCGTGTTTTGTGAGAACAGTATTGTGCCGCTCGGAAGTTTACATCAAGTTTACTGACATCATGGTGTAATTTGCGAGTCTAGTGGATAGATATTCGGGGTATTTTGCTGAAATTTCGTAGATCACGGTGGGCACCAATGCACACAAGTCGTCGTCGCGGTCTTACGGAGCTCGGACAAACTAGACGTTACAGCTTCTAGAAGCGTCCGAACTTTTTTACAAGATAGATAGATCACTTCACCCGAAAGCAGTCCGGTTCGCAACAATCACCGTGTAGCAAGCTGCACTCTGACTATGGCATTGGCGACGTCATGCTTGTGACCCCCAGCGGCCGCCAGCACGGCACCGCCAACGGTCCGCACGTTTCTCTCGCAACCTAACAGCGACCCTTGTGTTGCTGTTGCAATTCATTTGTAGATGAAAACTTCGCGTTCGCTTCTGAGGAGGGGATGAACAAGTGATTATTTTATATTACGGCCCTTCATCACACGCAAGCGAATACACGCTTAATTGAACAAAACGCGGTGTGTGCCTCATTGTCTATACGTGGTTTTAAAGCATGAATTGCTTTTTCCAAAATTCAAATTCCAAACGTTTGTCTGTCCGTCCGTCCGTCCGTCCCTGCATTTTCAGCTAAATTTAGCGAGGAAACTGACGTCACGTGGCGTTACGTAACCTTTACAGCTTGGGGAAATGGACGGCTCGTGACCCTATACGTCAACTACGTTTTCCTGCCAAAATTCAGCGCCAAAGTTCACAGTCTTGTGGCCAAAACATCCATTCAGTTTCCCCACTAAATTTAGCGGGGCAAGTCACGTCACGTGACCTGTACACCAATTCAGTTACCAGCAAGCTTTAGAGGGAAAACTTACGTCTTTTGACGGAGAGACCAATCCAGTTTCCCCGCTAAATTTAGCGGGGAAATATACGTCACTTGACAGACCAATTCCTTCAACCCGTGTCTCTCTTGCCTTTCCTCTCTTTTTCTCTCCCCAACCTTCCCCCTCCTAGCAACACCTCCTAGATAACCTTAAGTGCTGTTGCTCCAGCATTTTATGCATTATAGAACTTCGAAGGTAAAGGTCGTTGCCAATGTTTATTTTGTACCGGTGGCAGCCTTGCTCACGATTGCTTCGACACACTGCTTCTTTATTTTATAGACACCTTCAACTTTAAGAATATATAACTGCTATGTGATTGGTGTTCCGAAGCAGGTACAGTTCTAATATACATAGAAACTATAAGAGGGGAAAACAATTACGAAAATAATCCCTGGAGATGAGAACAAGAGGAACAAAGAGCAAGCACAAAACTCCAAACACAGCTAGATGACTGTTGCGCGACCGAAAAAATCCGCCTGGTCCGGGTATCAACCCGGGACCTCTCCATTTCTAGTGGAGCGCTCTACCAACTGGGCTAACCAGGGGTTAGACGTCAATAGAGCAAACGGGTTTTATCAGCTGCCACCAGTCTAACACCGACAAGGGTGAAGCTGTTTGTCCTTTGTACCTCTTGTTCCCCTTCTCCAGGGATTATTTTCGTCATTCTTGTCCAGCTCGCTTGCACCTTTGCATTTAATTGCATTATAATCATAAGGAAAACAATGGCTGTGAGGTAACATATTACTGATCTAAGCAAGTCAGTCACTCAATCAAATGTCTCCTTTCACGACGTATTAAGTTCGCATTCAAAATTAAAATCTTGTATTATTCAACTTTTTTATGGCATTGTCTGTCCTTTCAAGAAACAAAAGAGCCAAAATCGACCATTTACCTGGCACAGGGAGATAAGCAATCAACGCAATAGTGTGCGCAACATATATTCCGGATTTTAAATAAAGACGACATTGAAACAGTAGACAAAGTAAAACACTGACCTCGCGATCCACCCAGCTCAACCGGGTCTAGGACAAAACAGACGTGATATTAAAAGTGAAGACATGAAAATTCCAGATAATGGGCACCTAACTTTGTCTATGGCTAGTATTCGGTTGCATTGTGTATATCGATACTCGCACCGCTATTGATCAGAGCGGAGTCCCTTGCGTGCCTATTGTGGGTTCGGGGACGCCCAGAACAAAAGAACCCAGCTATCTGTCGCTGGCCGACCGACTCGGAGGCTATCGAGGGGAGCAACCGCCCTCAGGCACGTGGGCGGAGCCGCAGCTGACTCGAGTTCTCTCCGCAACACGAACCCTAACTCATCAGTAACTCTAATAATTCGATTCTTTGGGCGTTATGCTATGTAAGAACATTTTGTTAGACCAGTATCGGTCAGAATTGGAAAACCTCCGTTTAGTTCAACAGCGCTGAAACAAAAACAAACACTTTTTTTTGTGCTTTGCCGTTGTATTTTAGGAAGCAATTATACTATTTTTCACCACGGTAAAGATATAATGGTTAAATATATGAAACATCCTGAAACATGCAATATTTGTTCTTTCTGATTCATCTATCTATATATGTGCTTCACAAAAGTGGTGGCCACATGAAAGATGAGCTTGAGGAAGACGCCTGCCTATTTCTTATTTAACTACCTGGATCAAAAATTTGGTGGCTGGTGATTGTAATATAAGAGTCGTGAAAAAATAAGTAACGAATAATGTTGCACGCAAATACTTATAGGTTAACGGTATTTTAAAGGGATACTACAACGAAATTTCGGCGCTCATTTTTTGGTCTATATGTGTTCAAAAGAGCAGTATCACATGGAACATACCAATATCTTGTTAAAAAAGTCTCGAAAAGGAATTTTAAAACGAATTAAACGATTAGCAAAGAGCACCTGGTGGATGTCGCTAACGCCTCGTTTGTAATGCTCGTCTAGGAACCTTGACAGCTAGTGACGGAGGTTGTCTCGCCTCCGGCCACGACGAGAGAAGGGGGGAAGGAGGAACTCCCCTTTTCCCGAGAATCCCTTTTGTGTGTCGCAGAAGTCGCTATTGTCCCCATACAAGATTATAGAAGATTAACCTGTCACTCAAAATTCGTACAAAAGCAGCCGCTTCGGTGGCTGGAACGACTAGGCCATCCTCTCGACGTCAGCCTCGCCGTAGCTTTGCTCGTCTTGAGACGACCTACGTCACGATTGCGTTGGATGTCACGTGCTCTTAGCTGGGCCTTCTCCGAGCGCTTGCCAGAGTGGGCCGTTTATAACGAAAAATACAGCCACCAGGATCAAAATACAAACGTGCGAGTGTCATTTACGGATATTGTGGATCATATTCAACCTATTTTTGAACACGACGAGAATATTTCAAATTTCGTTGAAGTATCCCTTTAATATTGTCGTAGCAAATGAGCGCGATACACGGATTAGAATCAAAATAATAACAACTATGACCCAACTGCGCGAGAGAGGGCTGACCTTAGTGTCCAATACTGCAGTT